>CAWUFW010007157.1:600000-1045558 GCA_963921515.1 Calotriton arnoldi | reverse complement strand
GTCCTCCCTGGACAGAAAACAAGCATCCTAGGACCGGTTTCAGGGCATCACCCTTCTTCAGCCAGGCTAGCTTGAATCCAGTGGTGTAGTGAGCACGGGACCCACGTCTGGGCATACCCTTCCCACTTAGGGCGACAAATGCAAAAGAAACAATTGATGGACGGAATGCTGGACAATGCAAACATTCACCCCCAGTCACAAGGATCTGGGTTAAATCCATCATTCTTTTGCTCACCACACCACCCCAGTTTGGACCCAGCCATATGCAAATCAGTCTTGACCCTGTTCCTTGTGGGAACAGTCCAGCCCGAACTGCCAAGCCAGGTCCTCCCTGGACAGGAAACAAGCATCCTAGGACCGGTTTCAGGGCATCACCCTTCTTCAGCCAGGCTAGCTTGAATCCAGTGGTGTAGTGAGCACGGGACCCACGTCTGGGCATACCCTTCCCACTTAGGGCGACAAATGCAAAAGAAACAATTGATGGACGGAATGCTGGACAATGCAAACATTCACCCCCAGTCACAAGGATCTGGGTTAAATCCATCATTCTTTTGCTCACCACACCACCCCAGTTTGGACCCAGCCATATGCAAATCAGTCTTGACCCTGTTCCTTGTGGGAACAGTCCAGCCCGAACTGCCAAGCCAGGTCCTCCCTGGACAGGAAACAAGCATCCTAGGACCGGTTTCAGGGCATCACCCTTCTTCAGCCAGGCTAGCTTGAATCCAGTGGTGTAGTGAGCACGGGACCCACGTCTGGGCATACCCTTCCCACTTAGGGCGACAAATGCAAAAGAAACAATTGATGGACGGAATGCTGGACAATGCAAACATTCACCCCCAGTCACAAGGATCTGGGTTAAATCCATCATTCTTTTGCTCACCACACCACCCCAGTTTGGACCCAGCCATATGCAAATCAGTCTTGACCCTGTTCCTTGTGGGAACAGTCCAGCCCGAACTGCCAAGCCAGGTCCTCCCTGGACAGGAAACAAGCATCCTAGGACCGGTTTCAGGGCATCACCCTTCTTCAGCCAGGCTAGCTTGAATCCAGTGGTGTAGTGAGCACGGGACCCACGTCTGGGCATACCCTTCCCACTTAGGGCGTCAAATGCAAAAGAAACAATTGATGGACGGAATGCTGGACAATGCAAACATTCACCCCCAGTCACAAGGATCTGGGTTAAATCCATCATTCTTTTGCTCACCACACCACCCCAGTTTGGACCCAGCCATATGCAAATCAGTCATGACCCTGTTCCTTGTGGGAACAGTCCAGCCCGAACTGCCAAGCCAGGTCCTCCCTGGACAGGAAACAAGCATCCTAGGACCGGTTTCAGGGCATCACCCTTCTTCAGCCAGGCTAGTTTGAATCCAGTGGTGTAGTGAGCACGGGACCCACGTCTGGGCATACCCTTCCCACTTAGGGCGACAAATGCAAAAGAAACAATTGATGGACGGAAGGCTGGACAATGCAAACATTCACCCCCAGTCACAAGGATCTGGGTTAAATCCATCATTCTTTGCTCACCACACCACCCCAGTTTGGACCCAGCCATATGCAAATCAGTCTTGACCCTGTTCCTTGTGGGAACAGTCCAGCCCGAACTGCCAAGCCAGGTCCTCCCTGGACAGGAAACAAGCATCCTAGGACCGGTTTCAGGGCATCACCCTTCTTCAGCCAGGCTAGCTTGAATCCAGTGGTGTAGTGAGCACGGGACCCACGTCTGGGCATACCCTTCCCACTTAGAGCGACAAATGCAAAAGAAACAATTGATGGACGGAATGCTGGACAATGCAAACATTCACCCCCAGTCACAAGGATCTGGGTTAAATCCATCATTCTTTTGCTCACCACACCACCCCAGTTTGGACCCAGCAATATGCAAATCAGTCTTGACCCTGTTCCTTGTGGGAACAGTCCAGCCCGAACTGCCAAGCCAGGTCCTCCCTGGACAGGAAACAAGCATCCTAGGACCGGTTTCAGGGCATCACCCTTCTTCAGCCAGGCTAGCTTGAATCCAGTGGTGTAGTGAGCACGGGACCCACGTCTGGGCATACCCTTCCCACTTAGGGCGACAAATGCAAAAGAAACAATTGATGGACGGAATGCTGGACAATGCAAACATTCACCCCCAGTCACAAGGATCTGGGTTAAATCCATCATTCTTTTGCTCACCACACCACCCCAGTTTGGACCCAGCCATATGCAAATCAGTCTTGACACTGTTCCTTGTGGGAACAGTCCAGCCCGAACTGCCAAGCCAGGTCCTCCCTGGACAGGAAACAAGCATCCTAGGACCGGTTTCAGGGCATCACCCTTCTTCAGCCAGGCTAGCTTGAATCCAGTGGTGTAGTGAGCACGGGACCCACGTCTGGGCATACCCTTCCCACTTAGGGCGACAAATGCAAAAGAAACAATTGATGGACGGAATGCTGGACAATGCAAACATTCACCCCCAGTCACAAGGATCTGGGTTAAATCCATCATTCTTTTGCTCACCACACCACCCCAGTTTGGACCCAGCCATATGCAAATCAGTCTTGACCCTGTTCCTTGTGGGAACAGTCCAGCCCGAACTGCCAAGCCAGGTCCTCCCTGGACACGAAACAAGCATCCTAGGACCGGTTTCAGGGCATCACCCTTCTTCAGCCAGGCTAGCTTGAATCCAGTGGTGTAGTGAGCACGGGACTCACGTCTGGGCATACCCTTCCCACTTAGGGCGACAAATGCAAAAGAAACAATTGATGGACGGAATGCTGGACAATGCAAACATTCATCCCCAGTCACAAGGATCTGGGTTAAATCCATCATTCTTTTGCTCACCACACCACCCCAGTTTGGACCCAGCCATATGCAAATCAGTCTTGACCCTGTTCCTTGTGGGAACAGTCCAGCCCGAACTGCCAAGCCAGGTCCTCCCTGGACAGGAAACAAGCATTCTAGGACCGGTTTCAGGGCATCACCCTTCTTCAGCCAGGCTAGCTTGAATCCAGTGGTGTAGTGAGCACGGGACCCACGTCTGGGCATACCCTTCCCACTTAGGGCGACAAATGCAAAAGAAACAATTGATGGACGGAATGCTGGACAATGCAAACATTCACCCCCAGTCACAAGGATCTGGGTTAAATCCATCATTCTTTTGCTCACCACACCACCCCCAGTTTGGACCCAGCCATATGCAAATCAGTCTTGACCCTGTTTCTTGTGGGAACAGTCCAGCCCGAACTGCCAAGCCAGGTCCTCCCTGGACAGGAAACAAGCATCCTAGGACCGGTTTCAAGGCATCACCCTTCTTCAGCCAGGCTAGCTTGAATCCAGTGGTGTAGTGAGCACGGGACCCACGTCTGGGCATACCCTTCCCACTTAGGGCGACAAATGCAAAAGAAACAATTGATGGACGGAATGCTGGACAATGCAAACATTCACCCCCAGTCACAAGGATCTGGGTTAAATCCATCATTCTTTTGCTCACCACACCACCCCAGTTTGGACCCAGCCATATGCAAATCAGTCTTGACCCTGTTCCTTGTGGGAACAGTCCAGCCCGAACTGCCAAGCCAGGTCCTCCCTGGACAGGAAACAAGCATCCTAGGACCGGTTTCAGGGCATCACCCTTCTTCAGCCAGGCTAGCTTGAATCCAGTGGTGTAGTGAGCACAGGACCCACGTCTGGGCATACCCTTCCCACTTAGGGCGACAAATGCAAAAGAAACAATTGATGGACGGAATGCTGGACAATGCAAACATTCACCCCCAGTCACAAGGATCTGGGTTAAATCCATCATTCTTTTGCTCACCACACCACCCCAGTTTGGACCCAGCCATATGCAAATCAGTCTTGACCCTGTTCCTTGTGGGAACAGTCCAGCCCGAACTGCCAAGCCAGGTCCTCCCTGGACAGAAAACAAGCATCCTAGGACCGGTTTCAGGGCATCACCCTTCTTCAGCCAGGCTAGCTTGAATCCAGTGGTGTAGTGAGCACGGGACCCACGTCTGGGCATACCCTTCCCACTTAGGGCGACAAATGCAAAAGAAACAATTGATGGACGGAATGCTGGACAATGCAAACATTCACCCCCAGTCACAAGGATCTGGGTTAAATCCATCATTCTTTTGCTCACCACACCACCCCAGTTTGGACCCAGCCATATGCAAATCAGTCTTGACCCTGTTCCTTGTGGGAACAGTCCAGCCCGAACTGCCAAGCCAGGTCCTCCTGGACACGAAACAAGCATCCTAGGACCGGTTTCAGGGCATCACCCTTCTTCAGCCAGGCTAGCTTGAATCCAGTGGTGTAGTGAGCACGGGACCCACGTCTGGGCATACCCTTCCCACTTAGGGCGACAAATGCAAAAGAAACAATTGATGGACGGAATGCTGGACAATGCAAACATTCACCCCCAGTCACAAGGATCTGGGTTAAATCCATCATTCTTTTGCTCACCACACCACCCCAGTTTGGACCCAGCCATATGCAAATCAGTCTTGACCCTGTTCCTTGTGGGAACAGTCCAGCCCGAACTGCCAAGCCAGGTCCTCCCTGGACAGGAAACAAGCATCCTAGGACTGGTTTCAGGGCATCACCCTTCTTCAGCCAGGCTAGCTTGAATCCAGTGGTGTAGTGAGCACGGGACTCACGTCTGGGCATACCCTTCCCACTTAGGGCGACAAATGCAAAAGAAACAATTGATGGACGGAATGCTGGACAATGCAAACATTCATCCCCAGTCACAAGGATCTGGGTTAAATCCATCATTCTTTTGCTCACCACACCACCCCAGTTTGGACCCAGCCATATGCAAATCAGTCTTGACCCTGTTCCTTGTGGGAACAGTCCAGCCCGAACTGCCAAGCCAGGTCCTCCCTGGACAGGAAACAAGCATTCTAGGACCGGTTTCAGGGCATCACCCTTCTTCAGCCAGGCTAGCTTGAATCCAGTGGTGTAGTGAGCACGGGACCCACGTCTGGGCATACCCTTCCCACTTAGGGCGACAAATGCAAAAGAAACAATTGATGGACGGAATGCTGGACAATGCAAACATTCACCCCCAGTCACAAGGATCTGGGTTAAATCCATCATTCTTTTGCTCACGACACCACCCCAGTTTGGACCCAGCCATATGCAAATCAGTCTTGACCCTGTTCCTTGTGGGAACAGTCCAGCCCGAACTGCCAAGCCAGGTCCTCCCTGGACAGGAAACAAGCATCCTAGGACCGGTTTCAAGGCATCACCCTTCTTCAGCCAGGCTAGCTTGAATCCAGTGGTGTAGTGAGCACGGGACCCACGTCTGGGCATACCCTTCCCACTTAGGGCGACAAATGCAAAAGAAACAATTGATGGACGGAATGCTGGACAATGCAAACATTCACCCCCAGTCACAAGGATCTGGGTTAAATCCATCATTCTTTTGCTCACCACACCACCCCAGTTTGGACCCAGCCATATGCAAATTAGTCTTGACCCTGTTCCTTGTGGGAACAGTCCAGCCCGAACTGCCAAGCCAGGTCCTCCCTGGACAGGAAACAAGCATCCTAGGACCGGTTTCAGGGCATCACCCTTCTTCAGCCAGGCTAGCTTGAATCCAGTGGTGTAGTGAGCACGGGACCCACGTCTGGGCATACCCTTCCCACTTAGGGCGACAAATGCAAAAGAAACAATTGATGGACGGAATGCTGGACAATGCAAACATTCACCCCCAGTCACAAGGATCTGGGTTAAATCCATCATTCTTTTGCTCACCACACCACCCCAGTTTGGACCCAGCCATATGCAAATCAGTCTTGACCCTGTTCCTTGTGGGAACAGTCCAGCCCGAACTGCCAAGGCAGGTCCTCCCTGGACAGGAAACAAGCATTCTAGGACCAGTTTCAGGGCATCACCCTTCTTCAGCCAGGCTAGCTTGAATCCAGTGGTGTAGTGAGCACGGGACCCACGTCTGGGCATACCCTTCCCACTTAGGGCGACAAATGCAAAAGAAACAATTGATGGACGGAATGCTGGACAATGCAAACATTCACCCCCAGTCACAAGGATCTGGGTTAAATCCATCATTCTTTTGCTCACCACACCACCCCAGTTTGGACCCAGCCATATGCAAATTAGTCTTGACCCTGTTCCTTGTGGGAACAGTCCAGCCCGAACTGCCAAGCCAGGTCCTCCCTGGACAGGAAACAAGCATCCTAGGACCGGTTTCAGGGCATCACCCTTCTTCAGCCAGGCTAGCTTGAATCCAGTGGTGTAGTGAGCACGGGACCCACGTCTGGGCATACCCTTCCCACTTAGGGGCGACAAATGCAAAAGAAACAATTGATGGACGGAATGCTGGACAATGCAAACATTCACCCCCAGTCACAAGGATCTGGGTTAAATCCATCATTCTTTTGCTCACCACACCACCCCAGTTTGGACCCAGCCATATGCAAATCAGTCTTGACCCTGTTCCTTGTGGGAACAGTCCAGCCCGAACTGCCAAGCCAGGTCCTCCCTGGACAGGAAACAAGCATTCTAGGACCAGTTTCAGGGCATCACCCTTCTTCAGCCAGGCTAGCTTGAATCCAGTGGTGTAGTGAGCACGGGACCCACGTCTGGGCATACCCTTCCCACTTAGGGCGACAAATGCAAAAGAAACAATTGATGGACGGAATGCTGGACAATGCAAACATTCACCCCCAGTCACAAGGATCTGGGTTAAATCCATCATTCTTTTGCTCACCACACCACCCCAGTTTGGACCCAGCCATATGCAAATCAGTTTTGACCCTGTTCCTTGTGGGAACAGTCCAGCCCGAACTGCCAAGCCAGGTCCTCCCTGGACAGGAAACAAGCATCCTAGGACCGGTTTCAAGGCATCACCCTTCTTCAGCCAGGCTAGCTTGAATCCAGTGGTGTAGTGAGCACGGGACCCACGTCTGGACATACCCTTCCCACTTAGGGCGACAAATGCAAAAGAAACAATTGATGGACGGAATGCTGGACAATGCAAACATTCACCCCCAGTCACAAGGATCTGGGTTAAATCCATCATTCTTTTGCTCACCACACCACCCCCAGTTTGGACCCAGCCATAGGCAAATCAGTCTTGACCCTGTTCCTTGTGGGAACAGTCCAGCCCGAACTGCCAAGCCAGGTCCTCCCTGGACAGGAAACAAGCATCCTAGGACCGGTTTCAGGGCATCACCCTTCTTCAGCCAGGCTAGCTTGAATCCAGTGGTGTAGTGAGCACGGGACCCACGTCTGGGCATACCCTTCCCACTTAGGGCGACAAATGCAAAAGAAACAATTGATGGACGGAATGCTGGACAATGCAAACATTCACCCCCAGTCACAAGGATCTGGGTTAAATCCATCATTCTTTTGCTCACCACACCACCTCAGTTTGGACCCAGCCATATGCAAATCAGTCTTGACCCTGTTCCTTGTGGGAACAGTCCAGCCCGAACTGCCAAGCCAGGTCCTCCCTGGACAGGAAACAAGCATCCTAGGACCGGTTTCAGGGCATCACCCTTCTTCAGCCAGGCTAGCTTGAATCCAGTGGTGTAGTGAGCACGGGACCCACGTCTGGGCATACCCTTCCCACTTAGGGCGACAAATGCAAAAGAAACAATTGATGGACGGAATGCTGGACAATGCAAACATTCACCCCCAGTCACAAGGATCTGGGTTAAATCCATCATTCTTTTGCTCACCATACCACCCCAGTTTGGACCCAGCCATATGCAAATCAGTCTTGACCCTGTTCCTTGTGGGAACAGTCCAGCCCGAACTGCCAAGCCAGGTCCTCCCTGGACAGGAAACAAGCATCCTAGGACCGGTTTCAGGGCATTACCCTTCTTCAGCCAGGCTAGCTTGAATCCAGTGGTGTAGTGAGCACGGGACCCACGTCTGGCCATACCCCTTCCCACTTAGGGCGACAAATGCAAAAGAAACAATTGATGGACGGAATGCTGGACAATGCAAACATTCACCCCCAGTCACAAGGATCTGGGTTAAATCCATCATTCTTTTGCTCACCACACCACCCCAGTTTGGACCCAGCCATATGCAAATCAGTCTTGACCCTGTACCTTGTGGGAACAGTCCAGCCCGAACTGCCAAGCCAGGTCCTCCTGGACAGGAAACAAGCATCCTAGGACCGGTTTCAGGGCATCACCCTTCTTCAGCCAGGCTAGCTTGAATCCAGTGGTGTAGTGAGCACGGGACCCACGTCTGGGCATACCCTTCCCACTTAGGGCCACAAATGCAAAAGAAACAATTGATGGACGGAATGCTGGACAATGCAAACATTCACCCCCAGTCACAAGGATCTGGGTTAAATCCATCATTCTTTTGCTCACCACACCACCCCAGTTTGGACCCAGCCATATGCAAATCAGTCTTGACCCCGTTCCTTGTGGGAACAGTCCAGCCCGAACTGCCAAGCCAAGTCCTCCCTGGACAGGAAACAAGCATCCTAGGACCAGTTTCAGGGCATCACCCTTCTTCAGCCAGGCTAGCTTGAATCCAGTGGTGTAGTGAGCACGGGACCCACGTCTGGGCATACCCTTCCCACTTAGGGCGACAAATGCAAAAGAAACAATTGATGGACGGAATGCTGGACAATGCAAACATTCACCCCCAGTCACAAGGATCTGGGTTAAATCCATCATTCTTTTGCTCACCACACCACCCCAGTTTGGACCCAGCCATATGCAAATCAGTCTTGACCCTGTTCCTTGTGGGAACAGTCCAGCCCGAACAGCAAATGCATTGCCTGATAGTTTCAGGGCATTCATAGGCAATTTAGACTTGGAAACTAATGTTAGTAAAACTTATTGCATGGTCTGCAGTAGAACCAGCAGTATGGTCAGAGCTATTTCCATCAAGGGCAAGAATGTGGGCAAGGTGGAGAACTTCCAATATTTTGTTATCACCTTTGGCCCCTCCGATTCCCAGGCATAGTGCCTCTCTGAACGTTGTGTGAAATGCAACCAAGCAGTAGGCGCCTAATTTAGCTCCACCCACAAGATTGGGAATAAACTGACCCTTCCTCTCCTGGAATAATATCATCTCAAATGTATTCTAATTTTGACTTATAGGGTGGCTATTTGGGTATACCAATCCACCCATTATCTGCAGGAAACCATTTCTGTAGGTAGCACTTGGGACTTTCATCCAATAGCGTGCAATTCTTCCTGCTGACGAGCTGGACCTGGATTGTGTGGAGAACAGTTTAAAGTTGGTACCCTTACTATTATGGTTTCCCGTATGGAATACTCCCCACGATAAATTGAATCACTCTGCCATCGAAAATTGCCTACCCTGCAACTATGGCCTTTTGATACATTGGCTACAGTATGTAAAAAAATGGGCCATCATGCTTGGAAGGCCAGACCTACTCACCAATACGCAAGGGATATATTGAGAGGAAAAGGTATGGGTTACAGAGAAGTTTAAATATCCCACATTACACTATCTAGAAAGGGGGAGGAGTTGAAGAGCCATCTTTGAATCTTGTCATAAATCCATGGGAGAGAACTCTGCACACCAGATTTCGCTAAGTTTGCATTGGAAGCCTTTTTAGGTTTTCCTTCAGGCCAATATGACCCTTCAGCCATTTTTAGGTCGAAGCCTGGTTTGCTGTAGACATCTTGGGAACATTCAGAAAGCTTCTCTGGGAATTCATTCTCCCCAATGCTTACCATTGGCTTTGTGGTGTGAAAGTCACATTTGCTTGTTTTCTATTTTCTGGCTTTATTTGTTTTAGGCTGACCAGCTTGAGTGGGAACATCCCGCGGAGCATACCTTGTTTACTGTATTCTTCCATGAACTCTCTCTCTCTACAAACAGGCCTTTAAACTTTGTTCTTACCTTGCCACATTTGCAGTGCATTCAAAGACAAAGGTCAAATGTCAGACTCTGTCTTTCGAACACCAAAACAAAATTTAAAGATCTTTAGGAAAGCATAAATGAAGCACTTTTACAAATAAATTCTGCATTGTGAATGAAAACAATATTTTAATATAATCATAACAATCATTACACTTGATGATGCCATTTCCACACATTATTGTTTGTGAGCTGTAGTGTTTTATCAGTAAAACTGTATGTCTGTGCAACTCTAATGGCCATTTAAATTGAAAGTGGGTTATCTGTAATGGCAGTGTACTGTTACGCCATGCATACTACACTCTACACAATACCTCTCGATGACACTCACATCTATTCCATGCCAGTCCACTCTAAAATATTCCATAACACACTAAGATACTCTACTCCCCTCTTTGCTACGCTACTCCACTCTATACAACTCTATGCCACTCCACGACACTCCACAACACTCTATGTCACTCAATTCAATTCACTCTACACCACTCTATGGGGCCGATCACGAGTCTCGTCGACCATGGACTGCCAGACTCATGGGGGAGAGGCGGTGGCGGTCTCCCGACCGTCCAATTACGATTTAGGCGGTCGGACCGCCATTGCCCCACCACAGCTGCCAGGGAACTGCAGTTCCCTGGCAGTGTTGCTGTGGTTTAGAGGCATCAATATGCTTGGTGGGACTGGCGGGGTCCCGCCAAGCATATTAAGAGTTTCCTCTCCACCAGAGTTTTCATGGCGGGTCCTCCTCAATGATAACTCTGGTGGAGAGAAAACCAAGGGGGCCCTACAGGATCCGCTTGTGCCTCTGCACCTTGTGGATGCACACAGGAAGGCACAACATGTGCCCCCTGGTGTGCATGCACACCAGTTCCTGCACGGCATGGACTTTTTAGTCCATGCCATGCAGGTACTGTTTTTGGCGTTCCCATTTTGGTGCCCATTTACTGAAGCACTGCCGTGGGAGCGCCAAAAACCAGGCCGCTAGACAGGAGGAAACTCCCAATCTGGCTGGCGGTCTTAGCAAGGCTTTGGTGGTGCGGTGATGGGGCGGACCTGGCCCTGCATCACCAAAGTCACAATCGGGCCCTGTGCCACTCTACGCCAATATATTCTACGACTCTCAACTCCACTCTACACCACTCCACTCTATGACATATCACTTCACACCACTCCTCTCTACGACACTTCACGCCACTCAACACCACTCCACTCTATGATACTCTACAACACTCTATTCTACGCTATGCCACGCCACTCCACTCCACTCAATGACTCTCTATGCCACTCTATTCCACTTCCCTCTAGGAGAACTCTACTCCACTCCATTCTACATCACTCCACTCTATGACACTCCATTCTATGCCACTCCACTCCATGCCACTCTGTCACCCCGCTCCACGTAATGCTACTCCATGTAACACTACTCCATTCTACACCACTCCACTCAACTCTACTGTACACCACTTTACGATACTCTACTCCACTCTATGCAACTCTATGCAACTCTACGCTACTCCACTCCACCCTATGACACTCTAGGCCACTGTACTCCACTCTATGCCATTTCATGCTATGGCACTGCACTCCAGCCCACTCCACTCTACGACACTCTCCTCCATTCCACTCTATGACATTCTCCTCCATTCCCACTCCATGACCCTCTCCTCTGCAACACTCCGCTCAACAAAACTCTATACCCTCCACAACACTCTACTCCACTCTGTACTGCTCCACTCTATGCCACTCCACTCAGCACTCTTCTCTCTATACCACAAACATTTATCCATGCTGAACAACAGCCACGCTGGTGTACAACATGGCTAAAACACATCGGCAAAGCCAATAGCTCTTGCACAGGCTTTGCCAATGCTTGTTATTAAGTCCATGACGAATCCTCCCTTCAAACACTTTTGCACTTTGTCTTTTTGTTCACACTTTACAATCACTTGGGCAGACTATTTGTGAAACCTGTACTTAAAGGTAAGTGCTTTGTTAAATGTCAACCACCTTTGTTTTTGTTAAAAATATTAGCAATTGTATGTAAAGCAGTGGGGAGCTTCTTATAAACGTTATTAAGTTATCAGATTTTTTGTAAATATTGTGTTGTTGCTTTTTTACTATGTCTTTGGAATGAGATTTTCTGTCTAATGATTATGTATTTTATTTTTTAATTAATCTTTTAAATATTTAAGCAGCATTAGTGTACGTCGATGATTATTTTTTATTACTCAAATAAAGATTCTGTCTGTCTACTTCTGAATTGCTATCAAACTTTATGTAAAAATTGCTTTGTAAAATGCATCATTTCGTTTAGTTTTTTGAAAATATCCTTATGGGATAACCACCTGCCACCGAACTCCTGTACAAGAGGTCAGGTTCTCTCACACCACTCCCAGAAATATAAAGAGGGTGTTTACTCCCCACTACTTTCAAAGTTGACCAGCCACCCTTGAATCTAGGCAAGGAAGCCCCAAGAGCAAAGAGTCAGGATCAGCAAGTGGAGGGAGCAATGAAACAAGCAAAGGAACACAGTTTTGTTGCAACGCACCCTGCAGCCAGACTGGGGCCTTTAAATAGTAAATGAATAGGAAAAGGAAATGGCTATAAGCACCATATGACAGAAAAACAAAATGGATCGGGAAAGTTAGGAAGAAACCAAGGAAGGAAGAGAAATGATCGAAGGGGAAAAGATGAGAGAATGAAAACCTGAAGTGGACTGGCTGCAAAGTTGCTTTAAAAGGCAGCTGCAAACTACGGGTGGAAAGATCTCACAAAGTTACATAAAAACTCCGCAAGAATCCATGGAGTTCCGCCAATCGGCAGAAAATATGCCCATAGGTGCTGCAATTTACTGCCAGCACTGGAACATCAGCGTGAACGCACCATGAGGTACTCGAGCGCGCGGCCATTCAAGTTGATTTTGCTGTTGCTCGAGTAGAAAATCTACTTGAGCAGCAGCAAATGTACTTGACAAGCAGCCCTCTGACAACATCCTCTCTTCCCTGCCCGCAACCACTCATGTTAGAACATTGGGCTAGGGGACCCCAAATCTCACTCTTGTTTGCATTTCTGGAGTCTTGCTGGAAACAATTCTGCAACACAGCAATTGGTGAAATTTGTCAAGAACCCTTCATTACAAGGGTAATGAGGAGTCACCAAATTCTGTGGGCAGATTGAGACATTTCGCCCACCCCTACCACAAACACCAAGGAAGGTGGTTGCCATTTTTGAGTTGTAGAGAAAAAGAGCAGCAGCAAGGAGCATAATAGGAAACAGACTTAGGTAAGAAAGAGACACGCCTAACCTGCAGCTGAGGACTTTGTGTGCCATTTTCTGTGTTCAAGGATCTGTGGGACCTCACAAAGTACTATAGTTGGTAGCTGAGAAGCAGCGGGTGAACAACAAAAGAGGTTACCCATAGGATGGGGGTGGAGTGGTCATATGCCTTCTGGCCCTGGATGAGACATGCTGCAGCGTGTAGGATGCCCATGAGGCATGCAGGTATGGAGTATGGAAATCCATCAGGTTGGGCATTACCGTTATCCAGATGCTAGAGTATGAAGGCTGGAACACCAGTTCTGTAGTTGCTTTTTTGAAGAAACTCTTTGACTTCCTTTAGTAGAGAGAGCTGATACCAGGCCATATTTATTTTTTGGAAGTGTGTTCCTTGAGAGTGAGATTTGTGTCCATAGTGAATCCAAGTGACTTGTCATGCAGTCATTGTAAAAATTTGTTTGGGTGGTTTTGAGCTTTAGCTTGGTGCTGGACATCCAGGTCTGTATGATGTACACGTAGTGTTTGAGGCATTAGATATATGAAGCAGGGTATACTTTCAAGTTGAAATGTGTATCATCTGCATATTGGTGAATCTTGGATGCTGTTTTCTGTGATTAGAGAACCAAGCAGCTCCATGTAAATGTTGAATGTGGCAGGGTACAGTATGGAACTATGAGGAACTCTAAGGGTGATAGGGATCTAGGGACCTGGAGGGAACAAATTGGTGTTGGTTGGAAAGGTAGGAGAACGAGTGAAGGTTATTGCCAGTGAAACCCATTCAAGACTCCAGGGTGCGAATAAGGGTGGAACTGTGTTGAAGGTAGCTGAAAGGTACAGCAATATCAGGAGAAAGGGGTCATAGTCACCTGTGGGCAGGAGGCATTGAATATGATGTGTAAGGTAGTGATTGCCAACGTCCGTTTGGGGCAAGCTTTTGGAAAGTTGCAAACACTATTTTTAATGTTTGTTAGACATCAAGTACAGTGCTGTTGTCAATTTTTCAATAAATATTTAGGAAAAGTAACTTTTAAAAAGTTAGACTTTCTTTGCCTGAACCGCCAGCAGGCTACTTAGCATTAGACTGCTAGAAGATGGCCCTGCCAGTGTTTTCCCTTTATGATTTGTCAAAACTCCTCCCGGAGCAGAAACAATGACTTACGCCCTTTTGGAAGGAAGACTGGGTTGTAAGGTTTGTGACTGATACCAGCTCAAGAAGGACAGATGGGAATGGTTCAGGAGCTTCATTAATTTGAAAGGGAACAGGATGAGGCCTGCCCTTAAATAGTAAAGCGTAAAGGGAGATCTGGGGAAGAGAAGCTTTTTGTCTCCTGGGCTATCTGTAGCTAGCTTGGCACCATACCAGTGGGAAGGAAACTGGCCCCAGAACCAGAATGAGGTAACTAAGGAGGGGGAATGTTCATTTCCTTAAACACACTCCTGGCTGGCACCCCAGTCACCTCCAAGTGCAGAAAGGATTACTGAATAGTGTACAGTGACATAGTTTGCAATAAGGCAAAGAAGATGTGGTGAAAAAGTGGAAAGGTCTGTCCCTGGGAACTTTTGTGTCATTCGTTAGGGAGTATCAGGGTGTAATCCCCACTGACTGGCTCCTAAATCCTACAAAAGTGGCACCTCACCCACAGCTCATCAAAACACTCTCTGGACTTGTGAAAGAATAGAATACTGGACTTGCTGTTTGAGACCAGTGCGGAGCCATGAATGGCAGTACCTGCTCCCACTTGGCTGACCTCCTGCATGGTGCCAGGGCAACAATAATAAGAGGCCTTATTGCTGATGTCCCAGTTGACCAGAGGAATTGGAACTCAACTAGGCCTTGCTGGTAGACCCCGCTGAAGTGAGTCCTGACCCCTGTCCAGGAGTCTCCCTCCCCCACTGAATAGTAAATGCTACAAAGTTGCACCTCAACCACGAATCAAAAGAACACTCTCAGGACCTGTGAATGAGCAGAGGTTGACTGAACTTGCTGTATGGAAACCTGAAGGGCTGTACCAACCCCAACTTATACCCTGGACTAAGAAGTAGACTCAAAGGGTCAGTGGGCTGACACCTGTGTGGCTACAGGAACACAAAAAACTACAAGAAGCCTTTTTCCTGGAGTGGCCAGTTGTTGAGTTATTACTCAACAACTGGCCACTCCAGGAAAAAGGCTGGACCTTGCTGATGGCCTCTTCTTGAGCTTATCCTAGCCCTCAAGTGATGTCCCTGAGAGCCTAAAAAGTGACCAAGGGAAGCTTCTCTAGAAAGTCTGAAAAGTCTGGACCTAGAAGGTTTTTGGGACTTCCAAGATGTCTGAAGCTTCAGCAGGACATTTGTGGCAAAGGTGTCCAATTTCAAGTGCACTTTGTTGGATCTAGCTTCAGGATTGGCCCTCTCGAGGATTTTGAGCTCTGTGAAAAAGTCTACGTCCAAAGGTGGAACTCTTCACTGGACCTAGGCAAAAATAGTATCTGCCTGACAAGAGGACTTTGGCAACCACAACATTTTAATTTCTCCCACTCTGAGCTTTCCTCGCCAAAACCAACAACTTCGTGGGTCCAATTGCCATCTGGCAGAAAGTCAGATGATACAATCTTTGACCAGGACAACCTATTTCAAGGATCCATCCTGTAATTCAGCACAGTTGACCTGAAATTACACCTAGATCCCAGTCGACCATGAACAGTGATGATTGATTGGTGCTTTACGTTTTCTTGTGGCACTTTGCCTCAAATCTTTAGAAATTCATATTTCTGAACTTTTTTGTTTTGGTGTAATTTTGCTCATTACATTTTTATCTATTTTTATAAATTGGATGTGGTATTTTTATTGTGCTGTGTTTTGATGTTTTAACTTCTAGTACTTTACTGGGTTTTAATCTGACAGGTTTGTCACCTTATTCCTTGCAGTGGTCTTCCATCCACCCCAATTAATAAACTATTTTCTTGCACTTAGGACCTGATTTAGAGGATTGCGGATGGGTAGTCCAAAACAGATGTGATGAGTATCCCAACTGCCTAAATGCCTTGCAATAAGACAAATGGGATATCCAACATGCATGTGACAATCTGCCAAGCGCTAAACTAAGCCCTCCCTGCGCTCTCATGGACACCACTAGGGCGTCTACTTGTGGGCTTTATCAGTATTCTAATATGCTTCCAGACCTTCCACTGTATGATTTCCAGGCTCTTGGACACTATTTGGAAATTCCCATCCAGTTCACACCCATGTCTGTTTTTGTGGAAGCCAGTATGTTCATGCTAAGACTCCATTATCTAGAATTGCTTGCTCACTGCTTCATCTCCACCCCTGCTGGCCAAGGATGGGTGGAGAAATTCAGCACACCTGTGGCTGGCAGTGCTAGTCTGCTCACACCTGATGATGACAGTGAGCTCTATAATCCCCAGTTTCCTTTAGCCCAGTGTTGGTTATTGTAGCAGTGTTCCTGTTAGACTGACCCTTTGTTTCCTGAGCATTTTCTAGTCCTTATTCTGCTATCTTTGTTCCTTGATTTCTGAGCTGTAGTTAATCCTTGTTCCTGAAATAGCACTGCCTGCAGTGCTCCCTTGAATTTAGAGCCATCACTATTTTAGAGCACCCTTGAACTCTCTCTCCTTCTGTATTTACCCTCTCTTCTGTGTCTGCTTTCTTTCACTTTCCCTTTGTTCCAGTTTCTAGTCTGCTACCTTCCTATTCCTGCAGTCTTAGCTTCTAGTTTCCTTGTGTGGTTGCTACTAGCTTTCTGCCAAGTGTGCCCTTGGTCTTCCGTTCTTTCCTCTTTAGCACTCCTCCTTACTAGCTCTTTGTCTACTTGTCTATTGTGGCTGTGTGTATTTAGTTCTACACTTGTGCTGTTACTGCCTTGTGTGTCCCTGTTTGATTGCCACAATCCATGGGCATAGCTGACAACCTAAACCCACTGTGAGTACTGTTTTAAGTCACTTTCATAACATCATCATAGGTATTAGCTCCACAGACCCTGCCTGGGAGGAACTTACCAAACTTCTGTCTTGCTGTGTGGAGCTTAGAAGTGCTTTACACCTCATTCCCTTTATTGTTATATGTCTTGCATGTCCGTTTTGTGTGTTTGTTAGTCTGAATGCCAAGTTGCCTGGTTTCCTTCTACAGATAGTGCATAAAGATGTCTCTGATAAATTTCCCCAATATCATCCAATTTTTCCCTGTTTGAGAGCTGTGTAAGGATAAAACTCAGCATATACTTGAGTGATATCCGCACGTTCCATTACAAGCACCATGGGTATCCTGCAGTTTCCTAATATACAGAGGGCCTCATTTATGAGACTCCTTGCGCCTCCGGAACGTCACTTTTCGTGACGTTCCGCGGCGCAGAAGCCTGCGTGATATTTATCAGGCAGCACTAAGCCACTTTTTTTGGCTTAATGCTGCCTGATAAATATCAGTCCCTTTAACACAGTGTTCTGCGTTAAAGGGGCGTGCAATGGGTGATGCTGGGGGCGTTCCCAGCAACATCCATGGCCTTTTGACACTGCCCCAGATTTACGAGAAATCGTAAATTTGAGGCAGCGCCAAAAGCTTACGCCTGAGGCACAACGAGGAGAAATATCTTTATTTCTCCTCGTTTTTCCTTTTTCTACGTGTGCTGCATTCTGCAACACACATAGAAAGAGGAAAAAGCCTCTTGTGATTATTTTTGTACAGAAAGGTTTCCCTTCCTGTACAAAAATAATCATCCTCACAATGCAGGCATCCTTGCACCATGGTGCAAAGGTGCCTGCGTTGGCGCACGGCAGCCCATTGTGCGCCGGCGCAGGGGAAAAGGACAGGAATGCGCCGTATCTTATAGATACGGCGCATTCCTGCCCTTTTCTTTTGCCGTAGGGAAGCGCAGCAGGAAGCCCTCCTGCGCTTCCCTACGTCAAAACTAGGGGTGGGTGGAATTTGCGTAGTCGCGCTACGCAAAGCTCGCGAAAGCGGTAAAAAATCTCCGCGAGCACGCAAAAGTTCCGCTGAACATGCGGAATTGCTTGTTCCGCCCGTTCGCAATGCTTTTTCCTGTTCGCGAACGCTGTTTGCGTGCTCGGGGGGAAATATCTCGCGAACACGCATTTTGAAAGCGCAAACAAGCAAAAAATTCCGCGAAGCCGCGGATCGCGGAATTTTTGGTAATTCCGCGTTCTCTGCGGAACGCGAAATTACCCAAATTCCGCAAATTCCGCGAGCGGAACGGAATTTACCGCCCAGGCCTAGTCAAAACCTCATAAATGAGGCCCAGAGTTGGGCCCTCTCTATTGATCAGCCTTGCTATTATCTTCCGTACTTCATATAACCTAAACTTGGACACAAAATAATGAATCTTAGAAGCCTCCGTCAATAGGTTGTGGTATTCCCCTTTGTTGGCTCTAGCTACAACATGCCTTGAAGCAGGTGTTTGTATATATTATTGATTTCAGCAATCCTAATGGTATTTTACACATTCTGTACTATGTTTAAGGAAGCACTTCACATGCCTCTGACAACTAGTTCAATTCTAGCTCAAAGTATTAATTGTGAGTTTTTCTACATTTAACTACCTCTGAATCCCCCTAGTGACATGTTAAACCTCCTGACCATCCATATGATCCTCAGCTCTGCACTCACTGACATCACCAGTGGCAAGGGGTCAAAGGCTGCCCTTTCAGGGAAATTTATTAATTGAACCGACCCCATCAGTCAGTCCATGCCATAAAAACGTTATCTGCTGAAAAATATGTTAAATGTGCCTAATCAGTCCATCTCCGTATAGATATGAACAATAAAGTTACTTTCTAAAACCATTCGGCCTTAAAGTAGTTGCAGAGGCAATTCTATGTCAGGACCGGAGGCTCAGATTATGCTTTTCCTTCTTCGCTTTATTTTTCTTACAATTTTCTCAGCAGCCAGAAAAGCAAAATAAATGATATTTATTCCAAAATCAAGGAAAAAACCCCATTTAGGAACATGAACAAACACAAAAAGTCTGCCACGAGACTACAACTCCCATGAGTCCGTAGGGCATATCCAACAACCATAGTCCCTTTATAGTGTCCATAACATGTAGAAGGTTCCTCCATCTTAGGTGTCCTTCCTCTTTCTTCGCTGCTTCGCAGCCAGTTAAGACATCTTTCTTGTTCTCCATTATATGTACTGATTGTGCTAATCGCGTTGTTTTTTGCACCCCTCTCGATTTCCTTAAATAGGATTGTGACGGGGAGGGGGTGATTGCCGTGTTGATTTCTGTTTTTCCCTACAGATTCCTAGCGGCCGCGGGAGCGTTTTTTCGCCCTTACACGGCCGTTCCCCTGCTACGTGCGGTGCCTTAGAGGCCCGCTAGAGGGAGGGAGCACGTCTCGTTGCTCCCGCGGCGCTGTCTCCTCAGATGAAGAGTCGCGCTGCGAGAGCTACGAGCACCGTGAGCCTTGTCCCTCCTGCCGCCACACTTACACGCCCCGGTGGGGTCCGTAACAATCTCCCTAATTTTGCAAGTACATTTCACGCCCCGACGGGGGTCTGTATAGCGGTTTGACCGCGCAATCGCCTACGGGCAGGTTTTTTCTGCATTCTGTGATTTTAAACGCGCGAGGTGGCGGTTGGGCCCCGTCAGTCTCCTGAGGGCCAGCGCGTGTTTCGAGGGCAGTGCAGCCTCGATTGCGGTTTTGCCCCGCATCAAAAAACATTGCAGTCCTAAGGTCTGCCCATAATTAGAGTGGGAATTTTCCAACTGGACCTGCATCCAGTGGGTGGTTTTGTGCTGTGGTTGCAGATACTAGCGGACTGCCGGTGGTCCTGTTCTCACAGCATTAGGACCCCACGTGCTTAATTTGTTTTCCAATGGAGCAGGGAGACTATTATCAAGAGGAGGAAGTACAACAATACCTCTCATATGATGACGAATTTTTTGAGGCAGTGGATAACTCTGTCTACCGGTGTGTGAATGAGGTTGTGGGGCCTATGGAGAGCGCTTGTCCAACCGCATAGTGGCGGAGTGCGCCAAGCTGGCGTTCACCCAGTTAGGGGCCCCGGTCCCCGCGCAGGACACTACCCCTGGGGAGGGTCCCCCATCCCCCCAAAAAGGCCGTAAGGAGAGTCAGCCTGAAGAGACGCAGGGTGTGGATAAAGACGCTTTCGAACGCCTCAGGAGCGCGTTCCTCGCGAAAGCGGTTGTCCCCCCTCCTGCACCTCTTCCTGCTCCACCCCCTCCGGCATCCCCGGTGCCAGTGTCACCATCCCAGGATGGTGGGTCGCCGGCGGATACAGATGATGATGAGGGGTCTTCGCGCTCTTGGCGCCCGGCCAGCGCTTAAGTCGCGTTGCCACAGAACGGTTCCGCCATGCTAGACCCGGATGAGATAATCCATCCGTGGTCTGCGGCCTGGGCTCCTGGGGACAAGGTGGCTAAGTTTGTGGCGGGCCGTCTTCGCAAACCCTTGGAGAAAGAAGCTAGGGGCTGCCTTCGGGCGGAGTGTCCTCGACCTACACTGGATGGGAAGGTGGCCTTTACACCAGAGCTTGAATCCAAGATGGCCACCTTCCTGGCCAAATATATGAAGGACCCCCGCAAGGGCATTGACCGCTCTTGGCGCTCCTGCCAATATACACTTTTGGACGCAATAGGGCCTCTAACAAAAATTTTGGATATGGCTGAGGAAGCGAAGGTGACAGGTTCCACCATATCCCCTGACGTTCTGTCGAACTGGGCTCAGCGAGCAGTTATCTTCCTCGGTAACGCTAATTGTGCTTTGTCGACAGAGCGGCGGCGTTCGCTTTTAATAAAGCTGGACTCGAAATTAGGCGACTTGGCTTCCTCGGAGGCAGGAGCAGTGGCACAGGGAGGTCTCTTCGGGGATCCGTTTGTCAAAGAATTAGGCAAGTTTGTAGCCACATTCACTTCGTTGGACAAAGCACAGTCCAACATTAAGAGAGTTTTTCAGCCCCATTTTTCTCAAGGGGCCGGTCGTGGCAGGGGCCGCGCGACCGGCCGTGGCGGACAGCAAAACTCCGGTAGGGGACAAGGCTCCGGGCGAGGACAGTACAACTCCTCCACAAACGACACCAATTTTTACCCCACCAGGGGTCAAAGATTCTGGGGCCAAGGCGGCTTCAAGAACAACGCAGCTGGCGGTGTTACCCACGGTGAGTGTCATGTCGATGGATCAGGTCTCTATAGGGGGCCGGTTAGCAGCCTTTCAGAAAGCTTGGGGGCGTCTTGAAGGAGATGCTTGGGTTCTGCAAACAATCAGGGGTTTTCACATCGAGTTTTACGACACCCCCCTCCAAGTAAGTCCCCCTCGTCCCATCAATTTTTCTGTGACCGATGCCCAATTGGTCGACGAAGAGGTATCCGGGCTACTCCGCAAGGGGGCCATTTGTCGCTCGGTCCTACACCCCAACGGTTTCCTCAGCAACCTTTTTTTGGTGGACAAAGTCGACGGGGGTCGGCGACCAGTAATCAACCTCAAAGAATTCAACGGGTGGTTGGTTTACTGGCATTTCAAAATGGAAGGCATTCATCTCCTTCGGGATGTTCTTCTCCCAGGCGATTGGATGGTACGTCTGGACTTAAAAGATGCCTACCTCGTAGTTCCCATCCATCCTCCACATCGGCGGTTCTTACAGTTTCAGTGGCGAACCCAGGTTTACGAATTTACCGCCCTTCCATTCGGGCTTTCTTCGGCACCTTGGTACTCCACCTGGCTGTAGAGTTCCTCTGGGGACAGGGCATTCAGATGATTGTCTTTTTGGACGACATCCTGCTCATGGCGCAATGCCCCAACAAACTGGTCATTCAGTTACAACAGACAGTTTCCCTTTTGCAAGGGTTGGGCTTCGTCATCAACGGAGACAAGTCGGTCCTCACGCCCACTCAGACCATGGTGTTCTTGGGTTTTGTGGTGGATTCGATTCACTCTTCCTTGAGTCTTCCGTCTCGGAAGATGAGCAAGATTCGGCACGAGTTGCGACAGACTATCACCAAGACTCATACCTCCCTCCGACAGATTGCCCAGGTGGTGGGCCTCCTTTCCTCGTCCATCCAGGCAATCTTCCCGGGGCCCCTTCACTATCGTGCCTTACAATGCTTGAAAGCGTACCATCTCAGGAGGGGTTTGTCATACGATCAGACAGTCCCTCTCTCCCAGGAAGTCAAAGAGGAGATGTCGTGGTGGCTGACCCATATGGAAGCCTGGAACGGTCGGGCGATCTTCGGATCGGTACCGGACCTCATTATAGAATCAGACGCCAGCAGGTCGGGGTGGGGCGCCCGTTGCGGAGAATTCTCCACCAGCGGCGTCTGGTCATTAGACGAACAGGCGTTGCACATCAATTGCCTGGAACTCCTAGCGGGGTCATTTGCAGTTCAGTGCTGGACCAGAGACAAGATTCGTTCCTGTGTCCTGTTAAAAATGGACAATGTCTCTGCGGTCCATTACGTCAACCATCTAGGGGGTCCTCGCTCCAGGGCCCTGGCGAATTTAGAAAAGGATTTTTGGGACTACTGCCTGAACCATCACATTTCCGTGACAGCAGAATATCTGCTGGGCCAGGCCAACCAAGTGGCGGACTGGCACTCAAGACATCTGAAAGATTCCAGCCAGTGGAAGCTGGATGTTCCAGTTTTCCAGTGGTTACACAAGCGGTGGGGTCCGTTCTCAATAGACCTTTTCACATCGCGCCTAGATCACCAGCTTCCGCACTTCTTCAGTTGGAGACCAGACCCCCTCGCGGAGGCCACGGATGCGTTTCTCCAGGAGTGGAATCAGGAGCGGAGCTACGCGTTTCCCCCGTTCTCCATGATAGTGAGGACGGCGGCTCAGATTAGCCGCCAGAAGGCTGAGGTGGTGGTGGTGAGCCCAGTTTGGAGGTACCAAGTTTGGTTTCCGGTTCTTCTGGAACTTTCTTGGGATTCTCCAATCCTACTCCCCCGGTTTCCTCATCTCCTTCTGAATCCGGACAGGGAGCAACATCACCTCATCTCCCAGGGTTCTCTCCGCCTCATGGCATGGCGGCTTTCAGGCGACACTGGTCTCTCCCGGGCCTTTCGGGATCAGCTGAGACCCTCTTGCCAAGAGCCTGGGCGAACAGTACCTCAAAATGTTATCGTTCCGCCTGGACTAAATGGATGTGTTGATGTCTTCGACGGGATTTGGATCCCATGGTCGCAGGAGTCGTTCCCATTCTGAATTTCTTAGCAGAACTGGCGATGGAAGGCCTAGCGTACCATTCCATTAACGCGGTGCGTTCCGCGATTTCGGCGGCTCATTACCCCATCGATGGGGCTCCAGTGGGGGAACATCCTTTTGTATGTAGGCTTTTGAGGGGTATTCGACTTTCGTTACCCCCGTAACCACGCGATTCAGCCCTATGGGACGTCAATCTGGTCCTCAATCTCTTCTTGTCCTGGCAACCCAACAAGTACCTGTCGTTAAAAGAGCTTTCGGCAAAATTGGCCATGCTGTTGTGTTTGGTTTCCTGTCGTAGGGTCTCTGACGTGCGTGCGTTGGACGTCTCGGTGAGAGTTTTTCCTCCAGAAGGGGTTACATTTACGGTTGGACGCCGTACTGAGTCTTCTTCCAGATCTATCTCGTACCCGGCCTTTGCGGATACTCCTAAGCTGTGCGTTGTGCAGTGCCTAAAGGCGTATGAAGACATGACTTTGGAATTTCGCCCTCCGGGCGAGCGTCAACTTCTTATTGCTTTAAGAAAACCGCATAGGGGAGTCTCTTCCCCCACCATAGCAAGGTGGGTGCGTTGGGTCATGCAAGAGGCGGGTATTAATACCAAACAGTTCGGGGCTCATTCAGCCAGGGGCGCAATGGCGTCTAAGGCTTTTTCTCTGGGAGGCCGTTTGGAAGATTTGATGCGCGCCGCGGATTGGTCTTCGGATTCCACTTTTAAACGGTTTTATTTCAAACCGATTGTGGATGTGGCTCAGTTGGTGGTAAGTAAGCTTTGAACTAGCATAATCTGAGCCTCCGGTCCTGACATAGAATCAAAATTTGCCTAGCTCAGTAACGGTAAGTTTCAATTCTATTAAGGACAAGGAGGTGAGGATTATCCCGCCCGCAGCACATTTCGTGCGAACCCACCCGTATGAGCGTAAGTAAGTCACAGTTGGTTTCAAGATGCATATTTCATTGTCTCTTATGGGAAGTGTTAAGTTTCTGCTTCACTGATGTAGTTCGAGTTTTATTGAAGTTGACTTCGAAGAAGTCTTACATTGTTTTACTTAGTTTTTCAGGGAATGACAATACCAAACAGGATCAGTGACAATGTGGCGTTACTTGCGCGAAGAAAGAGGAAGGACACCTAAGATGGAGGAACCTTCTACATGTTATGGACACTATAAAGGGACTATGGTTGTTGGATATGCCCTACGGACTCATGGGAGTTGTAGTCTCGTGGCAGACTTTTTGTGTTTGTTCATGTTCCTAAATTGGGTTTTTTCCTTGATTTTGGAATAAATATCATTTATTTTGCTTTTCTGGCTGCTGGGAAAATTGTAAGAAAAATAAAGCGAAGAAGGAAAAGCATAATCCTCGCCTCCGTGTCCTTAATAGAATTGCAACTTACCGTTACTGAGCTAGGCAAATTTCGATTTTCTCAAACTCTCTTATCTTCTTTGCAATACTCTCTGCAAACTGACGGGCAACTATTTCTGGTCTTTTATCATCAAATTTGTCATCACATAACAGCTCTCATCACCAGTCCATAACATCACTGCCCAGAGAGAACTATTGTGATTTTCTTTGGAGATAACGCATTCTTACCTACACTTTCTCAATGTCCCATGTCATGAATCTGGATCTCGCTGCCACTGAGTCCTACCTGGCACACTCCAAAATCTTTTTTCAAAAGATCTGAACCCCTTCTCTTAGCAAAAATTCTTCGTAACAAAATATAACTTACATCGCCCTCTACCAAAGAAGCTGACCATTTGGATTGTGACATTGAGGTCCTAAAAAAAACCTGATGATCAGTGTTGGAGAGCTCATTATTAAAATAGGATCCTTGGGCTCACTTGCTGATATAGTAGTTCCTCAATCACTGTGGGAGTAGCACATGCTGACATCATGGTTGACTCCTAGAGCAGCATAATTTAGACTCCCCCCTCTACATATACTGTGTTACGATATAATCTGTATATTCAACGTGCGTCTTAACTCATTAACTTGTGTGTTTCACCTTTATGCATTATTATAGATAAACACTGCTGTTTACATTTAGAATTGACATGTAGTTGTATTGGAGTGAATAAATAACCCATCTATTTACATTTATTGGATATTCATGTTATAGTGATGACAGCTTGCTTTCCTATGGTCAATCTTATAATGTACCTCCATTTCGATTGTCGAGCTAATTTAGTGTGACATTAGGTCTTAGCCAAGTGTTATACATTTGGAAACTGTTAGTATGCTATTTATTCCTTTCTTTCCAGGTGTGTTATCAATTCCCTTGTTAGCTAGAGAAAGACTTAATATTTTCTAGTAAGGCATGAAGAGGAAAAGTTGACAGCAGATGCAGAGAGATGATGGTGAAAGGAGTCTCCTGTACCTGGTGTACCAGGAATATGCAACTCTCAAGGATGAGCAAATGTGTACCTAATTGTTTTACTTTGTGTGCGCTGAAACTTGTGTATGTTTTAAATCCTACCTGCTGCTGCTCCTGATCCTAGTTCTTCCTAATTGGCACTTGGACGGTCTCCTCAAGTTAGAGCGTGGCCGCCAGTTGGTTAGCGTGCTAGTTGTTTTTTGCCAAGATAGTACTAATGAGCACGCTGACGCGACCGCGCAGCAGACGCATGCAGCGGGCGCACCGCTAACGCGCCAAAGGCAAGCCCGTCTGCTCCTGTTTGCGGCGGGAATGGGGCGGGGCGCCAGAACCCCTGCTCAAAATTCCATTCTGACCTAATCAAGAGAGGATTTATTGAACATTGGAGTTAGAAGTAACCAAAGGGAATGTAAACCCATGAACCTTCAGGGGGACTTCTTGGTATGACACTGCCCCACGTGCAAATTTGCCACCTGTATTGATCATGACAGTGTCCATGAAAACAACATTAGGTCTACTAGCTCTCCAACCCTGAAAGTCTCGGGGTGATACGTCAAGCGGGGGCCGAGAAAAAAGGGGGGTCCCAAAACGCGTTTTCCCCATTCATTTTTCCATAGAAACCTTTAGTCGCAGCTACAGCCCGAACTGCTGAACGGAATTACACCAAATTTGGCAAAGAGGTAGCCAAATTTGGTGTAATTCAGTCTTGGTTCAGACTGGTGCCTTTTGCTAAAATGGTGTAAATCCGTTCAGTAGTTCCTGAGAAATTCACAAGTAAAATCACATATATATCTATGGCCGCGTCGGATCCGCGTACCCTCAGCGCACCCTGCACGCACCGTCCCGATCACGAGCTGCATGCTAATTGGCTGTCAGCTGGCTGTCAACACTCCAAACCAGGAAGTGTTGGCAGCCATTTTGTCCCTCCGAGGCACAAAAACAAGTGTGCAAAACGCACAAAGGGGGCAGGGTAGAAACACCCTGACCCCCTAGGCCTGCTCAGGGGGTCCCACAAGGACCCCCTGGGCAGAAAAAAGCATTTTTTTAATTTTTTTTTAAATCGGCGGGATGCGCTCAGGGTGCGCGGATCCAGCCGAGAAAAACGAAGCGCGGTCTCCGCGCTTCGTTGTTAATTGGCCCCCAGGTGGGCCAAGTCCCGAGGGCATGCAGGGGTTTCTTTTTAATATGTGGGGGGCCTGTAAGGCCCCCAAGCCCTGGGGACCGTCACCCCCGGGGCTTAAAAAAATAATGGTGCGGGAGGGCTCTTTGCCCTCCCGCTGCCCCGAGGACCGCCACCTCCCCGGGG
The DNA here is from genome assembly GCA_963921515.1 of Calotriton arnoldi. Taxonomy (NCBI): domain Eukaryota; kingdom Metazoa; phylum Chordata; class Amphibia; order Caudata; family Salamandridae; genus Calotriton; species Calotriton arnoldi. The sequence continues at coordinate 1,018,569 of CAWUFW010007157.1, read as the reverse complement.
CTTCTTTTTAAATGTTTTAACCTGTGTGGGGGCTCCAGCCCCCACACGCCCGGGACCGCCACCTCCCGGGGCACTAAGAAATTTAAAATGGAGGTCCGTTTTGGACCCCCGAAGCCCCGGGGACCACCACCTCCCCGGGGCATTCTTGATGTGGGGAGGGGGGCTGCGCGGCCCCCCTCCTGGAGCCTGTGGTGGCCCTGGGGACCGCCACTCCCCAGGGCCAGCTCCTGCAGTGTCCCGGGGTGCCTACCCCCGGGACACTGCTGTTTGCAATGACAGGACGGGAGCCTCGTGGCTCCTGTCCTGTCATTGCAAACTTGCTTTGTATATTGGCTCGCTTCCAATATCTAAAGCAAATTGCTTTTCCACATGGGGAGCAGCATCTTAGCTGCTCCCCATGTGGAAAAGCAATGCTGGCTCCCGTAGGACACGGGGAGCCGGCGTGACTTTGGGGGGTTTGGGGACCCCCCCACAGTCCCCAACGAGAGGCCAGGCCCCGGGGGATGGGGTCCCCAGGGGCCATAAGTGGCCAGGGAGGGGGGCCACGTAGCCCCCCTCCCCTAAAAAAATAAAAAAATAAAAATATTTAAAGGCCGGCCCCGGGGGATGGGGTCCCCGGGGCCTTATATGGCCTGAGGAGGGGGGCCACGCATCCCCCCTCCAAATTTTTAATAAAAAAAAAAAGAGGGCTTGCCCCGGGGGATGGGGTCCCCGGGGCCAATACAGGCCCAGGGAAGGGGGGCCACGCGGCCCCCTTCCCGTTTTTTTTAATTTTATTAAAAGTGGCTGAGGGAAGGGGGGCCACGCAGCCCCCCTCCCAATCAAAAAAAAAAAAAGACCGGCATTGTGCCGGAGGCCCCGCCTCCCTCCCTGCAGCAGTCTGCAAACGCGCCCCCTGGCGCGTTTTGAGAAGGGGAAGTAATTCCCCTTGAATACTGGGGGTCCCTGGGGGCAAACTAGCCCACCAGGAACATCCAGTATGCGCCAGGGGGCTGCATTGCAGAGAGGTGTACAGAGGCCACGCCCCTTTTTACACCTCTCTGCAACGCAGCTCTGTGGCGCTTTTTGGAAGTACATGGTGGGCTAGTTGGACTCCAGGGACCCTCATGATTCAAGGGGACTTAATCCCCCAACTTAAAACGCGACACGGGGCGCGTTTGCACAGATGTCACCTCAGGCCCCGCCCCCTCCCTTCACCATTGTGCAAATATTCCTCTAAAATCAGCTGAAATACGAATTCTGATTTACTCACCTGTTATCAGGAGAGACCTCAGTGCTGCATCTTTCAGCCCAGTACTGGTCCTGAAAAGTAATTTTAACCGTACTTACCAGTAACTTTAATTTCCTTCCATAGGCTAACATTGACTGGTTTCACTTGGAAATTCTTCTAAGTGTTGAGTTTTGGAACTTTATAATATTCCTCTAAAATCAACCGAAGTACGAATTCCAATTTACTCACCTGTTATCAGGAGAGAACCCAGTGCTGCATCTTTAGCCCAGCACTGACCCTGAAAAGTAATTCTAACCGTACTTACCAGTAACTTATATTTCCTTCCATAGGAATCCATTGTCTGGTTTTCAGCAGCAAAGTTTCAAAGTGTCGATTTTCACAAACTACAAATATTCCTTAAAAATCGCCTGTATGACTTAAACGCATTCTTTCAACTGTTTACAGGAGATGCACCAGTGCTGGATCCAGGATCCAACACTGAGTAAGAAAAAGTAACGTTAACACTTTTTACCTGCTAAGTGAATTTCCTCCCATAGGATAACATTGGTGATTCTATGTGAAAATGATTCTAAGTGTCAACTTTTAAAATACAATAATATTCCTTAAAAATCACTGTAACCAAAAAGCTTTTACTCAACTGTTTACAGGAGATGTCCCAGGACTAAATCTAGGATCCAGTCCTGTGGTTAGAAAAGTAATCCATAAAGTAACTAATTGCATTTAACTAGAAATTCACATTGAGCTGAATGTTGCATTGTGTTTGAAATTGTGTTGCCCATTGCAACAACTGTAACTACTGTACTTAAAAGTCAATTGCCTATTTGCAAAGTATTTAAACTAAAGTAATTCATTCTGAGAAAGTATATTTTGTAATGTAATGTATAATGTAATTACAATGTAATTTAAAAATAAAATATTTAAAAATAAATAGTTTAAAAAATGTAGTAAATCAGTATGAAAAAATAAATATAACAATTAATACATTTAAAAATTGTCATTTACAAAACCTTTGAAATTCACTGAAAAAAACAGTAGGTTTCAGACATGTTATAGTTAGGAATTAGCATTAAAAAACCTTTGAAATTCACTGAAAAAACCATAGGTTTCAGACATGTTATAGTTAGAAATTAGCATTTAAAAACCTTTGAAATTCACTGAAAAAAACAGTAGGTTTCAGACATGTTGTAGTTAGGAATTAGCATTTAAAAACCTTTGAAATTCACTGAAAAAAACCATAGGTTTCAGACATGTTATAGTTCGAAATTAGCATTTAAAAACCTTTGAAATTCACTGAAAAAACCATAGGTTTCAGGCACGTTATAGTTAGAAATTAGCATTTAAAAACCTTACAAATTCACTGAAAAACCATAGGTTTTAGGGACAGTTATAGTTACTTGGACATTGCACTCGTACAAAACCCGTGAAATTCCCCTGTTATAGTTAGTTCAGATAACTATAACTCGCGCCCCGCAATGCACTGCTGATGACGTCACATATTACATCACTCATGACATGGTCAGTGACATCACTGATGACATCACTGACGACATCTCAAATTACATCACTGATGACATCATCCAGTGACTGTGTGTTTCTGTAAAGTTTAAATATCTTTAATATATATAGGTAAAGGTGTATTGAAGAATGATTGGGTATATAAGTGTCTGAATGGATGATTTAGTATGTGCGTGACTAACTCTACAAGTGAGTGATTAAACGTATCTTACTGAATGCATGGGTTAGTGACTAAACTGTGAATGTCTGTATCTGTATGTTAGTTGGTGTGTAAGTGGATGCATGGATTTGCGAATAGCTAAATGAGTGTCTACATGGGTTATTGATTGGTTCTCTGAGTATCTGTATGGGTGCCTGAGTGTTTGTGGGGGTGGGGTGTGTGTGACTCTGTGCATAGATGTGTGAGTGGGTGATTCACTGGTGCATGATTTCAAGAGTGCATCTGTGATGGACTGCTTGGGTGGGTGAGTGTGTGTATGGGTGTGTTAGTGAGTGAATGTATATCTCAGTGGTACATGTGCGAGTAACTACATATGTAAAAGGCAGTATATATATGTGTTAGTCTATTTAAATGGCTATAAGTGAGAGTGTGTGATTGTGAGAGTGGCTGTATGGATGCGTGTGTACTTGTATCAGTTATTGTATAAGAGCGTAAGAATGTGCTAGTATTTGTATGAGTAAGTGAGCTGGTGTGTGTATAACTGTATAGGTGAGTAAATGGGTGTGTGATTAATTTTTGCATGACTGACTAGGTGTGTGAGTACCTCTATGGATGAGTGGCATTGTGTGAGTGTTTATATAGGTGTATAAGTGCATATGATAATCCTGTACTGAGTGACTGTAAGTATGAGTGACTGTACGGGTGAGTGTGTAGATGTGTGTGTAGACCTAAGAATCAGTGAGTGGGTATGCAGTTATTGGTGTTGGAGTGTCTTTGGTTTTGCGAATAGCAGTCTGTAATTTACAGTGGGTGTATGAAAGGTTATATTAAGGTGTGAGGAGGTGCATCACATTATCACATAGATGATGTCATCAGTGATGTCATTTGAGATGTCGTCAGTGATGTCATCAGTGATGTCACTGACCATGTCATGAGTGATGTAATATGTGACGTCATCAGCAATGCATTGCGGGGGCGCGAGTTATAGTTAGCTGAACTAACTATAACGGGGGAATTTCACGGGTTTTGTACGAGTGCAATGTCCAAGTAACTATAACTGTCCCTAAAACCTATGGTTTTTTCAGTGAATATATATATATATAAATCCAAAACCCGCACCGGAATAAGGAGCAGGCTCCGACACATGCTCGGGTTCACATGTAAATAGATTTATTAACAGCACAGGGCGATGGTAAACAACCTTTTGATGTGCAATGCAAAATGTCCTCGCAGAGGCATTTTGGCAACTCTGCCTTTTTCAATGCGGATTACAACAAAGGGCCTAATGCACTGATGTTCATTTAAAAAGCGTGAATGCTGCATTTTCATTGGAGAATGTTCCGTGACCGTGAGAGGGCTGCCAATCCTGGTGTAGTACTGAATTTCTTGTGGCTTAGCCCCAGTCAGTTCTGCTGCCTTCTGTGGCCCACTAATAGGTATCCTTTTTAGCTGTGGAAAATCCTCACAATGTGTAATTTGTGCTATATATATTTCTGTACCTTTGCATGTATGTGTTATACTATTCATCACTCTTGAATATTCACATCTTGTGCAATGTACGCTACATATATATCCTTTAACTTCTCCTGCTATGGTATCCCTTTTATCACTCTGGAAAAGGCACACCATATGCTATATATATATATATATGTATATATATATATATATATTCACTGAAAAAACTATAGGTTTTACAGACGTTATAGTTAGAAATTAGCATTTAAAAAACCTTTGAAATTCACTGAAAAACCATAGGTTCCAGGGACGTTATAGTTAGTTGGACATTTCACTCATACAAAACCATAGAAATTCCACCGTTATAGTTAGTTCAGCTAACTATAACTTGTGCCCCCGCAATCCACTGCTGATGAAGTCACACATTACATCATTCATGACATGGTCAGTGACATCACTGATGACATCTCAAATGACATCACTGATGACATCATCCAGTGACTGTGTGTTTCTGTAAAATTTAAATTTGTTTTATATATATGCCAAGCTGTATTGAAGAATGAGTGGTTGTATAAGTGTCTGTATGGAGGATTTACTAGGTATGTGACTGACTGTATAAGTGAGTGATTAAATGTGTCTTACTGAATGCATAGGTTAGTGACTAAACTGTGTGAAAGTCTGTATCAATCTGTCTGTTGTTGTGTAAGTGTCTATATGACTTATTGATTGCTTGCCTGAGTATTTGTATGGCTGCCTGAGTGTGTATGTGTGTGTGGTTGGGTGGGAGGTGTGTGACTCTGTGCATAGATGTGTGAGTGGTTGATTCACTGGGCGTATGGCTTCAAGAGTGCATGTGGAAACAGCTGTATGGGTGGGTGAGTGTGTATATGGGTGTTTTGGTGAGTGAATGGATGTTTCAGTGGTACATGTGCAATTAACTACATATGTAAAAGGCAGTATATGTGAGTGATGGTGTATATAAATAACTATATGTGAGAGTCAGTAATTGTGAGAGTCGCTGCATGGATGAGTGTTTATTTGTATCAGTGATTCTATAACAGAGTAATTATGTGTTAGTATCTGTATGAATAAGTGAGCTGGTGTCTGTATAACTGTATAGGTTAGTAAATGGAAGTATGATTGATTCTTTGCATGACTGACTAGCTGTGAGAGTAACTCTGGATATGTGGCAGTGTGTGAGTGTCTGTATAGGTGTATGAGTGCATATAATAGTGTTGTATTGATGTGTGACTACATGTATGAGTGACTGTATGGGTGAATGAGTGGATGTGTGTGTAGACCTAGGAACCAGTCAGTGCTTATTTAGTAACTGGTATTGATGTGTCTATTTTTTCGAAATTGGTAGTCTGTATTTTAGAGTGGGTGTATCAAAGGTTATATTCAGGTGTGAGGAGGAGCATCAGATATTCACATGGATGATGTAATCAGTGATGTCATCAGTGATGTCATTTGAGATGTCATCAGTGATGTCACTGACCATGTCATGAATGATGTAATATGTGACGTCATCAGCAGTGGATTGCGGGGCCGCGAGTTATAGTTAGCTGAACTAACTATAACGGTGGAATTTCTATGGTTTTGTATGAGTGAAATGTCCAACTAACTATAACGTCCCTGAAACCTATGTTTTTTTCAGTGAATTTCAAAGGTTTTTTAAATGCTAATTTCTAACTATAACGTCTGTAAAACCTATGGTTTTTTTCAGTGAATTTGAAAGGTTTTTAAATGCTAATTTCTAACTATAACGTCTGTAAAATCTATGGGTTTTTCAGTGAATTTCAATGGTTTTTAAATGCTAATTTCTAACTATAACGTCCCTGAAACCTATGGTTTTTCAGTGAATTTCAAAGGTTTTTTAAATGCTAATTTCTAACTACAATGTCCCTAAAACCTATATTGTTTTTAACTAAATTTAAAAAAGACGTACATACTTTTTGTAGTGAAAAACTAACTGTAACAGTAGTCTGTTATAAGTTATAATTTAACAATGTTTAAAACTTAATTAGCACTAATTAACATATAAGTGTGGAAAAAGTGTGACGGAGCAGCTATGATACCTGACTTTGAACAACAGCGTTCACAGTTCGATTCCCGGCTCCAGCTGCACGTTAGCCCACCACTATTTCACTGTGGGCAACACCTTGCTTAATCTTTCCGACGCCCCCGAGCGCCGGCACACCTTTCCAGGGTTAGCTGTACGCTTTACAAATGCTCGCATTTTTTAAATTTAAAACCATAGTGATGAGAAATATTATCACGTTTTTTTTTTCTTCTATTCTGATAGATCTTTTTTTTATGTCTTCTATTTAGAATTACGGCAATCAATATATGTATTTACTCATGAGAATGGAAATGACATGGTTTTCCGGGTAACAGTTTTTAAGCTCTCCAACGTATGTACATATTAAGGACCTAATACGTGTTAGGTTCGAAATCGAAACTTTTTCCGCTTCACATTTTGTAACTTTTCCCAACACGTGCACAAGTGAAACAATTAAAACGTGAGCACGTGTCAACCGTAAACGTGACATTTAAATGGGCGGAGCCGCATCTTCCTTCCATAGACTACTGAATAACCAAAAAGTATATAAACCACAACCGTTGATAGATTAGTTTCGTTTTTGCGAGTTATTTACGCGTCTCCATTCAGTGATGCAGGTGCTCTTTTCTACAGTCGGATTCTTCTTTTGCGGCCACAAAACATAATCCTGAGTTGTAAGTTGTTTGATTATGCAATACTAGATATTTATAATACGTAGCTATTTGTCAATCTTTCAACACTTGTATTTAGAAAAAAGTGTTATTGGTTGTTTTTGCCATTTATATGTAACGTCAGCAGCTTGTTTTCAGAAACAGACAGAATACAGCAAACATTGTTCCTGTTCTGGCTCCTTTGAGCTCATATAGTGTGACTATGTATATTATAATATTGACACTGTACTTGACCTCAGAAGTGTTGGTGACCCGTCGGCGTCGAAGACTAAAGATTTATATGTAAAGTCAGCAGCTTCTAGTTTGTAGTCTATTTCCCCCTTGACATTATATAGTGTGAGTATGTATAATATAATAACCACACATTATGATCTCAGAGGAGTTTGTGACCCGTTGGCACGAAGACTAAAGATTTATATGTAACATCAGCAGCTTCTGGTTTTTGGTCTATTTCTCCCTTGAGATCATATAGTGTGAGTATGTATATTGTAATATGAACATTTATACTGACCTCAGCGGAGTTTATGACCCGTCGACGCAAAGTCTAAAGATTTATATTTAACGTCAGCACCTTCTCGTTCTTACTCTGTTTCTTTCTTGGGATCATTTACTGTGAATATGTATATTATAATATTAACAGTCATTGTGATCTCAGAGCACTTTATGACCCGTGGGCGCGAAGATGAAAGATTTCGAAGTCCCTGAGAAAAGAAGCTCTCAACATACTCATCGCTGGAAAGTATTTCGTTATTGATCTTGTTTTGTATTGATGACTTCATTTTCATTTTCCTTTTTGTGTGCCATCAGTGACACTGTGTATATTGAAAGAGTGTGATATTTCCACACAACAGGAATTGGAGATTTCTCGCCGCCAGGAGTAAACCATCTGAAATACAGTTTACTGACCTTTATAACTTACTTGATCAGATATTTTTACAGTGACAATATTTTTGGAAATTGCAGTTTAAAAAAAAATCGTTTCCATAGATACTTTCTTAGTGAATACCTTTGATAAGCCCTACATTTCTGAATGTTTTTTTACTATTTCTATTTTTGTCTGTTGCGGTTCCTATTCACCTTCTTCCCTATAGAATATATATGACCAGTAGTGTATATTATTATACTACTATCCTATATATTCTTAAAGGAGTACGTGATCTAAGCACTACGACCGAACTTTCCTGAATTCTACAATAATAGAAATTATAAAAAATGATAAAGCGTACATTTCTATGTAATATAAAGTGATTTGTGTTTAACTGTTTTTTACTTGTTATTGTTCTTCTGACCTGAGATGATGTAGTGCGGGAGTGTTTCTTGTAGCACGTCTTTTCTACTTTATCTAAAAGTAACTCATGCCCTCTTATATTATCAAGAATATGGGGCAACACTTTCACAAACTATAGCAGAAAAAAAAGGGAGGGGTGCCCACACTTAAGGGATATTTTATGATTTGCGTTTTTATTTGTCACCCCTTTGGTATATACAGCTTCAGTTTCAGTTTGTAATTGCTTAATAAAAACTATTTCAAACCTAGACTGAAATTTTTGCTGCGCAACCACAGCTCCCCGTTAGAAAGTAAACACCACATTATAACTAAACAGTGCTCCTGGGAAGTATCCCAACCGCAAACTTAATAAAAAGAAGACCGCAACACACTTTGTTATTTTCCCGCCGTGATTTGTACACCCCACGCCAATTATATAAATGGCCCTTAAAATATATAAAAAACAATTTTTACCTTCACAATCCCTCTCCACCACCTTGTGATCACTGTACAGAGTTAATAGTGTTCCTACCCTCCCCGCTACTACTTTCTTTTCCCATACTCCATTGAAGTGCGTCACAAAATGGTTCACAACAGTGAACCGTTCCCAGCCAATAATGAGCAAACTTGTACTATGAACAGTTTAGCCAATAAAATGTCCATGGTGTTCCGCAGAGGGGGAGGGAATAGCTGCCAACACTTCTACTTTCAATGGTTTACAGCCAATGAACACTAAGCTTGGGAGCATCCTGCTTGGAACACGTCAACCAATAACATGTGCCTGCTACTCCGCGGACGGGGAGGAAATGGCTGGCAACACTTGTACTTTCAATGGTTCGCAGCCAATGAACATTAACCCCTTCGGTGCTTATGACGAGCTGGACTCGTCATGGCACACAGTGCTCGTGTGCTCAAGACGAGTCCAGCTCGTCATAAGACCAACCACGGGGGAAGCGCTGGCGCTCCCCCCGTGGGAATCCGATCGTCGGGTTTTTTTGGGGGAAGGCAGGGGAAGGACTTCCCCTGCCTCCCCCCGCCCCCCCCATCAATGACGTCAGCGCGCGAGGCGCGCTGACGTCATTGAGGGTTTCCCTTTCTTCCCCGACGCGCTGGAAGCCATTTGCTTCCAGCGCGTCGCGGAAATAAGGTGAGTTTTGGCTCGGGGAGGGGGGGTTTGATTGGAAAAGAGACATCGAGGGAAAGGAAAGGGTTTTCCTTTCCCCCGATGCCTCTTTTGTGCATTCCTGCTGCACGATCATGTGATCGTGCAGCAGGAATGCCCACGAGGGTGTTTTACGCAGCTGTAGTGTAGGAAAGGCACTATACAATTCCCCAACGAGGTAGCATTTACTGATTAGCCGGTAGAAAGTACTCCAGTTGAGTAGAGGTATTGCACAAAACGGTGGCATCTTCGTGGATAAATATGCAGGGCAGGTGTCTGCCTTCTTCCCATTTCCAGCCTGAAAAGTGAGCTGTAATCCTCGATAGAGGTCTCTGCATCCTTGATTTTCTCGAGCGCAATCATCATGTAGAATTCGTGAGCGTGGTTAAGCAGATGTGCCTTCTCTCCATTTCCACCCTGAAAAGTGAGCTGTAATCCTCGATGGAGGTCTCTGCATCCTTGATTTTCTCGAGTGCAATCCTCGTGTAGTTCCTGTGACCAGGAGGTTCCCTCTCCTCGTCTGCCGGTGAGATCCTGCTCTGACCCTTTATAAACAAGAGGCATGTGAACGGGCCTAGAAGCCCCGCTCGTTTGGCCCCGCCACACATTCGTGAGCGTGGTTAAGCAGATGTGCCTTCTCTCCATTTCCACCCTGAAAAGTGAGCTGTAATCCTCGATGGAGGTCTCTGCATCCTTGATTTTCTCGAGTGCAATCCTCGTGTAGTTCCTGTGACCAGGAGGTTCCCTCTCCTCGTCTGCCGGTGAGATCCTGCTCTGACCCTTTATAAACAAGAGGCATGTGAACGGGCCTAGAAGCCCCGCTCGTTTGGCCCCGCCACACATTCGTGAGCGTGGTTAAGCAGATGTGCCTTCTCTCCATTTCCACCCTGAAAAGTGAGCTGTAATCCTCGATGGAGGTCTCTGCATCCTTGATTTTCTCGAGTGCAATCCTCGTGTAGTTCCTGTGACCAGGAGGTTCCCTCTCCTCATCTGCCGGTGAGATCCTGCTCTGACCCTTTATAAACAAGAGGCATGTGAACGGGCCTAGAAGCCCCGCTCGTTTGGCCCCGCCACACATTCGTGAGCGTGGTTAAGCAGATGTGCCTTCTCTCCATTTCCACCCTGAAAAGTGAGCTGTAATCCTCGATGGAGGTCTCTGCATCCTTGATTTTCTCGAGTGCAATCCTCGTGTAGTTCCTGTGACCAGGAGGTTCCCTCTCCTCGTCTGCCGGTGAGATCCTGCTCTGACCCTTTATAAACAAGAGGCATGTGAACGGGCCTAGAAGCCCCGCTCGTTTGGCCCCGCCACACATTCGTGAGCGTGGTTAAGCAGATGTGCCTTCTCTCCATTTCCACCCTGAAAAGTGAGCTGTAATCCTCGATGGAGGTCTCTGCATCCTTGATTTTCTCGAGTGCAATCCTCGTGTAGTTCCTGTGACCAGGAGGTTCCCTCTCCTCGTCTGCCGGTGAGATCCTGCTCTGACCCTTTATAAACAAGAGGCATGTGAACGGGCCTAGAAGCCCCGCTCGTTTGGCCCCGCCACACATTCGTGAGCGTGGTTAAGCAGATGTGCCTTCTCTCCATTTCCACCCTGAAAAGTGAGCTGTAATCCTCGATGGAGGTCTCTGCATCCTTGATTTTCTCGAGTGCAATCCTCGTGTAGTTCCTGTGACCAGGAGGTTCCCTCTCCTCGTCTGCCGGTGAGATCCTGCTCTGACCCTTTATAAACAAGAGGCATGTGAACGGGCCTAGAAGCCCCGCTCGTTTGGCCCCGCCACACATTCGTGAGCGTGGTTAAGCAGATGTGCCTTCTCTCCATTTCCACCCTGAAAAGTGAGCTGTAATCCTCGATGGAGGTCTCTGCATCCTTGATTTTCTCGAGTGCAATCCTCGTGTAGTTCCTGTGACCAGGAGGTTCCCTCTCCTCGTCTGCCGGTGAGATCCTGCTCTGACCCTTTATAAACAAGAGGCATGTGAACGGGCCTAGAAGCCCCGCTCGTTTGGCCCCGCCACACATACTCTCGGTATGCTACGTCTTCCCGCCCTTTCCCCACTATGATGGACAGCTTACTCAAAGGACCCCGGCGCTTTCGGCGCGGTGGCAAAGTTACAGACACACAGGTCACTGGAGACAATTCTTCTGGTCCTTTACGCAGCTGTAGTGTAGGAAAGGCACTATACATTTACCCAACGAGGTAGCACTTACTGATTAGCCAGTAGAAAGTACTCCAGTTGAGTAGAGGTATTGCACAAAACGGTGGCATCTTCGTGGATAAATATGCAGGGCAGATGTGGCTTCTCTCCATTTACACCCTGAAAAGGTAGCTGTAATCCTTGATGGAGGTCTTTGCATCCTTGATTTTCTCGAGCGCAATGCTCGTGTAGTTCCTGTGACCAGGAGGTTCCTTCTCCTCGTCTGCCGCTGAGATCGTGCTCTGACCCTTTATAAACAAGAGGCATGTGAACGGGCCTAGAAGCCCCGCTCGTTTGGCCCCGCCACACATACACTAGCGGTATGCAACGTCTGCCCGCCCTTTCCCCACTATGATGGACAGCTTACTCAAAGGACCCCGGCGCTTTCGGCGCGGTGGCAAAGTTACAGACACACAGGTCACTGGAGACAATTCTTCTGGTCCTTTACGCAGCTGTAGTGTACGAAAGGCACTATACATTTACCCAACGAGGTAACACTTACTGATTAGCCAGTAGACAGTACTCCAGTTGAGTAGAGGTATTGCACAAAACGGTGGCATCTTCTTGGATAAATATGCAGGGCAGGTGTGCAGAATTCGTGAGCGTGGTTAAGCAGATGTGCCTTCTCTCCATTTCCAACGTGAAAAGTTAGCTGTAATCCTTGATGGAGGTCTTTGCATCCTTGAATTTCTCGAGCGCAATGCTCGTGTAGTTCCTGTGACCAGGAGGTTCCTTCTCCTCGTCTGACGCTGAGATCCTGCTCTGACCCTTTATCCCCTTCGGTGCTTATGACGAGCTGGACTCGTCATGGCACACAGTGCTCGTGTGCTCATGACGAGTCCAGCTCGTCATAAGACCACCCACGGGGGAAGCGCTGGCGCTCCCCCGTGGGAATCCGATCGTTAGGTTTTTTTTTGGGGGGAGGCAGGGGAAGGGCTTCCCCTGCCTCCCCCCGCCCCATCAATGACGTCAGCGCGCTGACATCATTGAGGGTTTCCCTTTCTTCCCCGACGCGCTGGAAGCCATTTGCTTCCAGCGCGTCGGGGAAATCAGGTGAGGTTTGGGTCGGGGAGGGGGGGGGGTTTTGTATCAAAAGAGGCATCGAGGGAAAGGAAAGGGTTTTCCTTTCCCCCGATGCCTCTTTGTGCATTCCTGCTGCACGATCATGTGATCGTGCAGCAGGAATGCCCACTAGGCACCAGGGTTTTTTTAATTTTTGTGTTGGGGAGTGGCCAAAAGGGCAAGGGTTGCTCCCCTTTTACGGGGGTGAATATTTTATTTATACTGTTAGGCCCACCTACCCCTTAGCTTGGCTGGTGGATTGTGTGTGGACTGGTGCATTATTTGCATATGTGATTGTAATGTTTTTTTTTCTCCTTTTTATTCTAGTGTAAAGCTTTTGATTCCTGTTTGCGGTTTCGGCAGTGGTGGTTCTGCAGTTTTGCGTAATTGCATTTATTTGGTAAGAAAAATATTTTTGTTGTGTGTACTCCAAATGAGTATTATTGTCATGCATGAATGAATTTTTTGTAAGTGGTGCCATAATGGCAGCATATTTGTTAGTGTTCAGAGCATGAAATTCTTTGCGATGTTTTGCATTGTCTTATGTGTAATTTTTTTCTTCTTCTTTTTTAGTGGGATATTGTTGATCCTTACTGTGTCTGTGCAGAGTAGGTGGTGGTGAGTCTAGCTGCTTCTGTCACGTGAGTGGTATAGTGTTGGAGTATATAGGTCTTTGTGATAAAGCTACATTTTGTTTATTTCTTTTTTTTTTACAAAGGGTTTGTTGTTGTTGACTTGTTTGACAAGTAACCTTTATTAGTAAGCATTATGGCTAGCCGTAGAATTACTGCTCAGCAGGTGGTTGGTTTGCTTCTTGAATCTTCCTCTGAGCAGGATTATGAGACTGACAGTGCGTCTGAGGGAGAGGAGGGAGGGGAAGATTCAGGCAGTGAGTTTTCTCTCCACATGGAATCATCGGATGATGAAGGTACTCTCAGTGCAGATGAAGTGCCTGATTTAGAGGAGGATACTACTGTGCCGATGGTGCAAGAGGCATCTGGATTGCAGCCTGGGGCTGCTAGGCTTCCTACTGGAAGTGCTGGACTCTGGGTTGATCCAAACATGGTGCAGCCGGTGTTGCCTGCCTTTAGTGGTTATGCAGGGTGTAGAGTGGATTGTGAACATTATTTGCCTATACAGTATTTTCAGTTGTTTATGGATGATGTATTTTTGGGTGAGATTGTTGAGCAGACTAATTTGTATGCTGAACAGTTTTTGAGGGACAACAGTGCCAGACTTAGGCCCCATTCTAGAGCTACCCGGTGGAGTCCCACAAATCTGGAAGAGATGAAGAAGTTTTTGGGCTTGACTTTTTGATGGGTTTGATAAGGAAGCCGTCCATGGGTTCATATTGGTCTACCAGTCCCTTGATGGCAACGGCCATATTTCCTGCAGTTATGACTCGTGATCGGTATTTACTTTTGCTTCGGATGCTGCATTTTGTTGATAATGGTTTGGCGTTGCCACGAGATCACCCTGAATGTGACCGTCTTTTTAAGATTCGGCCTGTTCTTGATCACTTTGTAGATCGATTTTCAGAGATCTATACTCCAGGGAAAGAAATATCTATTGATGAGTCTTTGGTGCTGTTCAAGGGCCGTTTGGTTTTTAGGCAGTACATTCCTAGCAAGAGGGCACGCTATGGAATTAAGCTGTATATGTTGTCTGAGAGTAGGACAGGATATGTTTTTAATTTGCGTGTGTACACTGGTAGGGATTCCACTATTGACCCCCTGGTTGTCCGTCCACTTTAGTAGGAGTTTCAGAGAAAATTGTGTGGGAACTTGCTAGAGGACTGTTTAACAGAGGCCACCATTTGTACCTTGATAACTTCTACACTGCTGTGCAATTGTTTAAGGAATTGTTCAAAGTGGACACTTTTGCTTGTGGCACAATCCGCTCTAACCGTAAAGGTTATCCAAAAGAGCTTGTTTGCAAAAAACTTCAGAGGGGACAGTGCAGTGCCTTGCGTAGTGAGGAACTGCTAGCTGTGAAATTTGTGGACAGGAGGGATGTGTACATGCTGACTACCATCCATGATGAGAGTACTTCACCTGTGGCTGTTTGGGGTCAGATTGCTGAAGTGCGCAAACCTGTGTGCATTTTAGACTACAATAAGCACATGGGTGGTGTTGATCGAGTAGATCAGAGGTTGGAACCTTACACTGCTATTCGTAAGTCTTACATTTGGTATAAGAAGTTGGCCATCCATCTCTTCAATTTAGCAACTTTCAATGCTTTTGTTGTGTTCAAGGAGTGTTCTCCTGCGTCAAAGTTGACTTTTGTTCAGTTTCAGGAGTCTGTCATAGGCAGCCTTGTTGTTGTGGAACAGGCAAGTGTTCCTAGAGTTGGAGTGGTGGAGGATGTGGCTCGATTGAAAGAGCGCCACTTTCCTGATCACATTCCTCCTACACTCTCAAAAGACTTTCCCACTAGGAGATGTAGAGTCTGTTGGCGAAGAGGTACGCGGAAGGAGACTCGTATGTACTGCCCTGAGTGTCCTTCTAACCCTGGGCTGTGTGTGCCTGCTTGTTATAGAGCGTACCACAAGCAAAAGAATTATTGGGAGCAACCATGAGTGGTAAAGTGAACTGCCTGGTCTGTAATGTTTAAGAATTGTTGTTCTGTTTCAAGGTTGGCATTAGTGCAATGTTTCTGATTTTGTGTTAGTAGATTTGTATCTATTTGCAATTTGTTTGTGTTTTCTTTTTTGTATAAAAAAATCCTAAATGTGATGGTGGTGTGTGTAGGCTGGTGCTTGGCTGGCGGTGTGCGTGGAGTGGCGCTTGGCTGGCGGTGTGCGGGGAGTGGCTCTTGGCTGGCGGTGTGCGTGGAGTGGCGCTAGGCTGGCGGTGTGCGTGGAGTGGCGCTAGGCTGGCGGTGTGCGTGGAGTGGCGCTAGGCTGGCGGTGTGCGTGGAGTGGCGCTAGGCTGGTGGTGTGCGTGGAGTGGCGCTTGGCTGGCGGTGTGCGTGGAGTGGCGCTTGGCTGGCGGTGTGCGTGGACTGGCGCTCGGCTGGCAGTGTGTGAGTAGTGACTTGCTGCTGGTCACTACACACACTGCTAGCCGAGCGACACTCCACGCAATCCATCAGCTTGTGTGGTTGCTGTGTTAGGAATGTGGGCGTGTGAAAGTGATGGGCCCTTGAATGGCGCTGTCTGCTGGTGTGAGTGTTGTAATGTGATGGGCCCGCGGCTGGTGGTGTGAATGGTTTTGTATTTGTCACACGTATGAAAGGTGTATGAATGGCCTGTAAAGAGGTTGGTGCCTTGTCGTGGCTTTACAGCTCACGAGCTGTGAGTCAATGGTTCAGTTTCTCGTCCTTTCAATTATTAACAGTGCATTTCATTTTTGTGAAATCACTTGTTAATACAATTGTATATACTGAACCATCACTCACCCTCGTGCCAAATCCAACCAGTATGTGTGTGTGTGCTTGAGGATTAGATGGCTGTGCAGTAATATTTTTTTTTGTCTTTCTCAAGCAGGGTGTACCTTGTCCCTTTTTGTGAATGTTGTAATGTGTTTGTTTCGTGCCTGGGGGTGTGAATGGTCTTGTGTGTATCACGTATGAAAGGTGTGTGAATGGCCTGTAAAGCGGTTGGGGCCTTGACGTGGCTTTACAGCTCACGAGCTGCGAGTCACTGGTTCCGTTTTTGTCCTTTCAATTATTGACAGTGCATTTCATTTTTGTGAAATCTCTTGTTAATAAAATTGTATATACTGAACCATCACTTGCCCTCGTGCCAAATCCAACCAGTATGTGTGTGTGCTTGAGGAATAGATGGCTGTGCAGTAATCTTTGTCTTTTTAGTCTGTCTGCCAAGGTGTACATTCCGTCTAAGAATAACCTACCAACTGTAGATATTGTCGTAAACGAAACACCCATGGGAGTACATGGTGATATCTCTCTTGTGGATCCCAACAAGTTATGGTACCCACAATGTCCTGCAAACCTCAAAATGTCTGTCACATTTTCCTTGCAATATTGTGCCAAAATTTTCACGCTGCAGAAATAAACAACACATTATCTCATTATGACCTGGTTTTGCAAGGGGGTCACCTGGGTTTTTGGCCCGGGGCTCGGCAGCCACATAGGGAAACCTACCAAACCCACACATTTCTGAAAAGTAGACACCCGGGGGCTTCCAGGGAGGTATGGCTTGCGTGGATCCCCCAACGTTTCCTTACCCAGAATCCCCTGCAAACCTCACTTTTAGCTGAAAAAATCACTTTTTTCACACATTTTTGTGTGGGAAAGTGTGGCATCACTGGCCTCACACAAATTTCCTACCACCCAGCGTTCCCCCAGGTCTCCCGATAAAAATGGTGCCTCACTTGTGTGGGAGGCCCAAGTACCCGCGACAGGCAAGGGCCCACAACGTAGTGAGGCGACCTCAAAATGGCCTTTCACAAAACCACCTGGTTTTGCAAGGGGAGTCACCTGGGTTTTTGGCACTGTGCTCGGCGGCCATCTAGGGAAACCTACCAAACCCACACATTTCTGAAAAGTAGACACCCGGGGCTTCCAGGGAGGTATGGCTTGCGTGGATCCCCCAACGTTTCCTTACCCAGAATCCCCTGCAAACCTCACTTTTAGCTGAAAAAATCACTTTTTTCACACATTTTTGTGTGGGAAAGTGTGGCATCACTGGCCTCACACAAATTTCCTACCACCCAGCGTTCCCCCAGGTCTCCCGATAAAAATGGTGCCTCACTTGTGTGGGAGGCCCAAGTACCCGCGACAGGCAAGGTCCCAAAACATTTTTTGATAGGCAATGTTGATGTTGCCTCAAAACGTTTTGTGTCCTTGCCTGTCGCGGGTACTTGGGCCTCCCACACAAGTGAGGCACCATTTTTATCGGGAGACCTGGAGAACGCTGGTGGTAGGAAATTTGTGTGAGGCCAGTGATGCCACACTTTCCCACACAAAATGTGTGAAAAAGTGATTTTTTCAGCTAAAATTGAGGTTTGCAAGGGATTCTGGGTAAGGAAACGTTGGGGATCCACGCAAGCCATACCTCCTGAAGCCCCCGGGTGTCTACTTTTCAGAAATGTGTGGGTTTGGTAGGTTTACCTAGATGGCCGCCGAGCACAGGGCCAAAACCCAGGTGACTCCCCTTGCAAAACCAGGTGGTTTTGAGATGGGCAATTTTGAGGTCGCCTCACTACGTTGTGGGCCCTGCCTGTCGCTGGTACTTGGGCCTCCCACACAAGTGAGGCACCATTTTTATCGGGAGACCTGGGGGAACGCTGGTGGTAGGAAATTTGTGTGAGGCCAGTGATGCCACACTTTCCCACACACAAATGTGTGAAAAAGTGATTTTTCAGCTAAAATTGAGGTTTGCAAGGGATTCTGGGTAAGGAAACGTTGGGGATCCACGCAAGCCTACCTCCCTGGAAGCCCCGGGTGTCTACTTTATAGAAATGTGTGGGTTTGGTAGGTTTCCCTAGATGGCCGCCGAGCACAGGGCCAAAACCCAGGTGACTTCCCTGCAAAACCAGGTGGTTTTGTGAAAGGCCATTTTGAGGTCGCCTCACTACGTTGTGGGCCCTTGCCTGTCGCGGGTCTTGGGCCTCCCACACAAGTGAGGCACCATTTTTATCGGGAGACCTGGGGGAACGCTGGGTGGTAGGAAATTTGTGTGAGGCCAGTGATGCCACACTTTCCCACACAAAAATGTGTGAAAAAAGTGATTTTTTTCAGCTAAAATTGAGGTTTGCAAGGGATTCTGGGTAAGGAAACATTGGGGGATCCACGCAAGCCATACCTCCCTGGAAGCCCCCGGGTGTCTACTTTTCAGAAATGTGTGGGTTTGGTAGGTTTACCTAGATGGCCGCCGAGCACGGGGCCAAAAACCCAGGTGACCCCCCTTGCAAAACCAGGTGGTTTTGAGATAGGCAATTTTGAGGTCGCCTCACTACGTTGTGGGCCCTTGCCTGTCGCGGGTACTTGGGCCTCCCACACAAGTGAGGCACCATTTTTATCGGGAGACCTGGGGGAACGCTGGGTGGTAGGAAATTTGTGTGAGGCCAGTGATGCCACACTTTCCCACACACAAATGTGTGAAAAAAGTGATTTTTTCAGCTAAAATTGAGGTTTGCAGGGGATTCTGGGTAAGGAAACGTTGGGGGATCCACGCAAGCCATACCTCCCTGGAAGCCCCCGGGTGTCTACTTTTCAGAAATGTGTGTGTTTGCTAGGTTTCCCTAGGTGCCGGCAGAGGTAGGGTTCAAAAACTACAGCTAGGCACTTTGCCAAAAAAGGGTCATTTTTCACTGCGAAATTGAGGTGTGACCGCGTTGCGTTTTGCGCCGTTTCCTGTCGCAGGCACTAGGCCGACCCACACAAGTGAGGTACCATTTTTCTCGTAAGACTTTGGGGAACGCGGGGTGGGTGGAAATTTGTGGATCCACGCAGATTCCAGAACTTTCCACCACAGAAATGTGGGGAAAATGTGGTTTTTTTGACACTTTTTTATGTTTGCAAGGGATTCTGGGTAACAGAACCTGGTGGGAGGCAGTCAAGTCACCCCATCCTGGATTCCCCTGGGTGTCTAGTTTTCAAAAATGTATAGGTTTGCTAGGTTTCCCTAGGTGCCGGCAGAGGTAGGGTTCAAAAACTACAGCTAGGCACTTTGCCAAAAAAGGGTCATTTTTCACTGCGAAATTGAGGTGTGACCGCGTTGCGTTTTGTGCCGTTTCCTGTCGCAGGCACTAGGCCGACCCACACAAGTGAGGTACCATTTTTCTCGTAAGACTTTGGGGAACGCGGGGTGGGTAGAAATTTGTGGATCCACGCAGATTCCAGAACTTTCCACCACAGAAATGTGGGGAAAATGTGGTTTTTGGACAATTTTTTATGTTTGCAAGGGATTCTGGGTAACAGAACCTGGTGGGAGGCAGTCAAGTCACCCCATCCTGGATTCCCCTGGGTGTCTAGTTTTCAAAAATGTATAGGTTTGCTAGGTTTCCCTAGGTGCCGGCAGAGCTAGGGTTCAAAAACTACACCTAGGCACTTTGCAAAAAAAGGGTAATTTTTCATTGTGAAAATGTGGTACGTCCACGTTGCATTTTGAGCCATTTCCTGTTGTGGGCACAAGGGCTACCCACACAAGTGAGGTACCATTTTTATCGGGAGACTTAGGGTAACACAGAATTGTAGAGCAACTGTTATTACCTATTGACTTTCGATGCATTTCTGCCTTCCAAATGAAAGACAATGTGTAAAAAATAAGTCATTTTGAAAAATGACCTATAATTCTCAGGCTAGTATGGGTACTCCCAATTTCGGAAATGTGCAAATATCTACTGTTTCTAAAATCTACATTTTGTTCCCATTTCAGAAATACATAGGTGTCTTTCATAACAATTTTTCCATGTATACATTTTCCCAAAATAATTGCTATATACCCGGTACTTTAAAAAAATCATTGCAAGATGTTGCTCAATTATTGGCTCTGGGTTCGTCGGGTTCTTGGTGAACCTACAAGTCCTATATATCCCCACAACCAGAAAGGTCCAGCGGATATAACGGTATATTGCCTTCAAATAGCTGTCATAATTAGAAGAAGTTACAGGTGAAAACGTTGACACAAATGGCTGTTTTTTTCAACTAATTTTCAATTTTTCCTTTATTTAACTGTTAGTTTCTATAAGGAAAACTTTAAGGATCTACACAAATGACCCCTTGCTGAATTCAGAATTGTGTCTACTTTTCATAAATGTATGGCTTTCCAGGATCCATTATTGGTTTCATACCCATTTCTACCATTAACTGGAAGGAGGTTGAAAGCACAAAAAATAGCAAAAATAGGCTATGTCCCAGAAAAATGCCAAAACTGTGTAAAGAAAGTTGTTTTTCTGACAAAAGTCTGCTTGTCCCTGAAAGCTGGGAAGATGGTGATTTCATCCCCACAACCCCTTTTTGATGCCATTTGCAGGGAAAAATCAAGACGCTTTCATCTGTAGCCCTTTTTTTGCCTTTTTCCAAAAAAAACAAAATTTAGCTGTATTTTGACTAATTTCTGGGTCCCCTCCAGGGGAATCCACAAACCCTGGGTACCTTTACAATCCCCATGATGTTAGAAAAAAAGGACGCAAATTTGGCATGGATACCTTATGTGGTCAAAAAGTTACAGGGGCCTAAGCGCGCACTACCCCAAATAGCCAAAAAAAGGCTTAGCACAGGAGGGGAAAAGGCCTAGCAGCGAAGGGGTTAAGCTTGGGAAGGTCCTGCTTGGACCACGTCAGCCAATCAGATGTCACTGCTACTCCACGGACGGGGAGGAAATGGCTGGCAACACTTCTACTTTCAATGGTTCGCAGCCAATGAACATTGAGCTCGTTGTTGGAACACCTCAGCCAATTAAACGTTAATTTTGTTCCAGACACACGAACCGAACACGCCCTCCCTCATAATATTAATTTTCGTATAAGAAAGTGACACTGTCCGTGATAAAAGTGAACACCGCATTATAAGTAAACATTACCGCACATTATATTAAAGGAATTCTGCAATACGGCGCATTGTTATTTTCCCGACGGGATTTCCAGAGCCTACGCAACCTTGCCGCAATACCGCGCACCGTTGTTTTGTGGATGTGATTTCCATGTCTGGGGACGTGATTTCCACGGCCTACGCAACATTCAAACTCCCTGCCTCTGCACCGTACAGACTGCTTAAACTAAGACCACAGTGTTCCTACTATACACTCTTATACAATTGTTCTCTTTTGTTTCGCCCTACGCCTTTCAACTCAGTCACAAAATGGATGCCAACACTTCCTAGTTTGAACAGTTCGCAACCAATGAGCTGCATGCTCGCTGTACAGACTGCTTAAACTAAGACCACAGTGTTCCTACTATACCCTCTTATACAATTTTTGTCGTTTGTTTCGCCCTACGCCTTTCAACTCAGTCACAAAATGACTGCCAACACTTCCTAGTTTGAACAGTTCGCAACCAATGAGCCGCACGCTCGTGCTCGTAACGCCTCAGTCAATCAGATGTCAGAATTCTCAAATATCGATATCTGTAACTTTTGATATTTCTCTAAAACTACTGAACAGACTTACCCCATTTAAACAAAAGCATGCTTTCTGGACCAAGACCTTTCTCCCTGCCAAATTTGGCGTAATTCCGTTCAGCAGTTTGACCTGTAGCCTTGTCTAAAATTTCCTATGGAATTTGCATGGAGAAAACACGTTTTGTAACCCCCCCTTTTTTCTCAGCTCCCCCTTCACGAATCACCCAAAAACTTTCAGGATAGGAGCTCACCTTAAAAGAGGAACTTTTTTGAAAATTTCGTAAAGATTCGTCAAATGACACCAAAGTTATAAGCACATCAAAAAATGCTTTTCCTATGGAAACGTGGTCCTAACTATAACTATCTACTGGCAACCGCCAGTAGATTATATATATATATATATATATATATATATATATAAAACCACACAAGTGCATTCTGGGGCCTGTAGTTTGAGAGACAGGTCATGTGACCACTTGGAGCACATAATACCACTCACCTGTGATCAAGACAGCAAATGTTGAAACGCGTAAGGATATGGGTGGTTTTTGCTGCAACGCGGATGAATAAATATCCAAGCTTGAGTAGAAGTCGGTGTTGGGCTCAGTTCTTTTCTCTGGTAAAAGC
The DNA here is from genome assembly GCA_963921515.1 of Calotriton arnoldi. Lineage (NCBI taxonomy): Eukaryota > Metazoa > Chordata > Amphibia > Caudata > Salamandridae > Calotriton > Calotriton arnoldi. Next base: position 996,136 of record CAWUFW010007157.1, on the reverse strand, counting down.
CTCACAACAGGATTCTCCATTCCTGCCTGAGTACGCCCTGCAGGGTCCGGGGCCCCCAGTAAAATGGAGCTGCTTTTGGAATACTAATGGAGGGGGCCTGACCCGCTGGAACGACGACACCAGCCAGTGGATTTCCAAGGCTATTTGATGTACAGTCGTGAAGAAAGGGAGATGAGAGAGGTGATCCCTCTCTTTGGCAACACCGCATCCCAAGCAAGTACCAAGCGTGAGCAGCATCTATACGCACTTTGCACTTTACTTCAGCAGCATGCACCTCATTATTTCGTGACATTTGCTTTTAAAAACGCTATTCAGCAAAATATTGAACTTTGCATTTTGCCACGTTTGGGACAAACACACAAGTGCATTCTGGGGCCTGTAGTTTGAGAGACAGGTCATGTGACCACTTGGAGCACATAATACCACTCACCTGTCACCTGTGATCAAGACAGCACATGTTGAAATGCGTAAGGATATGGGTGGTTTTTGCTGCAACGCGGATGAATAAATATCCAAGCTTGAGTAGATGTCGGTGTTGGGTTCAGTTCTTTTCTCTGGTAAAAGCCTCACAACAGGATTCTCCATTCCTGCCTGAGCCCGCCCTGCAGGGTCCCGGACCCCCAGTAAAATGGAGCTGCTTTTGGAATATATATATATATATATATATATATATATATATATATATATATATATATATGTATATATATATATATATATATATATATATCCCCGTATCTCTGCTACCATGGGATATATCTGTTATCACTCATGCATACCATGTAGAATATATGCTATTTATTCATCATTTCACCTTTATTTTTTGGCATCTTATTTTAGCTGTCCCTCTGTTTTCATTTAAAACAGTTACTTACATAATACATTTTTAAAAACATAATGTGGTTTTAAAAATGCAAACTTTACCCTCACTGTTTACTTTCCATGATTACTATGGCAGCTAGAGCGGGATTAACTAGTTTACACTGATAACAGTGCTATTTTGCACTATAATTTCTGGATTATAGATTGCCCTGGTGCTGCTGCTTTTCTGTGCCAATATTTGATCTGCTTGATAAATGCAGAAATGGCGTTTGAACTAATGGACAAGTGCAGATAACGCTTTCCAATACATCGATTGCTCCTGCACCAGGGCAACCTTTCTACTACAGCAATGCTGACGCACAATCGAACCCGTAATTCGCCATTAGCTTTCTGACTTTGTTCAGGTTTTGCGGTTTTCAATAATGTGTGACGTCAGATGGGACTTTATGCATTCTGCTGGCCTCCCCCGTCTGCAGTGGGCTGTTTACCAAGGAAGTTGCAGCGTGAGCAATGATTTAGCTTAAAATAACTATTGCAACACGAAGTTGTGCATCTGTCCAAACAGGATCCCTCCTCCAGAATAAAAAAAAACAGAAAACAAGAAAACCAAGGCTGGAGACACGAAAAAACAAAGGTTAGATGAGCAGCAATTCACTCTTTTTAAGTAGGGGGTGAGTTTAAAGGTACAAAGCTCGATTTGCAAACTACTTGATGGTCACTCATATGATTTCCAAAGACATACGCTACATCTTTTTTAATGCAACATATACTACTGGTGAAAGTACTTAAAGCACCCCTGAGACAGCCAGGTCAAGTCACCCACCAACAGATAAATGCAATTTGTGGTTTATGAAGGGTTTACAAATGTCCCCTCACCCCCTCGATGGCAATATCGGAGCATATTGCTCATTATGTATTTTTTATATTACATGATTTTTCTACTTTTTACAGAGATTTAGAGTATTTTAGCGCCATCCCTTTACAGTTTATTGTTTGCCTGAAACAGAAGACATGTCCATCAATATTTCGAGAAATATGTGTTTTTGTTTGGGATAGTACACTAATTTGAATAATGTGTTATATGCAACAAAGTGTGTTATTATAAATCAAACTTTAAATGCAAAGCACATCGTAAGGAAACTAAAAACATGCTTTATAAAATGTGCTTTTATTTTTTTGTACATTGACGCAATATAGTAGGTTTAACAAGAAATATAAATAAAGAAAATAAAGTGCAGCGTGGGACTCATCCTGAAGGACCATTTAACATTCAAGGATAGTTCTCTGATGGAAAAAAGAATCCACTCACAACCACTTTAGAACCAGGCCGTGTCCGGGATATATAAAACTCTAATTAATAATATGCCAGACACACTGAGCAAACTGAGGGAATGCTGGGAAAAAAGGTATGGTTCCAATGGAATACGAGCATTGGGAAGAGGCATGCTGACTCCCTTTGTGCAGTTCCAATTTGGGTTCCACTTTGTGCAGTTCAAGCTTTCTAACCATATATAACATGTAACTAGTCAAATTTGTGATTTTTACTAGTTGCTCATGCCCGAGAGGATGTGGGCAGGAAGGGGTAATCCTACGCATTATACGTGAATGCCCTGGAATGTCTTTAAGATTAGCATAACTGCAACAAATGATGGACGGAATGCTGAATGATTCAAACACTCTCCCTCTGTCAAGAGATCTGGGTTAAATCAATTGTTCTTTTGCCCACTACGCCACCCCAGTTTGGACCCAGCCATATGCAAATCAGTCTTGACCCTGTGCCTCATGGGAACAGTCCAGACCGAACTGCCAAACCAGGTCCTCCCTGGAGCGGAAACAAGCATCCTGGGACCGGTTTCAGGGAATGTCATCCTTCATCAGCCAGGCTAACTTGAATCCAGTGGCACAGTGAGCAAGGAACCCACGTCTGGGCACACCCGTCCCACTTAGGGCGAAAAGTGTAACTGCAACAAATGATGGACGGAATGCTGAATGATTCAAAGAATTTCCCCCAGTCAAGAGATCTGGGTTAAATCCATCATTCTTTTGCCCACTACGCCACCCCAGTTTGAACCCAGCCATATGCAAATCAGTCTTGACCCCGTGCCTCATGGGAACAGTCCAGCCCGAACTGCCAAGCTAGGTCCTCCCTGGACTGGAAACAAGCATCCTTGGACCGGTTTCGGGGTTTCACCCCTCATCAGCCAGGATAGTTTGACTCCAGTGGCATGGAGAGCAGGGGACCCACGTCTGGGCATACCCGTCCCACTCGGGGTGACAAATGCAAAAAGAACAGTTGATGGACAGAATGCAGAACAATGTCATTCATTCACCCCAGTACAGAGATCTGGGCCTAAATCCATCGGTTTTTTGCTCACCATGCCATTCCAGTTTGAACCCAGCCATATGCAAATCAGTCTTGACCCTGTGCCTCATGGGAACAGTCCAGCCCGAACTACCAGTCCAAGCCAGGTACTCCTTGGACTGGAAACAAGCATCCTAGGACCGGTTTCAGGATTTCACCCCTCATCAGCCAGGATAGCTTGACTCCAGTGGCATGGAGAGCACGGGACCCACGTCTGGGCATACCCGTCCTACTTGGGGTGACAAATTCAAAAAGAACAGTTGATGGACAGAATGCAGAACAATGTCATACATTCACCCCAGTACAAATATCTGGGCCTAAATCCATCCTTTTTTTGCTCACCATGCCATTACAGTTTGAACCCAGCCATATGCAAATCAGTCTTGACCCTGTGCCTCATGGGAACAGTCCAGCCCGAACTGCCAAGCCAGGTCCTCCCTGGACTGGAAACTAGCCTCCTCCCAGCTGGTTTTTTAGATACAAACCCGGGCCAAGGCAGGGGCCGCTCAAGGAGCAACTACCAATACCAATACTCAGGATAACGTCAGACCCGCCGCTAGTTTTACCATTGGGCCCCCAACAATGACCATCTCCGCCACTCCCACTACCAACACTCCGCAAACTCTCCCTACCTTCAACCTTTCCCAACATGATCTCTCACCCCAGGAAATCACCCTCCTGAGCAAAGGACTCTCTTTAGTCCCTACAAACAGAAGCAATTTTTTCGAACTACAAGAAAACCTCCTACAATTCTTCAGGAGAATCAGATTAAAAAATTTTTTGCGGAGAGACCACCATGCGACCTGACTGGTCGATGTCCTTTCCAACCACCCTCTACATTCCACCCAGCAGCGGCTCTTATGCCCCCTCAACTCCTCACCTTTGAGAGAAGGGTCTTACATGAGATCAAAACTATCCAGTTTGAACATCGGGATGGAGCACGAAGCGAATGAAGACGGCGCGGATGCGGTGAGACTGATGTTAGCAGTTACGAGTGGGGACGCAACCTTTTGGCGCGGAGCCCACGGCAGTGGTGTGCAGGTACAAAGGACTACAGCAGCCACGCGGTCCGAGCGACCAACAAGTAAGGTGATGAATGGTCCCATAGCAGCCCTGAAGAAGTTGCCGTAATGAAAGTAGCCAACGAAACATGTTGGCCTGTTTATATGTGAATGGCCAAATAGATGCCGCTTTTATTTGAGGACGCTCACTGCATATAATAAACATTTTCTGTGCAAGCGATCGGTACCCCATTTTAACTTTGAGGATTGCATCTCCTCACTTTATTGTTTTTGGGACCTGGTGGGCACTCAGTGATTTTTGCACTAGTAGTGCTGTCTTTCACTGATTTTGTTTCTTTGATTTTTCACCTCGGAGAAATTTCTTTACTTTCACCTTTTCTTTCGTCTGGAAAGTTACCGATGATGATAGTGTGGGCACACTGGTAAACATATGCCAGCAGCCCCCCCTTGGTGATACTAACATGAGGTACTTTCCGACTTTTTCACACATTTTTCACATAAGGTTATATGGTTTTTGTGGTGGTAGGTTTTCCTCTTTAAAGGCTTGTTGTGAACTGTGGTACATGACGGTTTTTAGTTGAAATTTTGAACAGTGGGACATACAGGCAAGTAACGGTTCTACTGTCCTGTAAGGGTAGCTTTTTGATGAGCATGCGCCCTTGGTCTTTGAATTACAATTCACTGTTCTGAGTATGTCAGGTCTTTTTGTGGTAAACTGAACATGAATTCGTACCTTGCAATCTGACCCTCATTGAGAAACAGGCCCTCACAAATCTTACTTCCAACAAGGACATAATCATAAAACCAGCCAACATAGGTGGCAGCATCATCATCATGGACCAAGAAAAATACAACAGCGATATACTAAGACAACTAGCTAACGCAAATCACTATCTGGCTCTACCACGGGATCCCCTACCAGACATAAGAGCCAAAATTCAGGAAGTCACTGAACTAGCAAGATCCCAAGACATCATCATGGACAAAGAAGCCAATTTCCTTAACAATCGTCATCCACGAACACCCGTGATATATGTCCTACCCAAGATACACAAAGATGCATGCAATCCTCCTGGCAGACCCATAGTCTCCGGATGCGGTTCCATCCTCGAGCCTATTGGGAAATGCATCAATGCCATAATCAAAGAATTTGTCCCGCTTGCAGATACCTACATCCGGGACAGCATGGACCTTATCAACCTCTTAGAAGGCACTCCATGCATCACAGGTACTGACCTGATGGTCGGCCTGGACATCGAGTCCCTTTATACGAATATCCCTCATAAAGAAGGCCTCTCTGTCATAAAAGATCTACTCAATTCCAGACCACTGCCCGCACGCATTCCCACCGATTTTGTTATGACCCTCCTCGAAATTGCTCTAAGCAATAACTATTTCCTCTATAGGGATACCTTCTACCTACAGATCAAGGGAGTCAAAATTGGGACATATTTTGCTCCCAATTTTGCTACACTATTCGTACACAACCTTGAGAGAGCCAAGATCTTGACTCCCTTGAACCCTTTTAAAACAAATATCACTTCTGGCGTTGCTACATTGATGATATATTGTTAATATGGAGAGGAAACCAAGAAACCCTACTACAGTTCATCAAGTGGCTGCATGCTTGCCAACCACACCTCAAATTCACGGCTGATTCCAAAGAGAACAACCTTCCTTTTTTGGACCTCGCACTACAGGTCGAAGAAGACAAAATAGGTACAGCTCTTTTAAAAAAACCCACAGAGCATAATACTCTCCAATTATATTCCAGTTTCCATCCACGGGGTTTGCGAGATTGTTTGCTTTTTGGACAATTCCTCCGCATCCGCAGCAACTGCAAATGGAGAAAGGACTATTTTCGGGAAGCAGCCATACTCACCGACAAACTCATCTCACGTGGCTATCCCAAAAGATTGGTTACCAGAACCCGCAAACGTGCCTGGTACAACCACAGGGAAACCTTGCTCACACCTAAAGAGAAAAAGAAAAATACCCGTATTCCCTTCGTATCTACCTTTTCTCCTTCCGGCAACAAAATCATCAAAAGAAATTGGAACACCTTGACTACCCTAGACATTTTTCACGAACCCCCTCTGTTCTCCTTCCGCCGCGGTCGCAACCTCGCAGACCACCTGGTACACGCCATAACCTGGCCAAAAGGAACCAACAGAGAAGAATCCATCACATCCGCCTTTGGCTTTCCCCCCACTATAGGCCATTACAAATGCCAGAGGTGTGTTGCGTGCTCCACATCGCTCAACACCAAAGAATTCCAATTTTATGAACTCACATACCCATTAAAAGGCTTCACCAACTGTAGATCCTGCAATGTCATCTATGCCATATGATGCCATGAAACCTCTTCTACATAGGACAAACAACCCAAATGATTAAGTATCGGATAATCCAACATAGAAGCCGAATCAGATGTGGTACACCCAACGCCCCCTTAGTACAACACTTCCAAGAATTTAGCCATAAAGAGACTGACTTTTCTTGGCAGGTGATAGACCAGCCTACGCCGCTACCAATTAGGGGTGGTAACCTGCAGCAATTTCTCAACAGGTGTGAATGTCGTTGGATAGCTAGCTGCAATACTGTTGAACATGGCTTGAACACTTTAGATGAGTGGAACAATACCCTGGTTTGTTAATACGCTAAGCCGGGACATCCTCACCTCCCCTCACAGCCACCCTTCACCATCATCATCCCCCGTATTTCATGACATAAGACCTAACTGTTCATGTTCATATGAACCCGTGAATGGGTCAGGCTGTATACAATCTGTATTTAATTGTTTGCACCTTGTAACTCATCTTCCATTCAGTGTTCGGACATCTCTTGCGGACTTGTTTATTATAACCATTGGCTCAGTTATCACTAATGTACATTTGCTGGTCCTGAAATGTATTAAATTACATTAATGTTCAACTGTTCCCTGCATAATTTTTTATAATTTTTTATAATTATTTAATTTTCATTTCTTAAATTGCCTTTCAGAATGTTAATGACTATATCACTCTTAATGACACCTGTATAAACCTTTGTGAACCAAAGCTCTGCACAAATCATTTAATTGGTCTAATAATGGTTTCTATGCTCTTTCTTCTCTTCCCTCATTCACACTTTCTTCGAGCCTCTGCGTTCTCAGTCTAGTCCTTTTTCACATCCGCCCTACTATGCGGTTATGTATCACGCTAACACGTGTACGCCGGCTTCCGATAATTTAGCTCCTTCGCTTCCGGCTTGGCTATTCCTGCCGGACCCACGCTGGCTTGACAGCACTTTTTCGTCTGCCTAAAGATTCATTGCCCATGGGGCTACCTTAAGGCATCTTCCGATCCCCCACACAGGACGCGATACATAAAATCCTAGTAAGTCTCCATGCCGTCCACACTCTTTTCCCTTACAACCTTTCCCACACCAGGATTAACACTTTCCCCTCCCCTGGCCTTTTCAGATGGATACACCGTGAAGCACCCTCGACTTGCGGCCTTCATTGAAGTTCCCTACCACCTGGGCTCACTGCCCTCTTACCCAGACCCTTTTTCTCAAGGACCTTTTACCCATTAACATACCCAGTAAGCTTTTCAGTCTCGAGCGATTCCGGTGGTTCTTTTATACCCTTGCGCTGCACCCCCTTGATCCCTCCTTTCTGTTTCCACAGTTTGATCCTTGCAGCTTCTGGCTCGGGATCTCTTCTCCTCCGCTGGGATTCGCCCATTCCCAGTAAGTTTCCCCGCTCTTCAAGAGCCCCTAGGCCGGCTCTCCCTGCTTGGTCTCTCCCCCTCATGTCTTCCTTTCCTTTCCAGATCCTGCCAAACATATTTCCACAGACGCAGTGAGTTCGCTTCCAGTGCCTGACCTTTCTGGTCTCGATCCTTCAGACCTCCCAGGTCAGTTTTCCTACCTCCCCCGCCACCACCAATGACCCCTCCCTTTCTCTCAGAGCCTAGACACATTTTTTTATTCTTCTGCTAGTGCGCTACCCAACCCCAATCATTAATGCTCATTATACCTTGCCTTTCGCAATCATCCCTCTTTGGCTCATTCCTTGGCCATCATGGCCTTTCCCTTTTCTGCTTTCAACCTTTTCTTGGTCCACGATCGAGTGTTTTTATTCTCCCTTCACAGCACTGTTTCCTAACTATCAGTAACCTGGTCCTGATGATGGCCTAACATTGTATATAGGCCAAAACACTGTCGACTTCCGCAGCACAATTTACGGCACCTTTCTCGTGTTTGCCACCTAAATTATCTTGTACTAACTGCATTCATTGTATGGGCAATACTATGAATACACTCGGTATATATACATTTTTTGTTTTCACCCTTCTTCAACTGTATATACTCCCTCACGTGCTGTATATACTCCCTCACGTGTCACTAGTGCCGTTCACTACTTCACGAGCACTTGTACAAAGTATAACACAGGTGACATTTCATTTAATGTAACACAGTGCTTTGTTTGTCTTTGAAAATATGACTAAATATATGCAAAAGTCTACTATCTACTGCATGTCTCCGCAATTTATTGTTTCCCTGCCCTCCCTGCCGTGCCCACAGCAATTTATTGTGCTCCCTTAAAATTGTCTTTCAAACAATACCCTCTGAGACATTGTTGACTGCTACACACTTCTACCCTGGTCTCTACCGGATTTATGGGCTTCCTCCTGTAGTTTGTTACTGTATAAATTAATTTTATCAGAAAGGATCTTCGTAGTTAGTCACCTTTTTCTTTCACTTGCTACTTGTGTCATCATCATTACAAGTATAAGTTACAATCTAACACGTTTATCTAATACACAACTTGTATACACAGTAGCTGATCAAATGTTAAATAAGGAGCAGCAAAAAAATTGGCATATTCACAAAGTAATTTGCATGTGTGAGTTTTACTTTCACATGAAAATGCGTATGCTTTTTCACAGTTACAAAATGTTGCCTATTATCAAATGTTGGATTTATTCTTGTGCAGGACCGACTCCTGCAAATATATTTGTGTGAGAACTTCACAAGCAGGGTTTAGTGGCAGAAATGTAAGTCTGTGCACATTCACAAATGTACATATTTGTGGGATTTCATAAACTCACCAGTGGTGGCTGGTGACCTTTCAAAATAGTGGGGTGTAATATTAGACTCAACTTCCAATGATCGAGTCTAACTTCACCTCAAAGGGTTTGAGGGGTTCACTCACACTCACTTGCACTCAGTCGTACTCGCTGACACATTCTCACTCAGGGCATGATTACGATGTCGGTCAGACCACCACCAATAGGTGCTGCTCCGACTGGCCGACAGTCCTTCGGTCAGACTGTTGGATTACAATCTAAGTAGTCGGACCTACAGAGGGTGGAGTTGAGTCCGCCACCTCCAATAGGATCTTAGATCCTGACAGGGCAGCGGTCAGAGTCCTGGCCCAGAAAGGCAGCGGTACCAAGCCAGGCTCCTCCGTCAGTATTTGGATATACCTTTCCGACAGCCAGCTCATAACGGGAATACCACCATGTACAGGCTGTCGAGAGGGATATTGGGTGCCCCAACAGGGCTCCGGTCCCTCGTTGGCCACTGGAAAGTGACCCTGGGGGCACATGTACTGCTCCCACTCACCTCCATGCAATGTGTGCCATGCACCAAAATTACTGATTTTACTCTTGATTAGTTTAGTGTAGGATTGAATTATATTCATGTACTCTTATATTTGATTAATCTTAGACGCTTCTGTGGAATAAATCAAGAGGATGGATAAGCGGGATATGTTTGTAGGCCATCTTAACCACATCTGCATTGTGTCGGTTATCCCCATAACCACATCTGCATTGTGCCGGTTATCCCCATAAACAGGTTCAACAACATGACCACGGAATGATGGGGAACTATAAAACTTGGGCATTTGATGAATTCTGTACAATGTCATTATGTAGGCACTTTATAATTTATTCATGAGAATGTCTGTTTACAAATATGTATCTGCAAAGCTGGCAGTGTATGATATCTTTTCAGGATATTCATACACTTCCTAATACTTATCGAGAACTGATTATTGAATGTTGTAAGAATTTTAGTCTGCTTTTTTAACTAACAATGGATGTTTACTAATATACGATAAGTACTGTATATGACATTTGTTTTAAATGTTGCTTTTATGGATGTTTTTTATACTTCTGAATAAAGTATTACTGACTACACGTCCATTTTCTTCATGAGAAAAGGGAATTCAAAATAGTTCGCCAGGAAACCTGCAAATGATGTAAGTTTCCACACCTAAATGGTGTGATTCCCTAAAGACATGACTCTTCACTCATTTGAGCCTGTAACCCTGTGAATATAGATTTACAACTTACTTTGGAAAATCGCGTCCTGGAGTGTGGGCTATTTCACAGGTGCTGATAGGCTATACTCTACTGTGAAGATAGTAGGATTTCCCTAAAATGCACCCCTCACTACCTTGCGACTCATGATGCAGTGCTGGGGCAACCAAGGAACAGATGTCAGTAAGCATGCTCTATAAAATAGAGCAAGGGACACCAGAGGGAAGGATGTCAATCAGTCAGACATTAGAATTCACGAAAAATTCTTTAGAGCGGGAACACAAAGCTCACACAGCTCTACCTGTAGTTCTGTGTAATAGAATGTCACACATGTAGAGACAATTGAAATGCAATAATGAATTTCATGTATGAAGTGCAACCGTCATGTGTATTATTGTGGTCATACAGTGATGTTAAAGAAAAAGGCAACTGAGTGCACTCAACAATTGGCATTTATTGGCCTTCTTCTTTTCAAGCTGCTGTGAATACATCTTTTATTGACAATGCTCCTGAGCATGATGGGGAGAAGGAAACTCTAAAATGTTAGGTGGTATCTCGTCATCCTAAATTATTAATAATAAAATAACAAAGCCGACAGGTCTGCCTTATGACTGAAAGTGTTTGTTTGTTACTATATATCCAGTCAATCATCCATCTATCCATACACTCACGCATCTATCATCAATGCACTCAGTCACTTATTGTGGTACTCATGCACTTTTAGCCAGACCTATTACCTTTGCTGCTTGTTTGTGAAGAGAGTAAGAGAGACTTCACCGCATCGGAATCTAGGGAGACGCGTTTAAATGGATCGTATTTTTCCTCATGGGACAAACACAGAGTATCCGCCTACCACCCTTCACCTCGGCACAAAAGAGCACAATCTGTTGTGTCCCTCAAGGCTCATCACTCAGCCACAACCTCTTCAACATCTACATGACACTACTGGCCGACATCATAAAAGCCCACAATCTCAACATCATCTCCTATGCCCACAACACCCAGCTCATCTTCTCAGCAGACCACTCCATCAAGAAGAGCAATTTCCACAAATGCATTAAGAATGTTGCCCACTGCCACACAGACGGACCAAGCCTGCAACCTCGGCATCATCCTGGATAGTAAACTCAACATGAAACAACAGAGCATCGCAGTCTCCTCTGCCTGACTCCATACTATCCGCATGCCTACAATGCCCTCCACAACCAAGGACAAGCATACATCAATGCTGCCTGAACTTCCAGCATCCCTCCAGACACCTTCGCTCCCCCTCCTTTGCCCTTTCACAGATACTGCGCATCCGCTGAAACCACAGTGAAGGCTGTTCCTTCTCTTACCTCGCTGGCAAGTCCTGGAACGGCCTGCCTCTATACCACCCGACATTGCCCTCCCTTCAGGAAGAGAGTCAAGACCTTGCTGTTCGACTGAGCCCGGCAGCCGAGCACCTGGATAACCTCACGGGTGAATAGCAGCCCTTTACCAGTACACATTGATTGATTGAGAGTTCTGATTATAGTGTGGAACTGCTATTCTAAAATGCAGTGTGAGGGTGCCATTGGTATTCTTATATTGCTTGTGTGTGACGGAGTCAGGCATGTACCTTTGAGTGGGTGTATGGGGTGGGATAACCCTCTAATAACTTCTCAGTAGGTCTTGGTCTGAGAATGTCAATCAGTCTGCAGCAACAATGACATCAAACCACTATTGCTGCAGACTGGGTAGGCAGACTACATATTAACCGAGGAGGTCAGGCTTGACTCTTCAAGCTTGTGTATGAGTTGAAACATTAAAATAATTGACATAAATCAAGCAACAAACATCATATGAAATATGATAAAGTTACTTCCAAAAGCATTTATTTAACATGTGGATGCGTTTCACCTTAGTACAGATTATATCACTGCATTGAGAGACATTTATTAAAAGTGGTAGCTTTCCAACATAAAGTGTTAAATATTCATGCCTCCCCCCATCCTGAATACAATGCCACTAGTGAAATCAGAGGCAAATTAGCTGTTGTGTACCCCATATGTGTCAAAGATTCTAATTTTCTGCAGCAGCATTTTCTTCTATTTTGCAGCCTTCACATAGCCTACTGTCCCTGATCCCTCTCTTCTCCCAAGCGCAGTCTGCTGCTGGGCCAGGGCTACTAAAAGGTGTACTCTTGATGCCCATCCTAAGCCTGGCCTACTGGTGTTATGCCTAAGCTTATGTTATCCTGCTCTCCTGGGCCTCTCTGCCCACATTGCTCTGATGAAGATCTGGAACAATAGTCCAGACGATCCCACAGAGACCCTACACGGGTTGGCCTTATAGAAAACAGACTCTCACCCCACTAACATTTTCCAAGATACTCCACTTAAGGCAAGTGCCAGATTACAACTTTATGTGACTACTAGTCATGAGGAACGTGACAGTGCGCATGGTAGAGTGTGACGTGCTACTCTGATGGGTATGGGAGTACTATTGGCTGCCTAGAATGGCAGGAACGTGAAAGAATGCTTTTGGTATTGTGTACCTGCTTCTCTGTAAGGGGTGAAAGACTGCTTCTGGTACAGTGTGATTGCTAGTCTGTGAGGACTGTGAGACTCCTGCTGATATTTAGATGATATGCTTTTCTACCCTAAGGACTTTAACAGTTCCTCTTCTGTACTCTTTGTAGCCATGCCTGAAGGCATGCTATATAGCTATTTACTAATAAATCAGGCTTGCTTTTGAAAGAAAGCTACAGCAATCATTTCTAAGTGGAGGCTTATTCCAACACTTGTAAGCCTTGATAATCTGCTTTCCTTAATGAGACTGCCCAAATATTGGAAAGGGGCTCTTTAATGGCTGTCCCACCCACAATCGTGGCTGTGCAGATCAGTACCAGCCACCATATGTCCAACAGGTTGCATTTACTGGCATCAGCAAGCACCAGTCACACCAGTGCACAAAGTTCCACCCTCCTGCTCCAACACCCCTTAGTGCTTGAGGACAATCAACCTCTGCTACACAACTATGCCCTGGCCTCACATGAACAGATCTGCAGCAGTTTGTAGCAGGTGCTCTCCCTGACTGATGCCAGTGCACTAAGTCTGAAGCCTCTTCAGTGCCCAAGTGTGATGCAGTGATCTTTTTGGGCACAGCTAGCTGGCCACCAGGCAGAAGTGGCAAAGTGTATGAGCTCATTCACCAAAAAGCACCATACTTGTACACTAGGTAAACCAGCACACTGCAATAGTCCCTACTTTTTAATGTCATCTTTCACAGAGTTTGTGGAAAGATAGCTCTGGGAGAAGCCTGACAGAAGTCAAGGCAATCGCTGCTTGACTGGACTGTTTACTCCAACATGTGCTGCCCACAAAGACTCTCCACATGCCACTGTGTGGCTATGTTTGGGCATAGTACTAGAAGTTGAGAATCCACAGCATATCATGCTATGTTGTATCAGCCATGTTGCTGTTGGCAAATACAGCATGGGGTGCTATTGCCGTTTGTTTAGTGGTGACTGACACAGCAGATGGTGGTGCCAACGTAGGAGCTCTAGGGAAGCAGGGGCATAGCTTGGTCAGTAAGCTTGGGGGGGTGTAAGCTTCAGATTTTCCAACAATCGAGCTGGCATATCATGTTAGAGTACAATATACAACAAGCAGGGAACATGAGAGGGGCTAAAGGGGCAGTAGAAAGGGGGACCAATGCAGATTGGTGTGGGTACTAAGGGACATATTTGTGAGAGGCTTGCATCACTTTTGCACCATGGAAAGTGGTACATGTGTGACACAAGCCTCAAACTCAGATTTATAGAGCCACGCAAATTTGAATGGCTTCCTAAACCTGGAGTTAGGCTACGCAGCTCAAATTTCTGCGTTCCCTTATTCTGCACAAAGGAGGCATTCCATGGGCGTTTCGCTGGGTGTGTCCATGCAACTCCCATGGTTTTTGACCCATTCTCAGATTTACAAGGACTTGTAAACCTGAAAATGTGCCAAAATCTTACCCCTCTCAGGTGAGGCGTAAGAAGGAGAAATAAATATAGTTCTCCTCATTTTTCCCTCTTTGTACAGGTGCTGCATTCTGCAGCACGTTGAAAGAGGAAAAAGCCTCTCAGAATAGTTTTTATGCAGGAAAGTGACCCTTCCTGCACAAAACCAATCCGGCATGCAACGGAGGCACCCTTGCACCAAGGTGCAAGGGTGTCTGTGTTAACGCTAGGCTGCCAAAACTGCACAAACACAAAGGGGAAAGGACAGGAATGCACGGTATTGGATAAATACAGTGCATTCCTGCCTTTCCCAGTGACGCAGTGCAGCGCAGCAAGGTGACTTGCTGTGCTGTCCTGCGCCACAATCTTCATAAATATGGCCCTAAGTGAGAGAAAACACATTATTTTGTCGAATAACCAACATTTAAGAAGACTTTCATAGCAAAGAGGGGCAGCGTGTGTTTGCGTTTTTGTCTGTGTTTGTGTATAAATTCCTGGTAAAATCCGACAGACACCTCACCATACCCGACTGAAAGCAGCTGTAAACACCTATTTACGAGAAAATACATTTATGAGGGGGGTGTAACACCCTAAACACCCCCCTTGAACCTACTCCTCTGTAGGGGAGGTAAACAGTAGCACAGCTGGCCTCTTCTCTAGCAGTGGGAAACAATGCATTGCATGTGAGAACATAGGAGCATGGCCCCCTAGCAATCAGGAGCATTCTATCTTTGGTGCTCTCAGGCCACCTGACTACTGCCAACCACTTCCTCACTTTCGATACAGGGTGTGCATTTACAATGTCTGTCAGTTGAGATGCAACTGAAGTACTCCATATACAGGGGAGGAGCCCTGTAGCCAATTTACTATTGGCCCAAACTGAGCAAAAGGAACACCAGTTTTGCACTTGAACCTTACAGGAGCGAGGAAATGCAGTCCAAGGTTTTCTTAAGGAGATGGTGGTGTATGGAGGAAACTTAGAACTCAGCAAAGCACAAACAAACCTACAAAATCCGCGCGAGGAATTTGTTTTTTTTAAAAGTACTTTATTTAAAAAAACAACTAAATACTAAAATAAAACAATTTTTTTTACATATTAGCTTGAAATCAATGCTTTTCCAGCCCCTCCAGAACTCGACAAGATAGTATCTCAGTGTTCTATAACGTAAAGTCACTTCCAGTGGCGTTTGTCACAGAGTTCACAATACAAATACCCTTCTTGCTATATCAGTCATGCAGGCACATCATGCAAAACCCTTCAACCTCTATGAGACATAGGACTTGCATTAACAACAACAGAGGCGCGGCCAAAGCCCCTCTTTCTATACCGCTTTTTAATTCTATGTTCTTTGTACATGTGCTCTGGCAGAGAGCTAAAGTCTACCTGAAAAGGTTGATGCGATTCCCCACAGATGTAATATTTTTATAAACTAAAAATGCATTTCATCCATAAATGACATGGAGCTTCTCACAGGGAAACCCACACCTATCAACTTCTGTGTTCTTATTTTGATAATCAGAAGTACTTACATTGCAGTGTGATCAGTGCTAGGAGAGGAGTCCAAAACATCTGCAGGCTTTGGGTGGATGACACAACACTCGCACTGAAATAACAAAGTTTGTGCTAAGATAGTGGCAATGAACAATTATGCAATTTGCATAAACAGGGCATCGATAAACGGCGCATGGGTAGTTTTAGGTTAAATTAACGCCATCTACATTTTTACAATAAAATACTGAAAATAATGGAAGCCAGGAAAATTATTCATTAGAGTTCAAAATAAGTGGAGGTCTGGGCTCAAATTAAAACAACAAAAATGTTTAACTTGCTTAAATTGCTTGGTAAGTCTGACTTTAGTATTGGTTGCCCTTGCGACACCACGCGTGACGCAAGGGTAACGTAATACTATGATACATCTGGGCCCAAGTTCTTACCTTACCTCTGCTAAATCGTGTAGTTAGTCAATCACTTCTTAATAACAAAAATGGAGCTTTGGTGAATAAGAATGGCTGAGGGGACTGTACTGCGATCAGCGCTCCTTCAAATTGCATAACTGTATTTACCTGAGTGGAATAAAGGCTCCGGTGTGTTCCACAAAATAGTTAGGGCAAAGTAACCCAAAATCAAATTCCCACATGGATTAAACGATGGTTATGAAGCCATGGGCCACATGACATTCAGGAAATGAATCAAGATGTATGATTAATAGATGTTTTGCTAACCAAAATAGATGAATCGGCTAATGATAACGAGCACTAGACTTACCTCGCTGAGTGGGGCGAGCTGTAATGTAAGTTGCTGCTCTTCAGGGGCATATTTGGGTATGACAAGCAGCTCACAGTTACACCACCAAGAGTGAGAAGAGGAAGAGATGGTCTGGGAAGGCAGAATATGTTAAGAACGAGGTGGGGTGAGGGGGAGCCTGGTGCATGATGCAGAAGAGAAATGGGAGAGGCTGTTTGAGAGAGCAAAGCCGGAAGGAAAATCACAGTTACAAAAAATTCGAATAAACCTCTGAAATCCCTTAGGAAGTTGACTAATTAAACTAAATTACCGCATCAAATTCATGCCTTCATTTACTACCTGTTCAAATGAATGATTTGATCTGTCCCTCCACATCTTGCCCACTGTGCCAATCTCACAAGAATAAATACAATGAGCTCATTTGCTGATGTGTCGATAACCATAGTACGTCTAGATGATGACCTCACCATATGTTTTTTAAATTTTAATCTACAATTCAATGAATCATTACTATGCATGTGGAGTAAGCCAGGACCTTGGTTACCTACATGTCTCGGCATGCAGAGCTTTCTCAAGCTTCACACTAGGAATACAGAGACACACAACCAATTCCCCTAAAATGCCCAGTTCAAGATCACATGCATCTAATGCTTTTAGTCAAATAGTAATTATTCGTGACGGGAAAGATAGTTAGTAAGATATATGCTACTGTAACAGTTAATACTTTGTTGCATGAAAATATTCAATATTTATTAAAGCCAGTATTGGAGCAGCTGTTGAAGTCCATCTCTTGATGAGGCACCATCTCAAACTTTGATGTTTATTTACAAGCCCCTTGCGCCGCCGATACGTCACTTTTTGTGACACACCGGCGGCGCAGTGTGCTGCCCTATATTTACAAGGACACGTAAAGCCACCCTGTTTGGCTTTTCGTGTCCTTGTAAATATGGCCCCTTTTCGCGCAGCACTTTGCATGAAAGGGGCGTTCCATGGGTGATGCTGTGGATGTTCCCACGCACCACCCATGGAACCTGACGCATTCCCAGATTTATGAGAAATCGGAAACCTGGGAATGCTTCAGAATGCTATGCCTCCCCGGGGGAGGCGTAGGGATGCGCAACAAAGAGAAATTATTTAATTTCTTCTAATTTTTTCCTCTTTCTATGCGTGCTGCAGAATATCTTTCTATGCGTGCTGCATTCTGCAGCACACATAGAAAGAGGAAAACACCTCTCGTGATTATTTTTGTTGAGGAAGGTTTACCTTCCTGCACAAAAACAAACTGGCCGCGTATGACAGCCAATTATGCGCCAGGGCAGGGGGGAGCACAGGGATCCATCATATTGAAAGTGACTCAGCGCAGTGCCTCAAGCCATTTTGCTGCGTGACGCAGGGTGGCTTTACGTGTACTTGTAAATATGGGGCAGCACACTGTACCACCGGTGTGTCATAAAAAGTGATGTATCGTCAGTGCAAGGGGCTTGTAAATAAGCCCCCTAAAGTACAATTACATATCATTGGCAAGACCATATGCAACATATAGTCTTGGTAGATTAGTTGCTTTGATTTACCACTTTTTAGGTCGAGCCTAGAGTCAGCATGCATGCGCTGCTCTGCAAGACTTGCTGTACTGGAGTATGGAATAGAAGCCCCGCCTACTCTCCGCCCATATTTGTCAATGGCTTGTGTCATTGTCCTTTGTAAATGCTGGCTCCTGATTCGTAAATAGGAATGTTAGTCCCTCCTTAGTACCGCCTTGCCTTCACTCGTAACCTCCAATGGCAACTGGCCCTTTTACTTCGGTTGACACACGGTACGTGTTATTTAGTCTGGAAGCACTATTTTCTTTATTGAGTTTCTCTTACTGCAGGCAACCCGTACGCTGCTTCAGCTGGAACTGCTTGTGTTTTTTTAAGCAGCACGGCCACGCTTTTTCTTATTTTATGTGTTTTACATTGACAACATGCTTTCACTGTAACACGGGCGCCCGCTTTCAATAACAAGAGAGGCGCCCGCTTTCACTTTAACGCGGGAGCCCAGCATTATCTCAATCCTTCACCCACCCCATTGCTGCTTAATCTCGCACCATTACCCTCGTGTCTGTTTCCCCTCCTACCAATCAGACTAAAGCCCCGCGTCCTCCACGGGACCGTGTACATGGCCTCTATCCTGCAGTATATCTACTTTTTTATTTCAGGACGTAAATCGAACGTAAATCTATTTATCAAGAGTGAAAAAAGTGACCTCGTTTGTTGCAAGATCATTTGGCTCCTGTCTTTTAATCAGCAACAAAAATGGTGCACCAGCATTCTACTCTGTTTATTTCAAAGCAAATTCTGTGTACATATTACTTGATCAGCAAAAACAATTTTACCCATTGTACGTCAGACAAGCAGAAAAAAATAGTGCACGTATTATGTGCGCTATCTTTGCACAAGAGCACACTGTATTAATGGGAAATCCATCCGCGCTGTGCTGCTGTTTTCCGATAGGGAGGAAACAATCCCCTTTATGCAGCACACATGCCCTGTGTATTAAGACAAATACAAAACGAGTACGGAGCAGAGCCTGCCCTAAACTTAGGGATGAAGTTACTAGGTAACTATGACCAGGTATCCGCCATAATACTAGCTAATATTAAAGGGGAAGCAGCTTCAGTGGCAATCCGCCAACGCCTGAGGGAGTTCAGTCGTTTGATCAACAACACGAACTACCCAAAATAATTGAACTGCATATACAGAATTAGGCAGAGACAGTTTAGGTGGGAAAGCTTTAAAACCACAACTGATGGGCAGTCCTGAAAAGGACACTTCTAAGCAGACACCTGCTTCTTCTAATAAGAAGTGGGATAATAAAAAACAACAAAACTTTAAAGGAAACAGATCTCAATCCTGAGGCAGATCTCCTCCACAGGAGCCCTCCGAAAGGAGGCATAATCTCAGGAATAGGGATAATATTAGGAAACCTGACAGGTATCAGGATACTGATATTCGTTCCTCTCGTTCCTTTCAGGGTTTGACGAAAAACTCAGAGAAAGAAGAACGGTCAGAACACAAAGAAGAGCGTACAAAGTCCAGAGGCAAACAGCACGCTCAAGACTATACTTCCAAAAAAGAAAAAAAGCCAAAATCAAAACCTCAGTTTAAGAAGAAGAAAGTTGCAGGTCTAAAGATCAGACATGGCCAGAATTCTGAGGACACAACTTCTGAACGGGGAATGGGCTCAGACGATGCTAGACAGTGCGGCAGAAGTAACAATAGCTCGCCAGAATCTGATGGCATTTCTGGTGACAGCGGACTAGAATGATTACATCACGGTGGAAACACCAGATACGAGTGTAAGCGTCCCACATAAGTTATATGAAATAACACTCCAAATGGATGGGGACAAGCCCAGGAAAGTTAAAGGACTGTTTTGGAAGAATCTGTCATCTGGTTATGACATCCTATTAGCTGAAAAAGATTGGCCACCCAGCATTCGTTATGGATTGCCCTAGGGGAGAAACTGTAATTTTTCCAGCCTTCTCTGACCTCGTTCCCATTAATTTAAAACACACATATGCACGGGAGTGGGCAGTTGCCCTAGTTCCAGCATTGTACAAACATCATGCCGGATGGGGTGAGGATTCAACCCACCACGTGATCCCGTTAAAAGTTTCACCAAATGCACAGAGACAATATCCGATAAAGCAAGAAGCTAAAAAACAGGTCAGGGAGGTCTTAGATCAAATTGAATACCAAGGGGTGATCGAAAATTGCACCTCATCAATGAACAATCCTTTGTATCCTGTCATGAAACCGGACAACTAATATCATCTAGTTTTAGATTACAGACATTTAAACACTTGCACTAAGACATTTGCAGTTCAAAATGCACACAGTGCCGCATTAATGAATAACGTTGTGCGGGAAAAATACAAAACTACACTTGATATCTCAAATGGATTTTTCTGCCAAAATATAGCGCATGAAAGCAGGTATTTGACTGCATTTTTAGCGTTGGGGTCCCAGCGACAATTTTGTCATCTCCCCCAAGGGTAAAAGAATAGCCCGGGGTTATTTTCAGCAAGAGTAACCGAGTTACTCCAAAACTTTGATGAGGAAGCATTGTCCCATGTGGATGATATTTATCTGACGGACGATGACTTAAAAAGGCACTTGACCGGGGTGAGCACTATAATTATGGGATTCGCCTCTGAGGGCTACAAATTTAATTTAAAAAAATTAAAAAGCGCCCACCTCAATGTCCTGTTTTTAGGATATGAGCTTTCAAGTGAAGGGAAAAGTCTGGCAGCTAACTTTTTAGAAAAGTGTGCGCTGCTCCAAACTCCAAAATCATAAAAAAATTTACAATCAATATTAGGATTCCTAAATTTCGACAGAACATGCATTTTGGATTACGCGGAAAGAGTAAAACCTTTCTACGACTTAATAAAACCTGACTTTTCAGTTAGACAATGGACACAGGAACACACAAACATCCTACGTTCACTACAAGATAGCTTCAAAACACTTACAGACGTGGGTAAACGTAAGCAAATTAGTGATCCTTGTAATAGAGGGTCAATGCGGGTACACTTACTTAACCTTCAATGAAGGCTAAACAGTACCAATCGCTTACAAATCACACCTGTAAATAAACGCAGAAATGCGTTTCACTTCAACAGAAAAAATCCTGACAGCAGTTCAAACCACTGTAGCAAGAGAAAGAGCACAGGCTCAGGGAAAGCGCATAATTGTCGTAACACCGGTACCGGCTTTAGATGCTGTTACAAAGGCTAGAATTCCAAATGCAAAAGATGGATGGATACAATGGGCTAATTCTCTTACTGCAACAGATGTTGAATACAGATTTGATCCAAGTCTAAAAACACAAGCATTTCTGCAATGCGAACAAGAATACCCTCTGCCGAATGAAATCTTGCCTCTAGATCAGTATGAAGATATTATTTACACTGACGGATCTGCTCAACCGGCCATAGGGAGTAAGCGACGATACAGCACAGCATGTGCTATCATTAAAGGTCGCATGCGGGATGGAAAGTTCCCTCCAAGTTGCACCAAAACGCAATCTCTAGGAGACTGCATGGCTCAGTTGGCAGAGTTAAAAGCGCTGATACTGGCACTGCTGAATACGGATCACGAATTCCCCACACTGATAGTGTGTGATTCTTTTTACTGTGTGTAATCATACAATGAATATTTACATCATTGGGAACAAAACGGGTTCAAAGACGCAAAAGGTGGCACAATTAAGCATAAAATGCTATCGGAACAGGTTATTGAGTTGAGAAACGAACTACCACGGGCTCACGTGATTCATACACTGAGTCATCAACGTGATGGCGTTCACGTTGAAGGGAATTGATTGGCTGATGAAGCCGCGAAGGGGGCTGTACGCACAGCTTCCATAGCTGCAATCACTCGTTCAAAAACGAGGATAGACGGTGAGATTATGGTTGCTGACATTGCTTCACGCAAGGGCAGCTCAGCAGTACCAAAGAAATTTCCACTCAAGTACTCCTACAAGTTAGATGCAAACAACATTCCATATTCTCAGATTCCTGGAGTGGGGGACAGAGTAATACCAAATATGGATCGTAGGCAAGGTTTAATTATTGCAGCACACGAGGGTTTGGGCTCTGCGCATACAGGCGTTACAGCGACTATTTCATTGTTGAAACAGCGCTATTGGTGGCCAGGTCTAACAAAACAAACTAAAGACTATGTCTTGAAATGTGACATCTGCCAGCAGATGAAAGGCTCCACCATAGCCCGCCCGGCACAGACACCGTTATTAAAATCAGACGAACCTCTCGCTTGTGTATATCTGGACCACTGCGGCCCCCTACAATCAGATGGGGCTTACAAGTAAATCATGGTTGCAGTGGATGCATGCTCAAGATTCCTATGGGTTTGGCCCCAGGGCTTGGCTGACGCTCGAACTGTTATCAAAGATTTGCAAGTCGTCATCGGGACATAGGCAGTTGGCACGTTACATTCAGACCGTGGCCCGGCATTTAGCTCTCGGGCTTACAAAGAGGCCATGGAAAGTATGGGCGTAGCATTGTGGTACTCCTCTCCGTACCATCCCAAGGGAAATTTGGTTGTGGAGAGGAAGAACCAGGACCTAAAGCAATCTTTAACAGCTAGGGTATTAGGCAAGGGCGGTAGTTGGGTCAATCATATATATGGGGTACAACAAGCTCTCAATAACCAGCCAAGAAGTTCTCTAGAGGGTGTCACTCCTTACGAGGTCCTATTTGGGACAAGAATGTGGGTACCTGATCTTGATTGTGAAGGCGCAGTGGCGGATGAGAAACCATTTGATATCCATGATCGTTTGGCTGTTTTACAGGATCTAAATAAATCCAGGAAACAACAAAGTAACGTCCACCTGAAACAGACCGCCACTGGGGAAGTCAAGGCAGTCACGGCAAGACCTGTTGGATCCCAAAAGTCGGGGATCTGGTCAGAGAGAAAATAGCGGATAAAAAAAGAATTTGGGCCATCCTACAGAAAACCTGTACCGGTCTTAGCAATTCAAGGAACAAGAATTGTACTTCTACCGCCTCTTGTCGGGAAAAAGGAGAAACGATTTGTCTCAATCGACTTAATCAAACCACACTATGTGGCCGATACTAAGCAGTAGGCCACGTGGACTCCAAAGTAGCAAACGTCCTCCTTTCGCTACAATTCAAGAAGTTCAAACTGAAAGACTCAGCACGTTCGAAGAATCACCTATACGGAATGAAGGACTATGCAACAATGCTATGGAACTCGTTCCCCTTGAACCTGAAGTTCGACTGCAAAATGAAACTCAAAATAACACACAGATTGCAATAAGACCAAATACTGATGTTTACATCAACATGCCTTGACAAGAGCAAACTACGATTTCAACAAATCTTGATGCAATTCCTACAATTGATCGAACTGTTTCTGGCTACTTCATGAACTTTGATACGTTTTTGTTGGATCCAAGTGAACCAGAAACGACGCCAGCCCAACAAACACACAAGCAGCATATTACGGACTTTCTGAACTTTCTCAAAAAGACCTACCTGGTATCGCCTAGGGTAGAACTCTGGGTAATTACTGGGATACTGTTCTTTCTTTTCTAGCTAGGCTTAGTTATAACTTTTAGCATGCTTATTAATGGACGATACCTTCAACAAATACCTGCAGCCGAAAAAGCAAATTTGATTCTGAAACCACATCAATCTTCTCATTGTGAACAAAGAGACTTGTCATCAGTGAACATTACAGCAGTTCCTATACCGGATGGTATAGTCTGGGACAAGGTTGATTTCAATATATTCGGTCCAACTGAACTTTTAAAAATTTCTCATGTATTTAAAATTTCATTGAGTGATATCATTACCTCCAGTACATTTTCTGATGATTAGGACTCTGAAACTGTTAATAACATGTTGTCTGATTTAGAGAAAACTGCCGCATTTCCACACACTGAAATGCTAGAAAGTACTTCAGACTATGACACGTTGTACTGTTACCAACATTATGGTCATCATTTCCTACACAAATCTATAACACCTAGAAATGTTTTTGAGTACCACCAGTGGGAACATTGCCCTACACCACCGAAAGGTAGTTCGCAAACATTTGCACAGAAATTCTCATATTTTTCAGGGTTTAACATTTCTGACCCGAAGTCATTTTATTATAAAGTAACATCCACATCGGCACTGAAAATGATGTTGACTAACACCAAACAGATTTACTCTGCTTCCTTTATCGCCCGATTATCTGAACAAGGTTTTGACCTATGGAAGGACACAATAGACTAAAAATCAGTCTGGGGTTCTAGAGACTGGCAAGTCCAGGGAACAGAAGCGCTATTTAGAGCATGCCTCATTCCACAGCAGATGATATTCCTAAATGACACTGTGCAACATATATCCTGTCTTGGACTAGTCAAGAATAAGGACCTGAACACACCTTGGTTTCCAACACCATCACAGATGGACGGGTGGCAGAATTCAACTTCACAAGAAGGGGTAGAAGTAGATGACATTTTTCGGTACAATAGATCAGATCCTAATTGGAAAGGATGATTGGTTTGGCCCATAGCCACGAACAGATGTCAGCAAAGATTCTGGGGTACCACCGAAGGGTTCAGTATCCATAGGTCAGACACATGCTATACAGAGAGAATATCCAGGGGTAGTGACATCCTACAGTGTTGGGAAGTTATGCCTTGATTGGCTAGAAACCTCAACACTCACAGAAGTGAAACATCACTTATCCTTACTCACACATGACATGGATCTTAGGGATTTTTACTAGGTCCCAGGAAACCACATCAGAAACATTTCATATATGCTGGCATTTATGCTGCCTACAATGAAAATTGGAAAATATCCCAACAAGAGGCCGCAGGGAGAATATGGGAAGTAGACCGTATTAACTTAGAGAAGGCATTAGCGGTAGTGGATAATGGGTTAACAACTTTGACCTCCAGGATCTATTCCTTAGGCAACATTGTATCTTCTGCAATAGACATACTAGAACACGATTTGGCCATATTACAACATGGGCAATCTCAGTTACGTTCTATTATGTTGTTAAGCTGGACACTGCAATCTTTGCGTGAAGGCTATATGCCTTGGCGTTTTATTAACAGTACGTCTCTGTTTTCTGAATACAATCTAACAGATAAACAGGTAGAAATGGCACAAAGGGGAGCAAAATATACACTGCTGCATATTGAAAAACTGGATAGATTACCATTTACGGTAGCGGAATCACCATCCACAGAATGGCTAATCCATGGCCACTTCACTCTATCGGTCACGACTTTTCAGTTTCAGTATTGCCTTGAACAAAAACAGGCAGGCAAATATGAAAAATTGGGTAAGGAATACATTAAGGAATCTTGGGAATTACCATACATATTTCGATGCCGGAGTGGGGATCGAGAAGAGTTTCTATGTGGTGCAAACTGCAAGAACGCTTTGAGTTTTTCTCTCATGTGCCAGGATATTTTGCTACACGGAGTTTGTAATGGTTCAGTAGCAAACTTGTCATGCCACCTTAAAGGGACTCCAGCAGCCGTGATTACACTGGTATTCAAGCTGCTCTCCAATGGGAGTTACTTGATGCTGAATGATCAAGGTTGTTGTGGGATGCTTCCGGGGATTGCCTATCTGGTCACGGTGAACTCCAGGGTTACTTGCTGTATTCAAGTATTGTTTCCCCCAACAAGTACAGTCAGGGAGGCGCCACTATGGCCTTCGCTAAATGTTTCTTTTATACAATTTGATACTTTGAGCAGAATGAAAGCCATGCTTTTACAGCAAACTGTTCCCTTAACCTCCGCCCGGGAGACCCTTGACCTTCAAATCGCAAGGACCTCGGCTGAGATACAGGCACTCATACGTACAAACTGCCCCTCTCATTTCACAGAAATGGTGGGACGTATCTTTAATATGTCTGATACGAGTGGTATTGTACACCTATTTAAGAACATAGGGTCAGGATTTCTATGCACCTTTCAGACTGTCCTCTGAGTTATTCCAAACTTTATACACTCCGTATTGGGAAGTATTTTTGGAGGTCTTCCGCTGATCCTGCTCTCAATAGCAGGAATCCTGATTGATATTTTTTTGCTAAGCAATGGACAGCCCAATCACCAACGAGATGGCAAAAGCACTCCTGGAGCGTAAATACCGTGAACGCATGGTACAACATCTGGGCACACCTTGCCTGCGGGAACTGAGCCCCTCTTGGTTACTATCGTTTAGACCAGTCTGGGTGGACTGCATCTTACCTGTTCTTCGATGCCTGTTTTGCGGAGAAGAATGTGTGTTAGATCTCTGTCTGACACTTCCATCGGCAACGCCACCGGACATGAATACCATGCTGGAACCGGTGAGGGTCCATGCTCGGCAATGTCCCCAGCGTATTCCTATCTTGATGGCTGCATTCCTTGAGAACCCGCAGGTACCTTTTGCTACAACTGGGTTGAGCATCGGCTCTTCCACTATCACTCAGGTATCGACTACAGCACCGGCTGTCTCTGCACCAGCTATTGGCAGTTCTGAGTATCATCTGTGCTCAATTGACATGCTCTGCGAGGTGATACAGGGATCGTCCTCTGCAACAGCGAGCAACGGCAATGTTACGTCGCCCAGCCAGGACACTTAATCTATAATTGGCTCATCGTGTGCTGGTAAAGAATTCGGTTTTTCCTTTTTGTTTGAAAACTCAACTAAATTTGGAACATTTCCTTTAATTGACACTTTTGCTGGGAAAGCATGGCCTTCTGATGCTTGTAGTGGTTTGAATTATATAAACAAACTCAACTAGGCTTAGAGTGACATTTCCAATACTAAACTTTCAAAAATAATTTTTCTTCCCCCCCATTAGACTATTTTTAAATGGTTTTAAAGACAATATTTTATGAAGCTCACTGATAGTTCTATGCGCCGCTACCTAGTACAAAGAGTAGTTCACTTGCATTTTTATCATTATTGACTGTTCGGAAGAGGAGTGGGTGTTATGTTTCATATAGGTACCCTAATATAGGCCCGGGTAATATCATACACCTTCACCTACATTATCTCCCTTATACTACACAGTAACGATCCTTTAGGATTGAACCTTGACCTAGTTCTAATCCTGGGTACAGAAGGAGGGTTTTCCCTGAACCATTGCGTCCTATAACTCCATCAATAGACTCATACAGTATGAGGGGAATATGAATATTCATGAGGGTTCTTGGAAACCAGGCAGAGGCTACACCACCTGCATAATATCTACGTAGAAGGTTCATCCCATACGTCATCCTCAAATCCAACAATGGCTAATACAGGAAACAAGGGACAAAGAAACCCTAGATACTTTTTGTATAAATACAGTACATCTTGCTAGGGTTGGGAGAGGAGACCAACACTTCCAGGCTGACACACTGACCAGAGACGCTGAGGCTCCTGCATGCAGACGCTCCAGCTGACAGTGGTCTAACACATCCCTCGCGGGGTGTCCAACTCGAGACCAGGACGGAGTCCCACACTCTCTCACTTTAGGTAATGGGGTTAGACTAAATCCTAGAGGGATTCTTGGCTTCACACCTACTCACATGCTAGGTACACTTAGGTATATCTAGATAGGCATCATAGGAGTATGCACATTTTTATCATGCATTTTATATTCATGTATGTATTCATGATTATTGCAAGATGGTAGAACTGTACTATCCTTTTATTTTCACTGTACTGCTAATCATATATATCTGCTACTGTCTAAAAGTTGTTGCAGCATGTTAGACCTGGTACCATTGGCGTGGGCTTCCATTTTTTTGCGCTATGCCTCCTCTGTTACTGACCTGTTTTTGCTGGATTAGATGCTTTGGGCACTTTGCCACTGCTGATCAGTGCCAAAGTGCAAGTGCTCCCTATGATAAATTGATGTATGGATTAGTGACTCCATGTTTGGCCTATTTGATTCACTGTCAGACCCTAGTACAGTGCACTGGTTGTGCCCAGGGCTTGTGACTCAAATGCTGCTGGTGGGCTTGCAGCACTGGTTGTGCCACCCACAGGAGGAGCTGGTAAAATGTGTCTCAGGCCTGCCATTGCAGAGCCTGTGTGCAGTCTGGTACTGCCATGTCGACTTGGTAAGTGCACCCACTTACCAGTCCCCAAACCTTCCCTTTCCTGCATATTAGTCACCCCTAAGGTAGGCCCAAGGGCAGGGTGCATTGTATGTGTAAGGTAGGACATGCCCTGGTGTGTGTGGCATGTCCTAATAGTGAATTACAGCCAATTTCGTTTTTCACTATTGCAAGGCTACCTGTCCCCATAGGCCAGAATGGGCAGTTTGATTATAACATCTTATAATCCTAACTGACCCAGGGAACATGGTAGAAAAACGGATTTAGTATGCCTGAACTCAGAATGATAAAATACATCTTTTAGTGAAGTTGGTTTTAACATTCTGTGTTTGAAAATACCACTTTTAGAAAGTAGGTATGTTCTTGCCTAACCATCCAGCCTGCCTCTGCTAGCTTTTGTATTGTGTGTCTGGGTTTGTGAGTGACAGGGGCTGGGGGACTCCAGGAGACAGGGTGAGTCAGCACAGGGCTGAATAGACCTATCTGTATGTAGAGTGGTGGGAGGAGTGGCACTTGGGTCTGAATAGGGCTGTGCCTGCCTTCCACAATGCTGGCTCCACCTCCTGTGGTGTGTCTGATGACCCTGGCCCACACTGACAAAGAGAGAAGGTGTGCCCTGGCAGAATGCACCCAGAACTGGTTTGGACTAAGTACAGGACCCTCTGCCTTCAGAGGACAAATGATTTATGGGTATAAATACTGGGGCCCTGACCCCAAGACTTTAGATCACTTCTGGAACAAACAAGACAAACCTTTGCTGAGGAGAGGAACCAGAGAAGCTGAAGGAGGAGACTATCCCTATTATGTGTGCTGTTTGAGGGATTGGCCTGCAGTGGTTGACTGATTGCCAAAGAAAGGAGAAAGGAACTTTGTGCTACTTTCATCATCTTGCAGAACATCTCCAAGGGCTTGAAGATTGAGCTTGCCTCCTGCTGAAGTCTCAGGGACACAAGACTTCACCAACCAGCTCCCCTGAATTCCCTGGCTGGGAATTTGAAGTGCCTGCTGTTGTGTTGGGCCTTTTGAGAGACTGCATGTCGCTGGGAGCTGGAAGCGCGACTCACGAAGGAGAAGCATGTCGCTGCCACAGCCGATGTCGTTGCATCGCCAAGAAAGCATGCCGCCACTGCCGCTGTCGCCATCGCATCGCCGAAGCGCCTCGCCAGAGAAGAGTGTCGCCGTCGCATCAGACGCCATTGCATCATCGGAGAAGCGTGTCGCAGGGCCTGTCGCGGCTCAGAAGATTCACCGAGTCGCCGCACGGCCGTCGGGCGTGCACGCATCGCCCCTTGAGTGTCGTATCGAGAGGAAGACGCCATTTTGTTTCATTGCACCGGGTCATCATCGCATCACGGCTCTGCGGGTCGCATCGCCACAGAAGCGCAGTAAGAAACCCATGCATCACCTCCACACGCGGTGAAGAACCGACGCATCACCTCCTCCCCGGTAAGGAACCGACGCATCACCGTCCCCTACGCAGCAGTAGGGAACCGACGCATCACCTCCGCCGGAGCAAGGAACCGATGCATCACCGTTCTTGCGTGTAAGGAACCGACGCATCACCTCCTCCCCGGTAAGGAACCGACGCATCACCGTCCCCTACGCAGCAGTAGGGAACCGACGCATCACCTCCGCCGGAGCAAGGAACCGACGCATCACCGTTCTTGCGTGTAAGGAACCGACGCATCACCTTCCCTGCAACTCTTTTGTTTGTATCGCGTTACGCATCCAAAGGTACATTGAACATTGAGTGTCGCATTTACCATCTTTATTGAACTGAACTATTTTCTACCATTGACAGTCATATTTTTCATAGTGTATTGAGGATTTTTGTCGTTTTGGGTCTTGTGTTAAGTCTATATAAAAATACTTATTTTTATAAAACAACCTGTGTGGTGTCCATCTGTAGTGTTGTCACTGTGTTACTGTATGTGTTCACAAATGCTTTACATACTGCCTCTGAGATAAGCCTGCCTGCTCGTGCCAAGCTACCAAGGGGGTGAGCAGGGGTTATTTTAGTAGTGTATCCCCCTTACCCTGATTAGAAGCAAGGGTCCCTATTTGGACAAAGGTACCTACCTCTGCCAACTAGAGACCCCCAGTTCTAACATTGGTTGCAGCGGTGGGATAGGACTTGCGTTTGCGCAGTACCACAGCGACAACTGGTTGCACTACAAACTCTGCATTTAGATAGTCACATGTTTGGGGATTATTGTTTCTGATTTTGTTTTAAGTATCATTTCTTTGAAATGTGTTTTCTTGTTGCACTATGAGTTGGGGGTCCTGTCAAGGACAGAAACCAGAGAATCTGGAGGAGTTTTGTACTGCCCTTGTACAGACTGCTATTTCTTGGGTTGGCCTGAAGCTGAAGGAGTTGACTGCCCTTGTGCCATCATGCTATTTCTTGGGTTGGCCTGAAGCTAAAGGAGTTGTACTGCCCCTGTGCTGTCTGCTATTTCTAGGGTTGGCCTACAGTGGTAACTTAATTGGCATGGAGTAACTAGCTCGGGAGGGTAGATTATCCCCTAAGTGCAGTTTTAGTTTTCTGGAATCCCCAGTAAGGGTGGGATCCAGTGGTGGCAGCAATATGGAGTCCAGTGCAGGAATTGCCATTCCCAGTTCCCAGGGTATGGTACCTGGTTCCCAGTTAAGAGGGGGGCAGGTTAAGATTCAGGGGCAGTAAGATGCTGTCTCACCAGTCTTGGGGGAGTGTGGGTGAATGTTGTTGTGCACTGGACGTTTGGGTGATTGGTTAGCACGGTAAATGGTGTTAAAGGGCTCTTCAATCTGTTTTGTCAGTGAGAACCTGCCCCGTAATTGTTTTCCGGAGTCGCGCCAACACCTGTTTGAGTGTGTAAGTTCTTTGATTCTAGGGAACTTGCATTGGGGAGTGATCCTAGAAGAATGGTGCAGGTATCTTCCAACCCAAGGTGGTGGAAGTGGTTCAGAGTAGCCCAGCTAGGTACCCTTATAGTGAGGAGGTTGCAGGGACTCACATCCTCTTTCGCAGGAGAAGGAGTGAGATTGGGCTGTGTCCCGAAGTGCCCGCACCTCAGTCTCCAGTACTGGATGGTTCTTAGAGGGAACACCAGGTAGGGAACCTAGTCTGTCCTGTTGGACCGTTCTTGAGGGGGATCTCCCCTTGTTAGGTGAGCTGGGAGTGTCTGTAATCAGGCCTCCATCAGTTGTGGTGTCTGGCAGTGCCACTCCTAAGTGGAGGGTGCAGAAGTCCAGATTGAGGGGTGAGAGGGGGAAAGAGTCCCCAGTGGAAGAGCCAGTAGGTCAGGGGCCAGCCAGAAGGGCTGAGTCACCAATGATTGACCATGGTGACGCCACTTCTGTCCTGGGGCATCTTCACGCACTGTCAAAGGGACAGGAGGTCGTGAGCTCTGCGCCAAGCAGACTGTCACACGACACATTAGTTATGTGTCACCCTCGGGGAGGGTATATGTACTCCCCAGGAAGCCCTGGTTCGCCGGGCAATTGTCCAACCAAAGGGTACCGTCCCTGGGTTGGGGAGCCAGGTTCAGGTGTTTCCTGTCCTGGAGGGAAGGGCAACTGTAATCAGTGTCCTGACCGGTTTGCCTTCTAGGGGTACCACTCCAGTTGGGAGGGTATAGGGCTCTGGAAGGGGGTGCAGAGGGAGGGAGTCCTCGCCTCTAACCCCGGTGCAGCCGGTGAGTTTAGATCCCAGGTGATAGACCAGTTGATGGAGAGAGGTCCTGAATGGGTGGGAGAGTTGTGTTCTGGGAGTGCTTCTCCTGGGAGAGTGCGGTACCTCAGAAGGGAGGTAGGGTGAGGAGACGCTTCGCCCGTGACCTCTGGTCAGCCTGAGGGTGCGGACCCTAGGTTGGAGGATCAGTGGTAGTTTGGAACTACACTGAGAGGAAGAGTGGAGAATGGCTTTTATGTGCCGGGGTTTCTGCCCCCCACTCTGTGGACTGGCGAGGACCAGTGACATCTGGGTGGCCTAGGGCCTGGTCATGGCCGTGGACAACTAGGGAGTACCAGTGGGGTAGCCTAGTTGGGCCTAAGAGTTTTTTTTCAGAGGGAACCACATGGGTTCAGAGTGGCATAGAACCGGAGGGTGTCCCTGCAGTGCGGGCCCGCGTCCTTGTTCTATCGCCCAAAGCAGGGAAGCCCATCAAGGTAGTGATTGGTCTACCCTGCGTTTTGGCTGGAAGGGGGTTGTGTTGGACTTGGCCCTTTTGGCAGGTTCATCCCTAAACATTTTATGAATCCTGCTGCATTGGCAGCCGCCCTGACATTTGGGATTTAGGGCATGTGAGCCCTCTGAGAAGGCCAGTTGGCCAGGGGGACTGTTAGGTTGATAGGGCGCCAGGCCCTAATGTGATTTATGTGGTGCACAGGAAATATGATTCATGTACTGTAATTTATGCACCCTCTTTTATGCCTCGAATGTGGTTTATGTGTATGAGGTTGGCGCAGAATATATTTCACACCTAATGTGATTCTGTGCATAATATGGTTTGTGTTACAGGATGATGCGGAGTACACTGTTTGCCAGTAATTACTGGTTGTGTTCTACGCTTATTATATGTTCTACATTTACTATGTTCACTTTGTGATGGTTCTGACAGTGGCCCAATTGGCCATGTCATGTGTATATAATCCCCTGTAAATATTGCCTAGTGCCAGTTGGCACAGTGTATAATGTGTGATTACTATTCTAATGTATTTTATGATAATACAAAGGCTATTTTTGATATAACCTTGTGTGGAGTTCCTTTTGTGGTGTGCCTAGTGTGTTGTTGCTGTGTGTGTGTTGCGCAAACGCTTTACACATTGCCTCCGGGATAGGCCTGACTGCTCGTGCCAAGCTACCCAGGGGGTGAGCAGGGGTTATCTTCGGCGTGTAACTCCCTTGCCCCGACTAGAGTGGTGGTCTCTGCCTGGCTTTGGCGCAAGCCTTAGCGAACCAGAGATCCCATTTCTAACACAGCACATCTATTTTACACTAGAAGAACAACTGTGCAATAAATTCTTATTGTAACACGCCCGACTGTTTCTTTTGTGTAACTCTCTGAGACCGAATAAGTGAGCACGAGTGACTGAGCGAAAAGTAGTATATTGTTTCCACGATCAGGGTTGTCATGTTCTGAGGTTGCCAGAAACTATTCTCTCCCCTATAAGAGGAGATTCTAGTGGCACTGTGAGCTAGCTAAAACAGAAAGGCTAACATTCTCGGTGGGGGTGCTCAGAGCCAGTCTGCCACCAATCCTACAGTTTATGTTATCCGAGCGCGCAGATCCTGTTTGGGTAATATGGGAACTACACGACAAAGGAGTGGATAAGGAAAGACAGCCGTGCTTTGTACCCAGTGTATGCTGCTATCAGGTGTAGTAGAGCGCCTAGATGTCAGTGAATTAGACAGCATAACACGCCCTGTGTGCCTTTCCTAGGGTTTTTACCTTTGTTTCAAAGCACTGAGTCAGAAGCTGTGCAATATGGAAATCCCGTGTAGGGAAAATCTGCTTTTTTAGGTTAAGTGCTTCCAAGTTGAAACCTTAACATCAAGATATTCTGAAAGTATCAATGTATTCTGGCCTCATACGTACCTGTCGACAAACAAATTATGACATTGTTTGGGGCTACAAAAAAAAGTCAGACGTGCAATGTCGTCCTCATATTAGTTGGAATTATTTGATAATATTGGAACTCAAGGTGGTGAGGAGTGCAACAAAACCTGCTGTAAATGTTAAGAACAAAATGTACATTTCCATTTCACAGTGTATATGAGATGGGCGTCGCTTGCAAACCAACAGATTGTGCTGGTGCCTTTGTTTCTGGGGTAGTCTCCCTGGTCTATGCCGACCTTGGTCCATCGCACGTTGTTTTCCATATCATTGAAGTTGTTTGGGTTGTATAATATTTCTTCTGTTCCTTTCACCACCCCAGCTCTGCACTTAAATGCTGCCCCGCCCCTGGTGGTACACTCCGAGACGGTGGTACCACCCTGACCCTCTTGAGGAGCCTCGAAGGCAGTAGAGGCTGTTGAGAGTACTAGGGCTCAGAGGTGTCCTCAGGAAAGGCTGGTTGTCTCCCACTGCAGTATGAACCTGCAGACCCTGCCAAGCCCCGATGGAAGCCCACTCTTTGTGCTTGACTGCACCCACCGCGGAGCTTCCAAGGTTGCTGTGCATGGATGATGCTGCTGCTGCTCACATGAAACACTAATCATGTCTGTGTGAGCCAGCATTCAGGGGCAGAGGCTGTTGGCTTGATAAGGGACACACTGACTGGATCTGAAGTGAAATCTTAGAATGCTTTTGTTTGTTGTGTGTACTGTGCTTGTGTCTCGGTTTAGGTTTTCCTGCTGCCCTCCTGTGCCTGGGTCTCTGTCACTCTTTACCTGCTTGCCTTCAGTGCATCAAGCCTGCTCTGGGTTTGTTCGCAAGCTTAGAGAGCTTGGAGCTCAGTTGGGCATGCCTGCTTTTTAGGTCGAGCCTGGGCAGCGCATGCGCTGCTCTGCGAGGCATGCTGTATTGAGGTATGGCATAGAAGCTCCGCCCATTTCCTGCCCATCTTTTCAATTGGCTCCTGTTTACTGCCCTTGCAAAATCATTGCTTTTCATTCGTGAATAGGCTTCGTAGTCCCTCCTTGGTACTGCCTTGTCTGCATTTGTAACCTCCCTTAACGACTGGACTTTTTACTTGTGTTGTTACACGGTCTGCTTTATAAGTTGGTGAGCACTATTTTCTTTAATGCTCTTCCCCTATTACACCCATGACATCGCAGCACATTGCCCGATCGCTTATATATTGTTAGTAATGTATTTCTTTAAATTATAACGCGGTCTGCTTTCACTATAGCGCCCGCACTTATTTAATTATTTAATTTACGGTGTGGTCTGCTTTGACTTTAGTGACTGCGCTTATTTATTTATTTAATTAACAGTGCGACCGCTTTCACTTTAGCGGCCGCGCTACAGAACCTTATTAGAGTAATTACGTTTTTTTCCTCTTTGGGTGAAAGCGCCCCATACATGCTTTCACTTTAATGTTGGCCACGCCCCTTTCTTTAGATGCTGCTCACTATAACCTAAATACACAAGCAGCGTCTAAAGAAAGGGTGCAGGTGTTGTTCCATTGATTTAGTGTGTCTCGTCGGTGACTGCACTTGATCCTTTCTGTTGGAATCCATGGCTCTTTTGGAATGCAATAGGTCTCGCATTTGCCAGAGTTTAAGCTATTAGCATTGTAAATGCCAATGCCTTTTATTTATGTTATAAAAACAAAACTTAAATAATGTCTCAAACTCGCATAAATGCGAGACCTGTTTGCATTGCAAATGCTTGTTTATGTACGAAACACAGCAGTGAGTACAGCATGGCAGACCAAATAAATAATTGATTCCATAGCATTTGCAAATCTAAGAACGGGTCTGCCTTAGAAAGTTTGGAAGCAGTCGCGTTCCCTTACTGATAATAGGAAGAGGGCCAGGGCCGGACTGGAAACCCAAAGCAGCCCTGGCAATTTTGGCAGACCAGCCTCCACCCCCATGGAAGGATGGGGCAGGGAGCTGAACGTGTGAAGCACTGCGGATGCTTTTGTTACTGGGGGCCGATATTGCAGCCCTGCTGCA
Organism: Calotriton arnoldi; assembly: GCA_963921515.1. NCBI lineage: Eukaryota > Metazoa > Chordata > Amphibia > Caudata > Salamandridae > Calotriton > Calotriton arnoldi. Next base: position 960,167 of record CAWUFW010007157.1, on the reverse strand, counting down.
AAACCGGCTCCCAGTAACAAAATAGCACCCCACCCTTCCAGCCTCCCGGGGAAACGCCTGATGCCTGCTACGGCCAGGCCAGCCCTGAGAGGCAGCTGCGGTGCGTCCATTAGGGCGCTGGGGAGTTGACCCACAAGCCACGCCCGCAGCTCCCTCAATGGCTCTGTGTGAACTGACAATGCATGTCAGTCAGCATGACGCCGGACGCCCACCCCCTTCAGATTCTGAAGGGGGTGGGCATCCGGCGTCATGCTGACTGACATGTATTGAGGCCAGGGGGTAGCGCGGAGCGCACAGCAGGCAGCAGCACAAGTGCGCATGCTGGGTTTAGGTCGGAGAATTTTTCTGACCAGCCCAGTCATGCGCACTAGTGTTGACTCTGGCTGGCGGCTGCGCATTAGGAGAGCGAGGGTTGCTCAACGCCGCAAACCTCGGTCTTCTAATGGGCAGCAGGGCGGTAAGTATCCCTGCTAAGCCAATCCTGGCGCTGCTAGAGCAGCGTCAGGCTTGCCTGAGAGGGGTTACCAGTGACGTCGCAAGAAGGTGAGGTGCGCCAACGCGGGACCCCGGCCCAGGAGCAGAGGCGACACAGACAGGTAAGTTTTCTTTTATTCTATTTTCATTTTAAAGTTCCCCGGCCTCCACCCCCGCGAGTATCGCGAGCCGCGACTGCAGATGGCAGAGGGCAGCGGTGTAAATTGCTTTAAATAGACTGTTGGGTTTGCTGTTCTTAAATGACACAAAAGCCTTAAAAATATCTTCCCTACAGCATAAAGTTAATTATTTTGTTTACCCACTGGCACAAATCTTTCTAACTGGAAAGGTTTGCTAAAGTTCGGATGGGATTATAATATCTGTTGTATAATAACAAGTATCCGCGCGTGAGGCACACAAAGATTTCAGCAGGTTCAGAACGCTGGTGCTTTTGATTGTAGGTAGACTAGAGGGAGAGGTGTGATCTGCTGGATACACTTCTGACACTGAAGCCACAGTGCCTGTGCTCTTCGGAACTTCACCAAAATCGCGCGATTCTGTGGAAAATAGTTCACTTTAAATATATATATATAAAGAAAACAACCATTGTGCACTGTTCTCGATCTGTCGATCACATCCTGGTTTTCAAACCTCACCGCCCCTTGCACAGCTCCACATCTCGGTGCACCTTCTCTTGCTATGGTCCAATAAACCTCTTTGTACAGTCCAGGAATGCATACACCATCTTGGGCGAAAAGCGGTGATCTGTGAGGGCGGTCTCCACTCACAAGAGCAAGGACCTGCGCTCAAGTTGCCCGGTGCGAGTTGTAAACGCGCTAATCTCGAAGAACATTGCATTCTGGGACCTATAGTCTTGTTCGCATAATGGGGAAAGTAAACTGAACGTACCAGGGTAAGGAAAATAGACTGATGGCACCTTACAGGATTGTCGGGGCAGCCTGTGTTCACCAAACTCAACCCTCAGGAATCGAGCGCTTTGACGCGGTAGAAGCGCTCTACGAAAAGGCAAGGTGAATATCTGCATTTAAAAAGAATAATGAACTAGGAGGCGTCAGAGATACACAATAGATCCGCACCCTCAAGGGGCAGATAAGCACCCCTCGGAGGTTTGTGTAGCGTCGTCATCTAGCGCCTCCTGAGTGTTAACTAACAGGTCTGCAGACACAACAGGAATGCCAGCTACAGGGTACATTGCGGACACTAGAACCTGGTGATTCGAATTTGAACCTTGAGTCATATTTATAACCAATTAGCGGTTAATTTTTTTTGTATTTCCCCATTTGCTGTTTTCATGTTTCTTTGCACTTGTTTTGGTGTTTCTTGCTTCCTGGTGCATGAATTGTTTGCCTTGCTTCACGGCACCTATGTTGTTGATTTTTTGCTTCTCAGCACTCGTACGGACCATTTCTTGGTACTTCCTATTGGCCTTCTTCGCACAGCTTGCATTGTTAACTCACACAAGTTGCATTATTTGTTTTGTTTTAGTACTTACACTACCTCTAGCTTTACATCACATGTATTATGAAACGTGCAGCAAATCTATTGTAGACCATTGAGGTCCGTTCTTTAATGATTGAATTGGTTATTTACAGTCTATTGCACCACTTGCATTGTTTATTTCTTGATATGACACTTGAGGTGGTGTTTTGCTGCTTTTTTGCATGTGAATTGTCTGTTTATTGCTTCATGGAACTTGCCTTAATCCTTTAATTGGATTTCAGGACCTGCATTTTGTTTTTTACCTATTTCATAGCACTGGCTATGTTGCTCACTTACTTAAAGACACTTCCAATATATATGTATTGCCTTTTAGCACTTGCATTGCTTATTTCTCCAGCATCATGCTACTCCCCTTGTTTATGTATCATTCTTAGCATATGTGTGATTATATTTCTTCTCAATGTTTTGATTATTTGTTTCTTGCTCCACAAGACTTCCATTGCTCAGTTCTTGTTTCTAAGTGTTTCCATTGTTTCCATCTTTCAGCCCTGAACTTGTGCTATTGTTTATTTTCTTTGTCAATTCCTTCACTCATTGATTGTATCTTAGCACTTCCATGCTTATTTCTTACTTCCAAGCACTTAGCTCTTATTGCTTGAAACAAGTTCCACTTATTCTTCGCTTCTTAAAAACTGTACTGTTTTCAAACTTTTCTTGGGGGGAGAACCCCCCCAAGCCCCCTGTAGGTGGTTCTGGCTAGCTCGCTATGCTCGCTCGCTACAGTGCTGCACCACATATGTTTTACGCTTCACCACTTTCAAATGTCACCAGCCGCCACTGCTGAGAGGGCATTGGGGAGAAAAATGTGAAAAAAAAGCACTGATTCGCCCCGTCTATTATGTCCAAGTATCAGTGAGGAATGTGCTCATTCCCACGAGGAAGAGCTAGTCTCTGGACTCAGTTGATAATCCATCAATCTCTACTTTAGGGCTTCCAGGGAGGCGGAAAGGTAAACCAACCTCCCAGATCAGGCAGGAACACGGAAAGAGGGGCATTTAGGGTAAGAGAACGAGAAACATACCGCACCAGAAAGAGTCCCGTCACAGGAGAGTCACTCTGCCTGCCTGGATCTCAGTGTCGGGGCTGATGGCCCTGAATAAACAAGCGACTCAGTGACAATATATGTTGGAACCACACGGATGCACAAAGAGGGAAGGCAAAGGGACCCACTGGCTACTTCAGAGGAGATGACAGTAACAAATGCACTAGGAAACACCCTGAGGCCTAGAAGCACCTGCATGACTATCTGCAGGAAAGAAGGTAAGACATTAAGGGAAAAGGAAAACACAAGCTGGCAAAGGATGGAGGACAACAAAAGTGGGACAATGCAAAACAGTGATAAACTCAGCGAAGGTCCTAGCCATAAAACAAGTGAAACCATCTTGCTATTTCACATCCTTTTTATAGTGACAAGAAGGTACTGTGCTCCCTCTACTGGCCATTATCTGGAACTGTTTGTTCCTGACTCTAGTAGCCAGCCATCAAGGTAGTCGAAAAACATTGCTCAGTCTTGCATTTATGTCTCTTTCTCAGTGTATTTCTAACCTGAATGAACCCCAACCCTCCGAGATTACTGTTCCCTCCTGATCTTTGTTTGGCTTATGGAAATGTGTGGCATAAATCAAGTTTTTGTAAAGTGGAATACTCACCCGTTAGGGCCTAAAGGCGCTGAGGGGGGGCGAGGGAATGAAACTGCATGGAAAGCCTTTACCAATCTGGGGGCATGTACAAACGCAGCTGGCTCCTAGGATCTCTCGGAAGCATCATAGCTAGTCCATGCTACAAGATATTGGAGTCTTTTTTTTTACCTATTCTGGAGTCTGACATTACCTATTGCGGTGAAAACGTCAGATGGCACCATGGAATGGAGAGCTGTTTAGAAGAAAGCCAAAGTTTTTGTCCTATCTTGTATTAAGGATAATCTCTGTTATAGTCTGCCTTAGTCTTAACCAAATGGGCACTAGCTGAGCAGTGAGTCTGGTTTAACAGGAGGTACCTTCGTACTGGCAAAATGTGAAGACCATAATTCTGGATGGAACCAATAAATGGAAAAGAAGGGAGAAAATCCCAAGGCATCTATGTTGAGAGTTGTTATATGCTAATTCAGCTAAAGGAACCCATAAAGCCCATTCTTCTGGATGTTCTGTTACAAACATCTGTTCTAAGGGCTGGTTGAGTCGCTCTGTTTGGTCATTGATCAGAAGGTGGTAACTGGTGGATTTGTAGTTCACAGTCCACAGATCAAGAATGCTCAAGCTGAAGCTTTATGTAAACAAATTTACAAAACTGAGCGTTAAAAATGTGGTTACTGGTTGACTGGGGCGTGAGCCCTGGTCATGCAGCAACCACAATCCTTGTCAGGGCAAGGTGCAAGCACACCTCAGGTCTCCCAATAAAAATGGTACCTCACTCGCATGGGTCGGTCAAGTACCCGCAACAGGCAAGGGCCCAAAACGTATTGAAGAGACATCAAAATGACCTATCACAAAACAACCTGGTTTTGCAAGGGGGGTCACCTAGGTTTATGGCCCCGGGCTAGGCGGCCAGCTTGGGAAACCTAGCAAACCCACACATTTCTGAAAACTAGACACCCGGGGGAGTCCAGCGAGGTATGGCTTGCATGGTTCCCCCAACTTTTTCCTACCCTGAATCCCCTGCAAACCTCAAATTTAGCTGAAAAATTTTATTTTTTCTCAAATTTCTGTGTGGGAATGTTCTGGAATCCACGTGGATCCACAAAATGTCCTACCACCCAGCGTTCCCCCAGGTCTCCCGATAAAAATGGTATCTCACTCGCGTGGGTGGGTCAAGTAACCGTGACAGGCAAGGGCCCAAAACGTATTGAGGAGACATCAAAATTACCTTTCACAAAACAACCTGGTTTTGCAAGGGGGGTCACCTGGGTTTTTGGCCTTGGGCTTGGCGGCCATCTTGGGAAACTACCAAACCCACATATTTCTGAAAACTAGACACCCGGGGGAGTCCAGGGAGGTATGGCTTGTGTGGGTCCCCCAACGTTTTCCTAAACAGAATCCCCTGCAAACCTCAAATTTAACTGAAAAAATCACCTTTTTCTCAAATTTCTGTGTGGGAAAGTTCTGGAATCTACGTGGATCCACAAATTTCCTACCACCCAGCGTTCCCTCAGGTCTCCCGATAAAAATGGTACCTCACTCGCGTGGGTGGGTCAAGTACCCGCGACAGGCAAGAGCCCAAAACGTATTGAAGAGACATCAAAATTACCTATCACAAAACAACCTGGTTTTGCAAGGGGGGTCACCTGGGTTTTTGGCCCCGGGCTCGGCGGCCATCTTGGGAAACTACCAAACCCACACATTTTTGAAACCTAGACACCCGGGGGAGTCCAGTGAGGTATGGCTTGCGTGGATCTCCCAACGTTTTCCTACCCAGAATCCCCTGCAAACCTCAAATTTAGCTGAAAAAAACACATTTTCCACATATTTTTGGGTGGAATCACAGTGCTGGCACAAATGTGCTACCCCACAGTGTTCCCCTCAGTTTCCCGAGTAAAATGATACCTCACTTGTGTGGGTGGGGCAAGGGCCTGTGACTGGGAAGAGCCCAAAACATAGGGATTAAGGGTATAGCACTGAGAATTCTAAGCGCTACATTTTTAGCCAATTCTGCATTGGGCACCCACACAAGTGAGGTGTCATTTTACTCTGGACACTAAGGAGAACGCTGTGGGGTAGGACATTTGTGCCGGCACGGTGATTCCACACAAAAATATGTGGAAAATGAACTACCCCAAATAGCCCAAAAAAGGCTTAGCACACAGGGGAAAAGGCCTAGCAGCGAAGGGGTTAAGTCTCCGAAACGTTTACGAAACACACTCACTGGAGGATGTCATCAGTGATTTCACTCACCATGTCATGGGTGATGTACTATGTAAGGTCATAAGCAGTGCATGATGGGGATGTAAGTTATAGTTAGCTCAGGTGTCTCTAACTGGTGAATTTCTATGGTTTTGTGGGTGCAAAATCTGAACCTAACTATAATGTCCCTGTAACCTTTGTTTTTTCCATTGAATTTCTAAGGTTTTTTTAATTATTTTTCCTAACTATAGTGTCCCTGTAATCTTTGTTTTTTTCAGTGACTTTCTAAGTTTTTTAATGCTATCTCCTAACTGTAACATCCCTGTAATCTCACAGTTTTTAAAAAAATATACATTTTACTGTAATGTTAGCTATAAGTTCAATTTAGTAATATACATTTTTAAAAGTTTATAAATGCATTTTGTTCTCATATTTATTCTTATTATACATTTTAAAAGTAACAATTAGCAAATCAGGGTAATGTGACATATGTAGTGTTTTTATAAATGCAATACAGCAAGTTTGTTTCTTTATTTATTATTTTATGGATCCACTGATCCGCCACGAACTCGAGAAGTGAGACCATACGGGTACTCTATGGCTTCTAGTTCCTGTGATGCAACAGTGGCAGATCCGCGGATTCAGATCCACATTTTTGTCAAACTGTTGTAAAAAATATATAAATATCATATACAGGCCCCTCAAAGTTTAACATTAACATCAGAAAAAATATACACATGCATTATAATTTTAAAGCCTATGTATGTTTTAAAACGACTTCGGTGAATCCGCTGATCCAAGGGATGGAACTGCAAATCCTCCATGATGCCTGAAATACACCCAAATCTCAACTTCTGATTGGCTACAGTAAGTTCCCATCCAAGCACATTGCAAACTACATCCTAAGTCAGTCATTTGGCTTTCAGATCTCTTTAGAGAACACCTAAACCCAGATTTCTATTGTGTGTTTTGCAATCCTGCAAGACTACATTGTTGAAAAACAACTATAACATCTTCAGAAGAGAGAAGAGATCCTCAACCACTTGAAGATGATGAAGAAGATATCCAACCTCCCAAGGAGGAGTATGAGTTATAACAACTTTTTTCAATTCTGTCTGGTGAAAAAAAAGATGGTGGTGAAAATTGTGCAATGTAACATCTGCCAAAACAATTGTAATGTGGGACAGGGAAAAAGTATTCCCATAGAACTTCATCCATGTGGAAGCACTTGAAAACAATACATCAGCGCACATATGACAGGATGATAAGATGAAAGGCAGAAGTACATGATCATTATCCCTTTAGTTTCTTAAAAACATTCTCAGATGGTGAATCATTGCAGAAAATGTCACATGTTTTTGGGACTCAATATGTCTTCTGTGACTACATGGACACCGTTAACAACAATACCTGTTAAAAAAGATGTTGTCCTCCCCATTCCACGTTCCCTCCGTTGCAAAGACTGAAGTCAGTTGCTTCCTCCAGGTTGCCTTCCATTATCCCTTTTACTACCCTGCTTATTTTTGTTCCCAAAGAAAAAGTCCCCCCAAAAATTGAACTTTTTTGAAAAATCCATATAAAAAATGGTTCTCTTAGAATTACTTCTTCTGATCGAAGAATGAGCTAACTTTATGTTTTATGTTTTTGTGACTTGTGTGTTTAAGTGTATGTGAGTTCTTCTATGTACACACGTATCATACCCCGCATAAGTGGAATAAAAGTAGTAGCTGTATAGGTCCATGAGTCATGTGTGATTGAGTGTGTAAGTGTCTATATTTATGTATGAGTCTATGTGAGCAGGTGTGTGCATGTGTGAATGGGTGTATGAATGACTGTATGGGACTATGGATTGGTATGTAAGTGTCTGTGTGGATGTTTCAGAACCTATGTGAGTGACTGTATGGGTGTGTTAGTGGGGATGTAAATATCTGTGTGAATGTCTAAGTGGGTGTGTCACTGTGTGTGTGTGACTTGAGTGTGTGATTGCTTGTGTGGGTCTGTGAGTGGGTGTGAGAGTGGATGTATGGGTGCGTGAGTGGGTGTCTGAGCAGCTGTGTAGGTGAGTTAGTAGCTAAGTAAGTGAATGTATAGATGCGTTAGTGGGGATGTCAATGACTGTGTGGGTGTGTAATTGAGTGTGTGACTGTTTGAGTGGATGTGTGAGTGTCTGTGTAGCTGTGTGAGTGGGTATGAGAGCGGCTGTATGGGTGTGTGAGTGGGTGTGTGAGTGCCTATGTGGGTGTGTGAGCTTGCGTGCGAGTATGTGTATGGTTGTATGAGTCTATGTGATTAGGTGTTTGCATGTGTGAATGGATGTGTGACTGACTGTATGAGAGTGTGAGTGGGTGTGTGAGGGGCTGTGTGTGTGTCAGTACCTGTGTGAGGGACTCTATGGGTGTCTTAATGGGGATGTAAATGTCTTTGTGGGTGTGTGACTGAGTGGGAGTGCCTGTGTAGGTGTGTGAGTGGGTATAAAAGTGGTTGTATAGCTGTGTGAGTGGGTATGTGAATATGTGAGGTCATGTGTGAGTATCTGTATGGGTGTATGTGACTATGTGAGTAAGCATTTGCATGTGTAAATGGGTTTGCGACTGACTGTATGGGAGTGTGAGTGAGTGGTGAGTGGGTGTCAGTACCTGTGTGAGTGACTCTATGGGTGTGTTAGTGGGGATGTAAATGTATGTGTGGGTGTGTAAGTGGGTATGTGAGTGTGTCGGTATATGAGTGTCTGTATCAATCTGTGAGTGGGTCTGACAGTGACTTTATGGTTGAGTGAGTTGGTATGTCAGTCGGTGTGTGGCTGTGTGAGTTTGTGTGTGAGTTCCAGTATGGGTGTGTATGTGTGTTTGAAATTGAGTATGTGAGTAGCTGTGTGAGTTTCAGTATGCATGTGCAAGAGGGTCTTTGGATGACTGTGGGTATGTGTGAAGTGAGTATCTGTATAAGTGTGTGAGTGGTTGTATGAGTGGCTGTATGGGAGTATAAGTGGGTGTCTGACTGTGTAAGTGGGTGTATGCTTTTTCAATTGTAGTCTGGATTACCCTCACAATGTAAACTAATACAGTAACACATGAAGAACTAATTTCAAAACCACATTACTCCAATAGATGGCCCCATTCTTCTGTATGAAAAAGAAAAAACAAATATGAATTAGCATTACAATTTATAACATTTTAAATTAAACTTACAACTTTTAACAGTGCGTACCTTCATAATAGCAGCACATCTCTATACCTTTCACATGCTGTACTGCTATGCTTTAATTTTCCCTTTTTACTGTTCTCAGCTTTTAAACTTGTACAGCATAAATGATGTACTGTATAAAGAAACATCCTTGATGAGTGGGGGAAAACAATTGTGTAAACTGTATAAAAAAAAACTGCCCAGTACGTCACTGCAAATAAGCAACACTGCACATTGCACTCACTACAGATGTAGAGGGAAGTATTAGATGTGGGCCAATGGGGAATGTACCTCATACACAGGATCAGAAAAGGGGTCAGGCAGAGTGTTGGCACCTTTCCTTTTTAGTTTATATATTAATGACTAACAACTTATAGCTACTGCAGCAGGGACTCATATTCATATACTACTGGTGTTAATGTATGTGGACGATTGTGTTCTTATGGATAGGACGGGTTGGGGTTTCCAGAAATTGCTAGACACTTGTGTCCTTTATGTCAGACTTGGGCCTCCTCACAAATACAACAAAGCCTTTTGCCATGGTCTGCGGCCGCCCGTAGAGAAGGTTGACTCCTTTTTACATTGATGGTACTGCACTTAAGTGCGTGTCCACTTTCACCTATTTGATGGTTCTGTTTGACAGTAAGATCACTTGGAAGCACATAGGACCATGAGAGCAACCCAATTTTAACCAGCTACATTGAGTAAATTCACTGCTAAACTAGGGCCTATGCCTCTGGATGCTGCAATGACAATTTGTAAAGCTAGGCCTTACTTACTAGAATTGGTAAGGAACTGTTTACATCTTTCGAGTATTATTTTTAGCAATATCCATTTGACTGGTTTTATTTATTTATTGGTATCTACATAGCATTGCATATAATGTGTTATATATTTTAATCAAAAGAAGAGGAAAAGACTTGTGCTGATTGTACTAATAAACAAGACCACTTTATCTTTCCAATGTATGAAAGTCCTTTGTACATATACCCTGTCTTTTGTTTTATCTTTTTATGATTGCTTTTTGCTTGTATTTTTATCTGTGCTTTTATGGTTTGCTATAAACTAAATAAAGACTTTTTGAACTTTGAACACTTACTTACATTTTCTAAAAGATTCTTTAACCTATACTTGCCGTACTAATCCAAAGAAACATATGCTGAAAATGAGAACTTCATCATTAGAAGTGCTACTAGATATATAAGGCTCACCAGCACAGGCAAAACCTTTTAAAGACATCACCCCTTGGTAGGATGCATGGGGTCATAAATCCTTATAATGCAGCTACAATAACTAGAATATTTCACTTTTACAGCTGTGACCCTCCTTGGAATTTTGGTTTTAAAAACAAAAGATAGGAATTTGGTAACTCCAAGGCAATCTTTGTCTGAATTTCAGGTTCCTATCATTACATTCTGTTCACCAACTTGTACTTTTTAAATAGTATAATGATCTGATCTAACGCTAACTCCTTTGTGAAAAATGATAGCGACAGTAGTGTATGTTTTACCAGAAATATATATTTGTCCTGCTTTAAAGTTAGTAAACTCAGTATCTAATTTGCTACCATCTGCCCAGCATTGTTGTAGCATTAGAACGACATCCTTGTCAGATCTTGCTGCACATAAGGTCGACAGAACATCTGTTTGACAATTCGGGCATACATATTTAGTGTAGCTTTTCTCACTAATCTCTCAAAAGGCATACTTTTCAAATCTAGTAATGTTAAATAAAAAAAGTGCTCCAATTCTATCTCTGTTGTTGATGTGTATGAGCAATCTTCACATTCATGGAGCCACAAGTAACTAATTCAAAAAAGTAATTAACAGGTATCTCCTCTTTTTCTAAAACACCAAACATCACCATTAGAAACTCCTGTGCATCCTCTTGAGTATTTTGAGTAAACTATACAGATCCAGTACAAATATCTACAGTGCCTCAAATTACTGACGCACAATGGGGTCTATTTACTAAGTTTCAGCACCATGCTTGCATCACAAAAGTGATGCAAAACAACACTAGTTTATTTTTTACTAATTTACTTTCCAGCGCTAAACTTGTTTAGCGCTGGAAAATCAGTCAAAAGTAGAGCAAAGCAGCGCATATCACTGCTTTGCATTACGTAGCGCCAAGGGGGGGATACCATGGGTGGTGCATGGGCATTCCCATGCAACCACCCAAGGTTTCTGATGCTAAGCCCTATTTACTTAAAAAAGTAGACAGAGTTTACTGTCGGAAAATAGCACCTATTTTAAATAGGCACTATGATGGAGAAATGCTTTCATTTCTACTTTCTTTTCCAACTTAGGGCCCGATTACGATGTCGTTCGGACAACCTTCTGACCGAATCAGTTTAGGAATGGTTTCCGACCGACTCGAACACAAGCTTTCCAAACAACGGATTAGGATACATTGCATGTTAAACTCCAACCGAGTCGGTCGGAAAGCAATCGGCACGACCGAATCATCCGGAAACAAGCCCGATGCGAGCAACTAGTTCGGAAATGCTGAATAGCATTGCAGTTACGAATCAGACTCGGTTTACCCCACGACCAGATGACGATGCATCCGACACGGTTTCGGAACCGTGTCAGTTTGTGTTACAAATGGCAAGTGGAAACTGACAAACCAGCCAAAACAAGCATTGGCAACGCCAAATCAAAAGAAATAAAATTACAATATTAGCCACACCCACCAATCCACCTATATAAAGGGCCAAAAACATGACCATGATCCTTTGCTACAACACAACTGCTAATAGGTCTAAAGAGTCAATACACATTCCCTGCTCTATGCCTCTCAGCCTCACATACTCACACTTCACACACCACACAACTTGCAGATTTTATTTCATACAAATTCTTACAAACATACTCTTTTTCATATTCACACTCACCCTCACACTCACCCTCACCTTCACCATCACCCTCACCATGACCCAAAGGATGCAGCCAAGTTTCACAGAGAAGGAGTTGGAAGTGCTTGTTGATGAAATAGAGTAGAGCCACAGTTATTTGGGAACCTAGTCCAACATACCCCCCTGTCCCAGAGAAATAGGATGTGGCATAGGATAGTCAACAAGGTGAACACTTAAGCACCTTGCCTGAGCACAATGGATAATATCAGGAGTAGGTATTATGATGTGCAAAGGAGGGTCAAAAACCTGCTGACCAGAAAACACACTCAAAGCCAGCAGACTGGCGGTGGCCCTCCTGCACCACCTGTGCACTTCACTTCCTGGGAGGAGAAGGTGCGTGCCACCTACTCCACATTCAAATTAAGTTACCAATTACACCTCCATAGACATCACTGTAAAGGATACAGTGATACAAATGACTGTTTTTAAATCTTAAAACATCTAGAGTAAATCAGCATGTGATGTGTATGTCATATTGATAAACAACATACCTGCAATTAAAATGAAAAGTCATAAAATTCCTACCATGTGCATACTTCTTACAAACTTACTGCAAGGCTTTGTGCTTCAAACAACAGTCACCAGCGTCAGCCATCTTGCCAGCACATTTTCACTCACTCTCAGGAAAACAGAGTCACAGGGAGGCTGGTTGGGATGGCTGGGAAGGTGGGTGTGGGCACAGGCCTGATGGGAGTTGTAATCACAGCAAACACTCCTCCACCCACATAGCTCAACAAGCCCACCTGGAACTATGATTTCCTGGCAGTGAGTGGAAATGTACTAGCAAGATGGCTGACACTGGGGCCTGGTCTTTGGAGCACAAGGCTTTGATGGGTGTTGCAGTCAAATCAATCAACAGGCACCAGTGTCAGACATCTTGATAGTAGACTTAAAATTCATGGGTCAGGTAGCCATAGGCACAGATGAGCTGTTTGGGCTGTTTGGGAGGAGGAGTGTTGCACTGACTACATCTCACCACATAGTGTACTTTCAAGATGTCTGACACTGGTGCCTAGTGTCAGAGTTGACCACAAATCCCATCATGGCCTTGTGCTGCAAACACTAGGCCTTAGTGTCAGCCATCTTGCCAGTACATTTCCATTCACTGTCAGGGACTGCATAGTTCCAGGTGTGCTGTTTGGGCTGGCTGGGAAGGTGTGTGGAGGATAGGGCATGATGGGAGTTGAAGTCAGTGCAAACACTCCTCCTCCCACACAGCCCAACAAACCCACCTAGAACTGAGTTTCCCTGACAGTCAATGAGAATGTACTGGCAAGATGTCTGGCACTGCGGACTGATGTTTGGAGCTCAAGACACTGTTAGGAGTTGTGGACAAATCAGACACCAGTGTCAGCCATCTTGCCAGCACATTTCCACTCACTCTCAGGAAAGCAGAGTCCCAGGTAAGTGAGTTGGGATGGGTAGAAAGGTGTGTGGAAGACAGAGTCTGGTGGGAGATGTAGTCAGGGCAAACACTCCTCCTCCCAACCAGCACAACTTACGTCATGCACTAAAATAAATCACTTTTCACAAAATACTTGCTCATGTTGTGACTTTGAATCCAAAATGTACAGATTGAAATGATGCACAAAATCACAAAGAAGAAAGTGTGAACAACCTTGGTAAGAAATCACTTTCAAAATGTCAACTAATGGCTTGTGAGTAAATGTACCTTGTCACGGCATGATAGATAGACACAACCAGGTTATCACACAACCCGTAGTACATGGTACAGATACAATTTAAGTCTACTGTCGACAAAACTATCACCATTTGCAAGCACAATCAACAATCATTACCTACAAACCAGATCATCATGGTACATGTTTTGTTTCAAAATAATCTTTGGATGTGTGAAAACAGACAAGGCACACCTCAATGTGGTGCACAGGTTTATTCTCCAGATATCCACCTGGCGCCTTAAAACACAGTCAGATCACATCACACAGTAACAAAATTCTCGCAAGTAAAAAGAAATGACCATGAGTTGAGAAGGAAGTGCGTGCCAGGGATTTCCACAACAGTTCAATGTTGGAGTATGTCACAGCATCATGGTTCTGGTGAGGTTACAACTCTGCAGTTGACATGGCAAAGTACCCTGGTAAGGAGAAACATAGATAGAGTCAGGAACCCAGGACTAAGGTAGTTCAATTTTGCAAACTATGTCATCTGAAGCACAAGAATTTCAGTGTGAAAACTAGCTAGGATTCACGGTAATACTATACATTATAACCTGCCCATTTGAAAGACCCATCTTATAAAAAACCTCAGGACAATAATCAGGCACACAAGCATACATACACATTGTCCACCAGCAACACAACAACAAACAATTGGGGATAGTCACCTCCTCTCATTGCATACTTGCAGTCATGTGAAAAAGTTGTGGATCCAAGCCATCCTCATCATCACCACTGTCATCATGTCCCAGTCCAGGATCCTCCCTCGCTGGTGGCTGCTGGTCTCCATCATCCTGTATGGGAGGTATTTCCTTCCGTATTGCCAGGTTGTGGAGCATGCAGCAAACTGTGATTATCTGGCACACCTTCAATGGGACATATTGGAGGGCTCCTCCTGTGCGATCCAGACTGCGGAATCTGGTCTTCAGTAGCCTAAAAGTCCCCTCCACGACTCGCCAGGTCCTTCCATGGTCCTCATTAAACTGCACTTCTGCAGGGGTGACAGGGTTTCGGAGTGGTGTCAGTAGCCAAGGCTGGTTGGGGTATCCAGAGTCTCCTACATTTAACACAGAAAAAATATTCAGTTGTCTGATAACAGTGCACTATCTGACATACAATCAACAGACACCACAACATACACATGCCACATCACCTACCAACAAGCCATTCACGGTCACGTTGCTGCTGAGACATCAAATGGGGGATGATGCTGTTCCTCAGGGTATATGCATCATGTGCCGAGCCAGGGAAACATGTGCAGACATGGGAGATGGACATGTCAGCCAAACATACCACCTGGACATTGATGTAGTGGTAATGTTTTCTGTTCCGATACACCTGCTCATTTGCCTGTGGTGGGATCAATGCAACGTGGGTGCCATCAATAGAGCCAATGACATGGGGTATCCATCCCAAGGCATAGAATTCCCCCTTGATGTCTGACAACTCTCCAGGTGTCGGGAACTTTCTGTACTGGTAAAGGTAATGGAGCAATGCCTCCAACACATCCAGAAGGACATGGCTAAACATTGTTTTGGACATTCCACCAGATGTTGCCACTGTGTACTGGAATGATCCCATGACAAAGAAATGTAATGCTTCCATCACCTTCACTTTGGGCGTCAGCCCAGTTGAATACGTGCGACCAGGCTGCAAATAAGGTGACAACTGCTCAGACAACTCTTCAATTATTAGCCTTGTGAAATGTTTTTTTCTAATGGTATCCCATGCTTCCATGGTCTGTAGGTCTGGAAAGGGCCTGTACACTAGAGGTCGTCTGCGATACCTATATGTAGAATGTAAACCGAGTTGGTGTTAGTTCACAATGTACAAAGCAACATGCATTTAGACAAACAGAACATGAAATCTGAACACAACTAAAACTACAGAACATTGGAAATACACATTTCAAATAAAAAGGCTGACCTTAGATACATATCACAGCATTAGTTCCCTCCCAGACATGTTACCAAGGTATGGTGACACAGCAATTACATTGCTGAGTGTTAAAGTCACTAGTGTCTGTCAACCATCATGTGATCAAGCATCACGTACTCAACAACTCCCCACAAAATAAGCCAAGATATAAGTTTGTGAGAGCAATTACATGGTTAAAAGGTACGCACACTAGGATCATGTAATGCCAGATATATGGGACTCCTAATACACATCGTCTCACAATGTGAATTATGTACACTACTGTCAAAAGGTGGACACTGTCATGTTGCAATGTCTGCAATACACATACAATCACATACACAAAACATAAACAATGTAGGAGTTGCATTATTAACGCTATCATCCACTTAAGTCTGGGACACAAAGATACACTAGTAAACCACATTACTAACACAAGCTGATGTGGCTGCATAATGTCAGAGTCTACTCATTCAAATGTAAATGCTTTATCCCTGACTTAGACACCAAACCTGATTGCACACTGAGTCACACAGTCCCTAAATGCAGTGAATATGTCAAGAATGGACTAGGAGTGTGAATGGAATAGTTTGGTATCATGTTGGTATTAGTCTCAAAATCAGTGTGTCATGTGCCCCTCAAGGTTAGCTCCCCATGGGAGTGTGAGCAATTCATTTAAAGTTCCATTTCAACATGAAAAAACTGCCTCCACACATGTAATGAACAAAAATACATCAATTACAGAAGTGTCTGCTCTGCTGACCGATTGTTGAAAGGACGCGGTAGCCGCATCCTGATCAATTCAGCAAAAGCCATTGGCTGCAAGTTGTTATGGTGACAGACACGGGTGAGTAATCAATGGACGCGGTAGCCGCATCCTAACCGATTTGGAAACCGCCATTGGCTGCAAGTTGTTATGGTGGCAGACATGGGTGAGTAGTCAAAGGACGCGGTAGCCGCATCCAAACCGATTCGGAAACAGCCATTGGCTGCAAGTTGTTATGGTGACAGACACGGGTGAGTATTTAACCCCTTCTATGCTCATGACGAGCTGAGCTCGTCATGCTGCGGGGTGCTCTTGTGCGCATGACGAGCTGAGCTCGTCATGAACCCGCCCACTCAATGAAACGCCCCGCACAGGGCGAAAATCGTCCGCGCACCCAAGGGGTTAAAGGACGCGATAGGCGCATCCTAACTGATTTGGACACAGCCAGCATTTCTCCTGATTTCGCCAAGTTAAGACCAGGTTATCTCTGGTCTTAATTTCTGCGCTGCCTCCTATTTACGCTGCCCTTGTAAATAGGGGGCAGCATCAAAATCAATGGGTGTTGCGGTGGAATGCCCACCCCTTTCACACTAAGCATAACGTGAAAGGGGGCCTTATTTACAAGGCAGCGTTAAGCCACATTAAGTGGCTTAATACTGCTTTGTAAATAAGGCAATGCCCCTATCGCCACCACAGTGTTGTAAAAAGTGACGTTGTGGTGGCGATAGGAGCTTGTACATATGCCCCACAGTGTGCCACGTGCCTCTCACCCTAGCTATGCCAACTACCTTGGTGTCTCCACAATAAGAGTCAGATGTGTGACCTGAAAGTAGAGAACCTAAGTTACAGGACAAATTAGCACAATCACTGTTATCTGTGATATGACTCATACAATGACTACGCCAGCTTAAAGTTTGACAAGGAAGTCATTTGACATGTAACATTAGAGCAAAATGGTTCACAATTTGATGACTAGGGATTGCAGAATGGATAACAGGTCTCAATTCAATTGTGGGAATCCTATTCCCATTATGAGGTCTAAACTCCCTTGCAGGAGATGAGATAGGTATGTCAGGACACGAGAAGGCCAGAAGCAAAAGACGATACATCACCTGCTACATAGTGAAGTAGTCAACATTGTGGTTGTGGTATTTGATGTTGATACACCCAATGTTGCAGATAACATCATGTGTGAGGGAACAATGGTTAACTGGCATACTGACAAGTGCCATGCACGGAACTATATCAAAATGTTATGGCACAATTCCAAATTATGTTCTTGGTTGATCTGTGTAGATTTGTGATGATATCTATGTGTCAGGTACATACGGATGACTTATGTGAATCTTTTTCATGCTTTTTCACAGCATCAGCACCAGCCAGCGAAGGAGGCAGTGCCACAGATGAAGCAGAAGCAGCTTGCCAGACTGGGTCCAATGCTGAGTCGGAGGAAGAGGGACCCACTGGCACGAAGGGTGAGGGGAGCCATACTGCGGGCATGTCAGATGTAACATCTGCAGGATCTGAAGCCGACTCCAGCTCCAGTGATGACTCCCTTGTGGTGGTGGATGTCCCAGGGACTGAATCTTTCACATGGGAGTCCACCACCACAACTACCATCTCCACCCTTCCAGTTGCTCCCAGGCCCAGTATCCGTGGCCACTCCTGTGGAAGGGAAGCCATCTCCTTTGCACCAGGCACCTCACCCCATGCCCTGTGGAGGCCATTGACATCCTAAAGCAGATCTCTCTGGAGCAGACAGCAGTGCTGAATGTCCTCCAGGTGCATACCAATAATTTGACCAATGGTATAATTCCTGGAGGGCATTCACTCTGACATGTCTGCCCTATAGAGATCCAATCAGGCTCTGGCCCCCACACTGACTGTAGCAGTGTCCCAGCTCCAGCTGTCCCACCCCCTCCTGCCTCTTCCCCATCCAAAGTCCCAACTACCCTCCCTGACCAAAGCACACGCAAACGTACGCATGCAGCCACATCAACAGCCACATGTTGCACACAAACAGACAGACACAAGGACAAACCCACACACACGCACACTCACACGACAGACAGCACACTCACCACCAGAGACATACCAGCAGACTACACACATGTATCCACAGACACTCTGCTGACCTCAGAACCCTCTGCCTCCAAAACCCCTACCCTTGCCTTTCCTGATCCCTCCTCTGCCCAGACACTCCACATCTGTGCCCTGGACCTCTTCCCTACCCACAACTTCAAAGAAGAAGAGGCAATCCACTCCCCAGCCCAGCCATCTACATCTCCCCCCAACCAAAAAAGCAAAGCCCAAACTCACACCCCACCAGTAAATCCACCCGGTCTCCCAAGTCCAAAACCCCTCCAGCAACCCATACTTCCCCAGTCCAGCCCAGTACCTCCTGCACCAAAAACCCCCTCCCAAAAAGTCTGAGCCCCTCCCTATCCCTGTCTACACGATTGATAATTATACGTCCCCAAAATGGTCAAATCCAGCTCATCCCCCCTCCATCTAGCTCTCCCACTACAGCTGCCCTCTCCAATCAGAGCCAACCACTGCAGTGGACCCACAACCCACTCAATCTGGCACTACCACTGCAGTGGACCCCCCCTCATGAGCCCATCCCTCCTAAAACCCAAACCAGTCCCCCTTACACTTGTTCCCCTGGTGCCTGGCCTGCCCCCAAGATGCCCCTCCTGTAGGAGGTATCCCTTTGCTGACAAACAGTAAAGGCCATTACATAGGTGGCTCTCAAAGTCTTTGACTTTCATTCGACTGGCCATTGGCCTATTTCTTGACACGTCATATGCTGAATAAAGCATTTTATACTTATTTTTTCCAAATTTCTGTCTCCTCAAAATGTAGTTCTAGTTAACTGTCATTCATGTGTAATATGTGATGTGAGTAGACAATGATGTCAGTATGGGGAAGTTTTCATATGTCCATGGAGTACAAGCATTTGGTCATGATGTATCCTAGATTGTTGTGCCTACTTTGGCTAGATGTCAATGTTAACATTGGTTTTGTCTATGAGTGTGCCATGTAGTCACAGAGCTTTGTTTAGGAAACACAATTCCACATGGTTCATGGTTTTAGATGTCAACATAGTGCAAGTGTGGCAAAGTACAACAGTTTAGGAGAAGCATTCTGCATAAGTTTGTGATGTGCAGAAAGACACCTGTCTCATCAATACACCTGGGTACATATGGAATTTGACTACATTGTAGTCACTTTGGACACACCCATGTACACAAAGTAAAGGTACAATACTTGTATGTGACTTGATAGTGGTGGACCCATGGCTGTGTCTTTAGATCTGGTAGACTAGTGACAATGACAACCTTGCCTCAGGTGGCATGCTACTGTAGGCAAATTCCCTTCATGGCTGTGTACTCATCTGATACATTTACTGTGCCCATGGTGAGTGTAAGGTGAGCAGTATTCTCACTGTCTTCCGACCCTGTTGCCTCCAAGGACTCCACTTTCTGCAGATATTCCTGTTCAGCAAGTTGTCTGTGGTCTTAATAGTCCAGTGCGTTCTAATTTATATGTCATCCTGCTTTTGTTTGTTTATATCATGTGGATGGTGTGTTTTGTCTGTCTAGGCTTGGATTTCATTGTTACAAATAGGGGTGGGCGGAATTTGCGTAGTCGCGCTACGCAAAGCTCCGTGAAACGGTAAAAAATCTCCGCGAGCACGCAAAAGTTCAGCGAACACGCGGAATTGCTTGTTCCGCCCGATCGCGATGCTTTTTTCCTGTTCGCGAACGCTGTTTACGTGCTCAGGGAGAAATATCTCGCGAACATGCATTTTGAAAGCACGAACAAGCAAAAAACTCTGCGAAGCAGCGGATCACGGAATTTTTGGCAATTCTGCGTTCTCCACGGAACGCAAAATTACCCAAATTCCACAAATTTCACGAGCAGAATGGAATTTACCGGCCAGGCCTAGTTAGAACCACACATC
Organism: Calotriton arnoldi; assembly: GCA_963921515.1. NCBI lineage: Eukaryota > Metazoa > Chordata > Amphibia > Caudata > Salamandridae > Calotriton > Calotriton arnoldi. The sequence goes on along the minus strand of CAWUFW010007157.1, from coordinate 939,907 downwards.
AGTCATAGTTGAGCATATGATTTGTATGTAGGTTGTCATTTGTGCATGGCTGACAATGGGGTCCTTTTGAGCTGTGCTTGATGCTCTTCCAGATCACACAGAGCTGAACTAGGAGTGCTGTTGTACCTGCTGGATTGTCCTGTGCTAAATGTGGTAAGCCGAGTGGACTGCGAGTGCACTGAAGTGTTGTGGCCCCATCTGCTGTGCAGACTCTACCGGAATCAGTGTCACATCCATGCTCTTAGTTGCCACACTGGGGAGGAAGAGGATTTTGGAATGTGAGGCCTAGCTGCAGATGTGTTGTGCAAGGTTAATGTTGCATGTGGTAAGCTAGCTTAAACAAGGGTAGAGGTGAGAGAGACTAGTGTTTCCAATTTTGAAATGGAGTGGAGACTCATACCTAATGGGTGCAGGACAAATTTAGAGATTGTCAGAGAGTGTAAGGTATGAGTTAAGTTCATAGGCAGTTCTTATTTCGGAGACGTGCAGTATCCATATTTTACCAATGTGAATCAGAGTGTGCAAGCTTGTAAGACTGGTAAAATCCTGTGCAAGGTATGCTAGGAATAGGTAGATATGATAGGGGTATAACCAGCTAGACAAGGTTGGATTCTGGCAGGAGGTGAGAGCTGTAGTCTGTGGCACTATGGTGAGAGATGACTGTGACAGTGCAGTTTCAATGAGTGAGGAAAGTTGTTAATGTGCATAAGTCAATGGGGGTATGGAGCATGGAAGTCATATGTGAATGTGACAGGGCCACAGTGAGACAAGGTTAAACTTGTCATTTGTAGGCAAGTAGATAAGTGTATGTAAAGGGTATACAGCCTCTGTTCTCATTTAAACGTGCAAGAAGCCTAAAAGACTCCTTGGTCACGCCCTAAAAAACAAACCAGGGATAACACACAAACTGTCCTTAACGCTTGGGGTCTTCCTAACATTGTGGGCCATTTTCCCTGTGGGAACTGTAGCGTTTGCCATTTGACAAGTCACACCAAAACATTTGACTTAGAACCTGGTAAAGTCTGGACCCAACGAGTACATACCAACTGCAACAGCCAAAACGTAGTATACCTCATCACATGCCCATGCAATCTTTGGTATGTGGGGATGACGAGTAGGAAAATTAAGCAGAGAATCTGCGAACATCGTAGTACAATCAGATGTAGAAAAACCACTACAAAACTGACAGAGCATTTCTTAAGGGTGGGACATACTCCCAATGACATGCAATGGACTATTATAGAGCAAATGAGACCTGGTGACAGCACGCACCAGCGTCTATTCGAAAAAGAGCAGCGATGGGTCTCTACACAAAAAGAGGGACTGAACGATGGTATCCCATGGAATTCTGTATTGAACAGATAAACGTTATGTCGGTTTTGTTCACTTTGACAACCTACATCTAATTATTGCCCTTCTTTTGTACCAGCTCTGACCTTAAGAAGTTTTTTTCCCCTTCGTATAACCACTGTTTTTCACTTCAATTGCTCTTTATTTATTGACGCTAGCTCCAGCAGGAGCACTTCATACTCTTTCATCCTCTTTTGGCCACTCACCCCTGAACTTGGTTCTCATTCGGCCAATCACCTCTGCACTCTGTTTTCAGAGCGCTTACGCTCATAAGTGCTGTTAGCATCCACATCGTTTTCCCCTAACAGCGCGGCGGTCTGACGTCACCGCGCGCCGCACGTTGTTGTGGGCGTACCCGGAAACACCACACAATCGCTTTTAAACCGCCATGCCGCTTACACGGTTATCCTCGGGGAGCCGTGAGGGACAACCAAGTAGGTGCGGACACAGGTGGCATGGTTTGATGAAGTAAGTGATCTCTCAATCCGCGGGTGGACTCCGCTGCTTCATGACTTCTTTCGCAAGCAGGAGTCGCCCCATTTGTAACACTCCTTTATTTCCTCAGTGTTTGAGTAAGAGCCAGCACCTTCCCCGGTTCCCCTGGGGCACGGCCGATTCAAGCTTCGAGTAAAATTTTAACCCTTTTCTCTCCCCCTTGTACATATTTTTGCAGTTACTTCGGCTTGCTTATGTCTAGGCACTCGCCGCTTGCGAATAGACATGGTGATACCTTTCCCCACAACTGACAGTGTGAAGGTTACTCCGGTATGCTTATGTCTAAGCACCCGTCTTTCTGCTAATAGGCACGTTTATTGATTGTTCTCTTCCCGGTCTAAGCGACTTTTCGAACAAACCAGATCCAGTTATTTTTCACAATCGTCTGTCACAGTGACACCGCATGAATTTGTTGGTTGTGCCTGTGAGACAGCACTTTACACTTGAGTATGCATCATTCTTCTACTGGTGTTGCCTAGTGTGTGAGAGGAGCATTTTGGTTCATGCATTAACACATGATTAATGCGCAGAACGTACCTGTGACATTTTTCTCTTTCAGATTTCTCCTTATATATGATTTGATGAGGGGACGCCATACAGTGAGTAATACTAGTGTGGCATTTTTCCATGGTCCCTGGGCTGGGTACACCTTAGAGCGTGTAGACCACCCGGGCCAATTCCGGTCCTGATGAAAACCTGGTAATCCCACTACAGGTTGAAACATGTAGACCATCACTTTTATTTTCACTTAGACACTACAGGTCAATTTAGCCTGACTAGGGTCTCACACTGTTTTTAATATTGTCGAGTTACTCCATATTAAATTCCTGTAGGGAGTTAAACTTTGACAATTTTTAATATTCACCACCTTTTGGCACTCACTTTGCACTACCACTGCTGTTCAAACCAACCCGCTCCACTGTAATCAGGTGTCGCAGCACACCTGGGTAGCATTCGGCTATTCGGGTGGGACCCCAATGATGAAGCATGTCACCAACTAGGTTGGTGAGTGAGGGGTCTTCTTAGAAAAGATTCCTTTTTCTTTTTGCATCCTCCGTGCTGAATAAGCAGACTTCTCTATCCTTGAGGGTAGACTCCTTCTTGTTGTTTATTTGTAAAGGGTATACACCAGTTGTGTAATTAGGGTGCTGCATGGTGAAATGTGAGGTGTTGTCCAGTTGATGTTTGTTGTGTTTGAATCTGTGGATGCATTTGTATTAGAAATTAAAATCTGTAGAACTTAAGCAGAGTAGGGTCGGTGTATGGTGATATGCGAATGACTGAGGACAGATTCATTGAGCGATGTAAGTGTCTTGTTGAGAGATGTGGTGATGTGTTAAGTGTGCACGTCAGAGTGGGCTGTGATGGTGCACATTGTGATATGAGTGCAGTCCAAGACATTACTGAGGGTGGAACTGGTCATGAGAGTGGTCCATTTGACAGGGTACATTTGACGTTTGATGAGGAGGTGATGAGTATAGTACATTGTGTACATGTCATGTATGTGAGAGGTGTTGAGCACATAGTGATGAAAAGTGGTGCTGTGAATGTAGGTGTGGATGTAATCTGGGCAGCGCCAGTGTGGAATTGTAAGAATCTGGTTGGAAGAGTTTGAGTAGAAGGCTTAAGCTTGTGGGGCAGACATGCTATTCCAGCTTGCTGCACCAGAGTGGGCCTATAAAGTGCTTGTGTGTGTATGATAGTTTTGAGGGATGAGCATGTACTTTGAGGTGGATGTGAGAGGGGTCCTACCCGCACACGTAGAGTTCATGCAGGCCATGAGCTAATGTTGAAATGTACACCTGTGGAGATTAGATTATGTGTATGTAAGTAGGCAAAAACAGTTGCCCGAGGAAATATGAGGATGTAGTATGTGTTTGCTGCAGCTTGCTGTCTGCCACTGAATGTTCATGACTGATTGTTGGAATGGCCGCTTTGAGTACACTGGCATATTCAAAACCTATTCTCCTCATAGGATAACTTGCCTCCACATAGCCTTGCCTTGTTTGAGTTGTGTGTGGGCATGAGTGGCGAGTTACCCTTTGTAGGTAGTTGTTGTCACTGATTGCTCATTCTTGCCCTTGGAAAACGCCCTGGGATGGAGGTGGTGATTGATTATATTAAAATGTCATGATGCCAGAACTTTGGATGGTAGTCCATTGCTTAGAGAGCTATAGCCCCCTCAAGTGAAAGGTCAAGGATGTGTGTTGTTGTGCCACCTGGGGTCAGACTACTCCAGAAATGCATCCCCACAGTTCCTAGTAGACTACACACTCATGGGAATTAATGGCATTCTGACTTTGAATGTCCAAGGTATGGGGACACCAAGGGAGATGGACTCATTGTGATGATATCTCTGGTTGTGCAGATGAAAACACATTGCACTGTAAGCAAATTCACATGTGACACTGGAACATACAGCCAGTTCCATAAGTGTTTGCATTGTCAATATTTTTGAACCTCTAATCTGGTTTGGCAAGGGTAGCCCTTGTGTGGATCTATAAGGGCTCCCATTTTGCCCATTAAACACTGCCCTAGAGCCTGAGGGCAATATGTCTTTGTTGAAGGTGTCCTTGATGTTTTTATAGATTTGGAGACAGTGTTTTAATGCCAACTGTGGACAAGGCAGACTTCATTCTACACTTATCCCTCATTCTCACAAGATGTACCCATATCCCCTGGCTTGAGGCTGGCTATGTCAATTGTGTTTGAGAGCCACAGTTTGATCCCCCCAGCATCCTCACTAGTGCTGGCAGCTTATCTTACACAATAGGCTATGCACTAGACCCTCCAACACTGTTGATGGATCCTACATCCTGAGGCTCATGTGTACTCCTACTACTCTGCAGGACACAATCTGCACATTCAAAATGGGATTATTTTTTTGTGGAACACACTACAGCCTGAGGAGCTAGATCCTGAATTGCTGTGAATGACATTCTCCAAAGATGACCCTGTACACACAGATTGGGTGTTGTGTGCAGTGCACCCCCTCCACACATGGTGACTGTATCCTACATTGTTGTTGGCCCATGCTTCTTTCAAAATCCTGATGGATTTTGTCTACAAATATTTCACTGACGACTGTGACACAACCACTTCTAGGTTGTTGTAGTGTGAGGCACTGAAATCAGTAATGAGTGGCTGGGTCTGTGGACATGTGTTGTCTGGGCCAATATCCTCTGGGCTTTACTGTACACAGAGGCATCACAATTTCATATGTTTGTGAGTACATTGGACTTCTGTTGGCCTGCAATGTTTCATTGTGTGCTGTGGTGGACTCATGCATTCACTTTGTGATACATACATATATGTGGTTATGGCCATTCCTGTTCCAACGTCAAATGGGTGTTTCTCCTAGTATTTAGTGGGCTAACTGTACTTACCTGATGATGACATTCCCTTATTGGACATACTCAACATGCTATGTAACCATGGTCGGATTGGGATCACAATGATGCTCGGGCACTCTGAAAGTAATTGGCACACATTATATGATCATCTCTTTCATTGTAGCCTCTGAGCTTTTACCTGTAAAGGGAGGTTTCAAAAAGCACACTGCTGCTGATCAAGGGGGTGGGGGGTAGGTTAGACTGGCCAAATGAGACTTGCTTCCCTGCAAGGCCCCTACATAAAACATAACCCCCCTGCACCTGCCATGACCTGAAAGTGTTGGTCGGGTGGGGGAGATGGCACTGCTTTTGGAAAGACATGCAAGGTAGAACGACAAGGTGAGTAAGCTCCAAAGGCTGGCCCCCGCCTCAATTTACAGCCCCAGTCGTGAGCAGACAGCATACTGGCGCCACTTTGCAGTGGCCTGGTGGGGACTGGGGAAGTGAGTCAGTCTCTTGGTGTGGTTTACAAAGGCCCCAAAACCGTGGCCCACAGGTGACCCAGGTGCACTGGTGCATCAACCAATGCCCAATTGCCCGCATTGCACATCCAAGCATATACAGAACACTTTCTGAACAAATTCAACTCCCATAGGGCTCTATGGACGTCAGCCCCCCATTGTGTGGGTCAGCCCAGGTTGAGACAGCTTCCACACACAGGAAGGGGTGGGAGCACACTGCTGACCTCCCAGCACAGCTCGCCCATTAGCATTCTGGTAAATGCAGTTTGTAGTGCATGCTTACTTGGTCTTTTGCTGGAGTGTTCCACCAAAGTTGGTGCAGATTAGTGCTGTCATCTCTAGACACATGTGTTTCTGGATTTTATCCGTCATCAGTAGAGATCAATAACGATTTTCTTCTGGGGTTGCTGAGCAGGCTGCCACAATTCTTACAGGTCTCAGTACCTCTCACAGGCGCACAGGTGCATCTGCACTAGCTCGTCAGCTCAATGGCTCAAGGGAGCCTTTTTAAACAGGAAGGGGTGGGAGCACACTGTTGACCTCCCAGCACAGTTCGCCCCTTAGCATTCTGGTAAATGCAGTTTGTAGTGCATGCTTACTTGGTCTTTTGCTGGAGTATTCCACCAAAGTTGGTGCAGATTAGTGCTGTCATCTCTAGACGCATGTGTTTCTGGATTTTATCCGTCATCAGTAGAGATCAAAAACGACTTTCTTCTGGGGTTGCTGAGCAGGCTGCCACAATTCTTACAGGTCTCAGTACCTCTCACAGGCGCACAGGTGCATCTGCACTAGCTCGTCAGCTCAATGGCTCAAGGGAGCCTTTTAAACAGGAAGGGGTGGAGCACACTGCTGACCTCCCAGCACAGTTCCCCCTTAGCATTCTGGTAAATGCAGTTTGTAGTGCATGCTTACTTGGTCTTTTGCTGGAGTGTTCCACCAAAGTTGGTGCAGATTAGTGCTGTCATCTCTAGACACATGTGTTTCTGGATTTTATCCGTCATCAGTAGAGATCAAAAACGATTTTCTTCTGGGGTTGCTAAGCAGGCTGCCACAATTCTTACAGGTCTCAGTACCTCTCACAGGCGCACAGGTGCATCTCCACTAGCTCGTCAGCTCAATGGCTCAAGGGAGCCTTTTTAAACAGGAAGGGGTGGGAGCACACTGCTGACCTCCCAGCACAGTTCGCCCCTTAGCATTCTGGTAAATGCAGTTTGTAGTGAATGCTTACTTGGTCTTTTGCTGGAGTGTTCCACCAAAGTTGGTGCAGATTAGTGCTGTCATCTCTAGACACATGTGTTTCTGGATTTTTTCCGTCATCAGTAGAGATCAAAAACGATTTTCTTCTGGTGTTGCTGTGCAGGCTACCGAAATTCTTACAGGTCTCAGTACCTCTCACAGGCGCACAGGTGCATCTCCACTAGCTCGTCAGGTCAATGGCTCAAGGGAGCCTTTTTAAACAGGAAGGGGTGGGAGCACACTGCTGACCTCCCAGCACAGTTCGCCCCTTAGCATTCTGGTAAATGCGGTTTGTAGTGCATGCTTACTTGGTCTTTTGCTGGAGTGTTCCACCAAAGTTGGTGCAGATTAGTGCTGTCATCTCTAGACACATGTGTTTCTGGATTTTATCCGTCATCAGTAGAGATCAAAAACGATTTTCTTCTGGGGTGGCTGAGCAGGCTGCCACAATACTTACAGGTCTCAGTACGTCTCACAGGCGCATCTCCACTAGCTAGTCAGCTCAATGGCTCAAGGGAGCCTATTTAAACAGGAAGGGGTGGGAGCACACTGCTGACCTCCCAGCACAGTTCGTCCCTTAGCATTCTGGTAAATGCAGTTTGTAGTGCATGCTTACTTGGTCTTTTGCTGGAGTGTTCCACCAAAGTTGGTGCAGATTAGTGCTGTCATCTCTAGACACATGTTTCTGGATTTTATCCGTCATCAGTAGAGATCAAAAATGATTTTCTTCTGGGGTTGCTGAGCAGGCTGCCACAATTCTTACAGGTCTCAGTACCTTCACAGGCGCACAGGTGCATCTCCACTAGCTAGTCAGCTCAATGGCTCAAGGGAGCCTTTTAAACAGGAAGGGGTGGGAGCACACTGCTGACCTCCCAGCACAGTTCGCCCCTTAGCATTCTGGTAAATGCAGTTTGTAGTGCATGCTTACTTGGTCTTTTGCTGGAGTGTTCCACAAAAGTTGGTCCAGATTAGTGCTGTCATCTCTAGACACATGTGTTTCTGGATTTTATTCGTCATCAGTAGAGATCAAAAACATTTTTCTTCTGGGGTTGCTGAGCAGGCTGCCACAATTCTTACAGGTCTCAGTACCTCTCACAGGTGCACAGATGCATCTCCACTAGCTCGTCAGCTCAATGGCTCAAGGGAGCCTTTTTAAACAGGAAGGGGTGGGAGCACACTGCTGACCTCCCAGCACAATTCGCCCCTTAGCATTCTGGTAAATGCAGTTTGTAGTGCATGCTTACTTGGTCTTTTACTGGAGTGTTCCACCAAAGTTGGTGCAGATTAGTGCTGTCATCTCTAGACACGTGTTTCTGGATTTTATCCGTCATCAGTAGAGATCAAAAACGATTTTCTTCTGGGGCTGCGCAGAACCTCTTAGAATGAAGTTTCATTGAATATCACGCAAGTTGCCCGGATATGCACTTGGAAGCATCAGATTACGAGGAGCATGTCTGTTCCTTCGACCTACTTGATTGAATGGCATCCCTTTTTTCTACTGACAATAGGGATGACCTTTTGGAAGGAATTGCATTCTTAAGTTCATGTACTTTGATGGATTTGCCACCTCCATCTTAACTACGTTTTCCCGGACACGCCGATATTTTAAAACAACATGCAATTTTTATTTTTTCCAATTTGGTTATTTCAAACGCTTCTGAACTATCCCAGAACAGGCCTGTTCATGGGCCTCTAAGGGACCCATCAACTGGTTAAAATCTGGGTCTGAACATGACGTATTGGAGAGGCATAAATCCAAAGCCCAATAGAAGGGGCACCATTGACAGTAGAACACAGATTGCACGAAAGTGAAGCAGGCAAAGCGAAAAGTTAATCCATAACTCACACTAAGCGTTGCTAATGGCAAGCATCCAAAAATGTGTTGCATTCGATCACGGTACAGTTGCAATTGGCCTGGTCTGTGCATTACCACAAGATGAGCAGCCATTGCGCAGCAGGAACAGAAGAAGCAGGATTCCACCAGCTCACGCCAGTTATAAAGGGAATCTTCCGAACAGGCTGGAAAAAATATAATGAATAAAAGCCGCTATTACTCCAAATATCGTCTAAAAAGAAGTCACATGGCCGATCCCACAAGTTTAAAAAAATGAGCAATTAAATATTTGATGTATAAGTTCCCCAAAGTGAATTGGGAGATTTGTGTTCAGAAGTGACTGAATCTCGCTAGATGTTCTAGCCACCTGCAACTCTCAAAAGTCTCTCGAGCTGAAGTGAGGGCCACTTCTTGTTGAAACAATAGCGCTTTGAGCCTGCTTAATTTGTTGAAATCTGCTCTCACAGTCACAATGGAACTATCTACTTTCGCATACGGGGGCGGAAAAAGTACATTGCTACAACAAGTAACACGTTGTGAAACTGTTACTAAATACGGGATTCCTGCCCGTAAACCACAGCAATTGTGGTTGTTCAAAATAAGATAACTGCCGTTAGTAAGCAAGGTAAAAGCAGGAATTATTGACGGGACAGGAGTTCCTTTTAGAAAGCAAGCAAGATTAGGCGCGGATACATTACAAGCGCTGTGCAACTTAACGTTTTTACCACTAGAGAATGTCCAACTGTGGAATCGCAGTCCTTCCCTGTTAGGAAAACTTCCTTATCCTCCCATTGACATCTGTAAGTGAAAGGTAGGGACCATAATTCATGGAGAAATATACTACCCAGGGGTTCAAAGCGGCCTATCGGGAAATGTTTCGTACATGATTTAAATTGAAACAGCGAGAATGGGAGAGAGATAACCCCATGTATTAATCAAACAGCTGTATCAGTCTCCGCCACAGAGAATGGCAATGGCTCCAATTGTTCAAGGTACAAAGCGTGTATGTAGCATCTTTCATGGACATAAATCTCTGTTTATCAGTCAGATTAAAAGGTAAAAACAAAGCAGAAGCATTCAAATAATCCCAAGGGACTTTTCCCATTTTGAGAGTCTGTAACGTCCATGCAAACTGCATAACTGATCGTAATTGATTTTGACCATGATGTAACACAGATACATCATTTTTAACACTATCAATAGCAAATTGTAGTAATCAAGTACATGCAGGTAGAAGTGATTCAAGAGGATTTATTCATGTTGGTTACAAGATCAGTAATACAGCCCCACCAGGAGCAGCCAGCAAGGCGCTCAGCCCTTCTCCAACTGTGGCTTCCAGAGACCAACATTCCATATTACATCATCTCCACAGTGTTCCACTGGTGGAGCAGTGGATGACATGAACAGCACTATAACCAAGATACTACATATCCTCCTTTCTACCAGAAGGAAAACAGAAAAGAGAAATAAAGAATCAGATGTAGAAGTTGGAAGAACAAAATAGAGAGGAGAGTACTAGGGAGAAACAGGGCAGAGGTAGAGAGAAAGAAAACAACCAAGAATCTGAGGAAACAGATAAAAATAATCCATAAACCATCCTCCCTTCTCTATATAACCAAAGAAAAGAAAGAGAAAGATAGAAACCATCAATGACTACCCCCTGCACACCTACTGGCCAGGCAGGTATGCGAGAAGGCAACCCAAATCAGGAAGAAACAAGATGACAGAGAAGAAGAGAAATACAAAGGATTACTCATGCTTTCCTGTAATAAAAAAATGTTAACAGCACTGGGTGAAACAGTCTACTAAAACAAGAAGCAATACGTAGAGGATAAATATAACACCCATAGAAATAGGACAAGAACCCGAACTATGCACCCAGTAAGGGTAGAAATAAGCGTGTGCAGGAATGACCAAGTGGAGATCTAAATATTGTGCATTGTTAAAGTAAAAAAAAACCACAATCCACACTAGACACCTTACGTAAGGTAAAAACGTGCACTGTAGTGAAGGTATAAGACATGTAATGTCATGTCCGTGTAAGGACGCACCTCCACTGGAGGTCATATGTTATGCACAGGATGATGGGGAGACCCAACAGACACACCTCACGGAGAGGTCAAACACACCTCGCGGAGAGGTCAAGAGACAATGTGCATTGGAAATGCGGGACAAAAATCCTCGCAACATATGAGCCATGAGGTGAAAGTGTGCACTGTAATTAAAGAGACATACCTCGTGGAGAGGTCAGTGTTGTGCACTAAAGTAGCGGGACTAAAACCCTTGCGAGACACCTCGTGTGGAGGTAAGGACGATGTGCACTGTAATAACAGGACTAAAACCCCTGCGAGACACCTCATGTTGAAGTACAGACATTGTGCACTGTGTGACAGGACTAAACTCTTGTGAAAAAGAGAAAGTAAACACATTGGCCATGGAGCTTAAAGCTCGTAATGTGAGGAATAGTCACTAGATGGCAGTATAACACAGAGCAGTGAATGAAGAAATGCACGTAAACAAGATTTCACAACTCGAGAAAAGAATGCAACCTCCAAACAAAACAAGTAACTGTTGTTTTTTCAAAGTCACATGTGCTCCAACAAGCCTTCCAAGTATGTTATCCCCATAAGAAAAAATAAATTTCTTCATGTTGGAGTTTCCTAAAATCTTGATGTAGATGTGGAACGTGAAGAAAACAAATGGATCATGTCATCGGAAGGTAGACACTTAATGGATCCTGTCATCGGAAAGTAGACACTTTGTAAAAGAACAACTTTCACTCACTGCCGGTGTACAAACACCATCTTGCTCAGTCTTCTTAAATACGACGTTCTTGTCAGTCTTCATACTCCATATAACTCTATTGAAGACGACGCACTTGTTAAAAAAAAACGTGGTTGGCAAATGGCATGAGCGTGGTTGGGAAATGGCTTGTGAAGCAAGGCAATGGTGTAACAATGGTGCCTACTGCAAGATGGCGGCACGTATTGTGACGCCATGCCGGATGGCTCCCGGCATCGCCATGCACTAAAAACGTCAATAGGCATCACCAGAGCAGAAACAAGCTTCACCGAGGATCGCATCGAGCTGGACACGTCACAAAACAGGTACGTTTGCGCGAAGTGCTTGGGTCGTGGGGATGAATTTTCAAATGTAACAGAGGTGGTTGAACTGCCAAATGTTGAGGGGACGAATGGGGCCCAGAAAATAATTAAAAAGACATACCCCCACAAGTCCAATTAAGCACTGAGCTCCATGAATGGAAGCGACCGTTTCTGTGAGCGTCGCTGTGCGCATAGTGCAGTAGACCTGTGAGAAAAATCATGTAGGCACATCTCAAACAACGCCTACACCTTGTAATAGGCAGACAAATGGAGTCTATGACCCATGAATAAAGCACCCCTAAAGTCTAGGACAGCTGTCCTTGTAAGACTTAACGTTTGCGTCCATGCAATGTGTACTCACATAGGAAGAAATTATCAATGAGTAGACTTCCTTTGTAGGCGCAGGACTCTCTGTGCAGTCAGCTCCACTGTAGCCAGAAAACAGGCAGCCACATGTAAAGTTACATGTCACACTCTGCGCAGCCTTGTTTGTTGATACGCTTGAGCTGCATTTGAGGCAGGAGCTGGCACTGTAAATCCTTCTTCCTTGCATGTTGAGACGCTATGGAGGCAACACGAACTAGCTTTTGAGACACTGTAGGGACAGCAAGAACAGACCTTTTGAGATGCTGTAGGAACAGCAGGCAGAGAGTTTCGAGCTGCGTAGAGGCTGGAACTGGCACATTTGCGTAGAAGGCGACCGATGGGAGGTCACTGGTGGGGCTGATGAGTAGCCAGTAGTTCAGTAAGTGCAGCTATAGACAGAAGAGTTGCTTTAGCTTGAGAGTAGGTCCTCAGATACTCCAGACTTGAAATTGAAGGCCTTAGAGGTAGCACACGCAGATTCTTTCCTTCAACTCGTCGCCATAAAATTGTAGTAATCAAGTCCACCCAGGTAGAAGTGATTCAAGAGGATTTATTCATGTTGGTTACAAGATCAGTAATAGAGCCCCACCAGCAGCAGCCAGCAAGGCGCTCAGCCCTTCTCCAACTGTGGTTTCCAGAGACCAACATTCCATATTACATCATCTCCACAGTGTTCCACTGGTGGAGCAGTGGATGACATGAACAGCAGTATAACCAAGATGCTACACAGATGAAACAATATTATCCGAGGTATAAATGCGTGAATACAGTGTATTGATGCTATTGTCAACAACTGCTAGGACTTTTTCCAAATTTTCCAAACTTCATTGTTAGCTGCATAGATAAACCTCTTCGTTCTAGGAATTCTAGGACCCAAGATAAAATCAGCCAAATTGATGTCACTCGACAAGAGTGACAAGTGTTGTTTTACTGACGACAAAGTCGAGTGTTCCAACCATTGTTGGCACAATTTACCCACGGAGTATGTGGTGACCAAATGTGAATGTGGATAATGAGGATCCGGTCTAGTCTGTGTGAAACCAGGTGTTACATTATAAAAACGCAGTTGACATGCATTTGAATTTGTCTGCCACATTAACCATCCGGATGAATCAATTTCAGAGACATTGAAAGTGTCATTTTGAAGCAAAGCTTCCAATACATCGATCGTATAATTGGACTGTGCGCGCCAATTGTCATATTCCGCTAAAGACGGAATGAAAGGGATATTCAAATTTTTGGCAGTTGCCAATACAAAACAAGTAGTTTGGTGCACTGTATCATTTAAAAATAAAATTTGAGTTGGGATTAGGCAGACAAGATGCAAAGCTTCAGTTCCCTGAACCTGCCAAGGCTTAGTGCCCCAAATTGATTTCAAATCAATGATATTTTTCCAGTGTTCATAACCCCGTGTGGCCAATTTAATTCTAAAAGAATTGGAATAAATCAATTTAATGTGGGTCAAGATAAATTTGGATTGAGATGATAATTGCAGTTTAAAGAAATAGGATTCCGGATTAGACGTGTCATAATCTGTGAAATAGGTGAGTTTATCTCTAAGGGTTTTAGAACTCCCCTGTATGGGAGTAGGACAATGTTCCCATTGAGTGTAATTAAAAACTGGTCTTAATGTGTTTGTTTTATTAAAAAATTATGCCCATAGTGTTGATTACAGAATAAATCAGCATAATTGGCAGAATTTAAATATAAATCTTCAGCATCAAAAGCAGCACAATACTTTAAGTCAGAAAACAATTAATGTACCGCTTGCACATCCCAATCATCAGAATGTATGTCCAGTGTTACTGTTATGTTCCGTATAGGTACCCTAATATAGGCTCGGGTAACATCATACCCCTTCACCTACATTACCTGCCCTACACTACACTGTAACAAGCCTTTTAGGATTGAACCTTTACCTAGTTCTAGTCCTGGGTGCAGAAGGAGGGTTTCTCCTAATCAATAGAGTCCTATAACTCCATCAATAGACTCACACAGTATGAATGAATATTCATAAGGGTTCTTAGAAACCAGGCTGGGGCTAACCTTCCTCCCCATATCTACGTACACGGTTCATCCCATACGTCATCCTCAAATCCAACAATGGCTAATACAAGGGACAAAGGAGCCCTAAATACAGCACCTCTTGCTAGTGTTAGAGGGAACCGAGACTTCCAAGCCGACACACTGACCAGAGACGCTGAGGCTCCTGCATGCAGACGCTCCAGCTGACAGTGGTCTGAATATCCCTCGCGGGGTGTCCAACTCGGGACCAAGAAGGGCTCCTACATTCTTACACTTCAGGTAATGGGGTGACTAAATCCTAGAGGGATTCTTGGCTTCACACCTACTCACATGCTAGGTACACTTAGGTACATCTAGATAGGCATCATAGGAGTGCGCGCTTTCTTTTATCAATGCATTTTATATTCATGTATTTATTCATGCGTATTGCAAGATGATAGAATTGTACTATCCATTTATATTCATTGTACTGCTAATCATATATCTCTGCTACTGTCTAATGGTTGTTGAAGCTCATATATTCTACACAAGAATAACGACTGTTCAATAAACCCTTATTGAAACGCCCAGGCTGTTTATTTTGTGTATCTCTGAGACAAGATAAGTAAGCACGAGTGACTGAGCGAAAAGTAGTACATTGTTTCGACGATCCTGAGGGATCAGGGTTGTCATGTTCTGAGGTTGCCAGAAACTATTCTTTCCCCGATAAGAGGAGGCACTAGTGACACTGTGAGCTAGCTTATGCAAACAGGCTAACATTTCTCGGTGGGGGTGCTCAGAGTTAGTCTGCCACCAAACCCACAGTTTGTTATCCGAACGTGCAGGTCCTGTATGGGTAATATAGGAGCTACACGACTTGGCGCCGCCAATGTTGGTTGAGTACATATTTAACAGTAGAATCTGAGTAGTTCAGTCGTGCTAATTCTCAGAGACCCCTACTCACAAAACACCAGAGACGTCTGGAGTGGGTGGGTACAAAAACTCTGCCACAGCTGAGTAGGCGAAATATCCTATTTATTGGCTGCTGATTAATCAAGCTTGAATGACATTTTGTTCCTAAATTTGTGCATAACACCTTATCTTAGTTCCCTTGAACAAACTTCTCCTTTACAAAATGACTGAGGACACAACCAACCCAGATAACCCGGTGGTGGCTAGACGCCTCTCAGTAGGAGATGAAGAGGTGGATGGAATTCTCATTGCACCTAAATTCGGACTTACTATCACCCTAAAATTACTAGAGTATGGAGTACCAGATAGGGGTGGCTTAGTAGCCTTCATAATTGAGGCACACAAATCAAATAATACAGAGGTATTCTATTTGTGGGTTACATTCCCAGAAGCAGATGTAAGAACACAGACATTTCACTACAATACAGAAGAAGATGCACCAGTGGAATATGGTCCTTGCGAGGACATAGAGGTTCCAGACACATACCAGGAACACCAATACTGGTTTGAAGGCGCCCTACCCCATATAAGACACAGAGTAAGATTAGGCCCGCTCGGAGGAGATGGTTCAACATGGCCAATATTAGCGGCCTACACACCACATCCTGACATTGAAACAATGCCACAGGCAGACTTACTCATCCAACAGGATTTAATTAGAATCTACAGAAACTTGACGCAATTCGTCATGAGGATTTTCACAGTCCAATCAAAAAAAGTTGCAACAAATGGAACTCAATATCAGAGTACAGGAACTAAAATCACACCACAAACATTACATGCAGTAATGGGCAAGATGCCCACGAAACATGAACAAATGCCATTCTGGGTAGCTCAGAAAATAACTCAGCTCGAGGCAGTATTCCCGAATACTGCCCCGTTTGAAAAACACAGAATGCTAACAATCTGCTTGCCCATGGGGATAACACCACAAGTAGAGGATTGCACCTCTTGGGGTACAGTCTTTGCTGCCATATATACCAGGACACATGGTATTCCTTCATTAGCGATGATACCAGATGTATTAAGACAAATACAAAACGAGTACGGGGCAGAGCCTGCTCTAAACTTAGGGATGAAGTTATTAAATAACTATGACCAGGTATCAGCCATAATACTAGCTAATATTAAAGGGGAAGCAGCTTCAGTTGCAATCCGCCAACGCCTAAGGGAGTTCAGTCCATTGGATCAACAACACGAACTAACCAAAATAATTAAAACTGCGTGTGCAGAATTAGGCAGAGACAGTTTAGGTGGGAAAGCATAAAAACCACAACTGATGGGCAGTCCTGAAAAGGACACTACCAAGCAGACACCTGCTTCTTCTAAAAAGAAGTGGGATAATTAAAAAATGACAAACCTTTAAAGGAAACAGATCTCAATCCCGAGGTAGATCTCCCCACAGGAGCCCTCTGAGAAGAGGTACAACCTCAGGAATAGGGATAATATTAGGAAACCTGACAGGTATCAGGATACTGATACACATTCCTCTCGTTCCTTTCAGGGCTCGATGAAAAACTCAGAGAGAGAAGGATGGTCAGAACACAAAGAGGAGCCTACAAAGTCCAGAGACAAGCAGCACGCTCAAGACAATACTTCCAAAGAAGAAGAAAAGCAAAAATCAAAACCTCAGTTTAAAAAGAAGAAAGTTGCAGGCATAAAGATCAGACTTGCCCAGAATTCTGAGGACGCAGCTTCTGAATGGGGAATGGGATCTGACGATGCTAGACAGTGTGGCAGAAGTAACAATAGCTTGCCAGAACCTGATGGAATTTCTGGTGATAGCGGACTTGAATGATTACATCACGATGGAAACACCAGATACAAGGGTGAGTGTCCCACATAAGTTACACGAAATAACACTCCAAATGGAGGGGGGGCAAGTCCAGGAAAGTTAAAGGTCTTTTTTGGAAAAACCTATCATCTGGTTATGACATCCTATTAGCTGAATAAGATTGGCCGCCAGCATTCATTATGGAGTGCCCTAGGGGAGAACATTTAATTTTTCCA
This sequence comes from Calotriton arnoldi, assembly GCA_963921515.1. Lineage (NCBI taxonomy): Eukaryota > Metazoa > Chordata > Amphibia > Caudata > Salamandridae > Calotriton > Calotriton arnoldi. Next base: position 922,683 of record CAWUFW010007157.1, on the reverse strand, counting down.
GCATTCTCCGACCTCGTTCCCATATACCTTAAACATGCATATGCACAGGAGTGGGCGGTTGCCCTAGCTCCAGCATTGTATAAAAATCATGCCGATGGGATGAGGATTCAACCCACCACGTGATCCCGTTAAAAGTTTCACCAAATACACAGAGGCAATACCCAATAAAGCAAGAAGCTAAAATACAGGTCAGGGAGATCTTAGATCAACTTGAATACCAAGGGGTGATTGAAACATGCAACTCACCAATGAACAACCCTTTGTTTCCAGAATCAAAACCGGACAACTCATATCGTCTAGTTTTAGATTACAGACATTTAAACACATGCACAAAGACATTCACTGTCCAAAACGCACACAGTGCCGCATTAATGAATAACATTGTGCGGGAAAAGTACAAAACTACACTAGATATCTCAAATGGATTCTCCTGCCAAAATATAGCGCCTGAAAGCAGGTATTTGACCGCATTCTCAGCGTTGGGGTCCCAACAATAATTTTGTCATCTCCCCCAGGGGTATAAGAACAGCCGGGGGTATTTTCAGCAAGGGTAACTGAGTTACTACAAAATTTTGATGAGGAAGCATTGTCCTATGTGGATGATATTTATCTGACGGACGATGACTTAAAAAGGCACTTGACCAGGGTGAGCACCATTATAATGGGATTCGCCTCTGAGGGCTACAAATTTAGGGGCATATTAGCAAGAACCTCGTTAAAATTATCGCCGTTTTAGCGGCAGGAAACTGTCATAACCCCAGTACCCGCTTTCGAAGCTGTTACAAAGGCAAGCATTCCAAACGCAAAAGCCTTACATCCAAGATGGATACAATGGGCTAATTCTCTTACTACAACGGATGTTGAATACAGATTTGATCCAAGTCTAAAAACACAAGCATTTCTGCAATACAAACAAGAATATCCTCTACCAAATGAAATATTGCCTCTAGATCAGTATGAATATATAATTTACACTGACGGATCTGCTCAACCGGCCATAGGGAGTAAGCAACAATACAACGTGGCATGTGCTATCATTAAAGGTCGCATGCGGGATGGAAAGTTCCATCCGAGTTGCACAAAAACGCAATCTCTAGGAGAATGCACGACTCAGTTAGCAGAGTTAAAAGCACTGATACTGGCACTTGTAAATACGGATCACGAATTCCCCACACTAACTGTGTGTGATTCCTTTTACTGTGTGCAATCATACAATGAATATTTGTATCATTGGGAACAAAACGTGTTTAAAGATGCAAAAGGTGGCACAATTAAGCGTAAAATGCTATGGGAACAGGTAGTTGAGTTAAAGAACGAACTACCGAGGGCTCACGTGATCCATACACTGAGTCATCAACGTGATGACGTTCACGTTGAAGGGAATTCATTGGCTGATTAAGCCGCAAAGGGGGCTGTACCACGGCTTCCGCAGCTGCAATCACTCGTTCAAAAACGAGAATAGACGGTGAAATTATGGTGGCTGTTAATGCTTCAAGCAAAAAAAGCGGTGCAGTACCAAAGAAATTTCCGCTCAAGTACTCCTACAAGTTAGATGCGAACAACATTCCATATGCTCAGATTCCTGGAGTGGGGGACAGAGTAATACCAAATATGGATCGTAGGCAAGGTTTAATACTAGCAGCACACGAGGGTTTGGGCTCTGCGCATACAGGCGTGACAGCGACTATTTCATTGCTGAAACAGCGCTATTGGTGACCAGGTCTAACAAAACAAACTAAACACTATGGGGCCGATTCCGATCTCGGCCGGTAGGGCTCCGATTCGGATTCGGCTTTACCGGATCCGATTCGGAGGCCTTTTTCCCGACCGATTCGTACAGTCGTCCCAGCGAGCAAGTATGATGCGAGCGCACGCGAAATCGCTGACCGACTCATTCCCGGGTCCGAACCGCTCCGACCGACTCATACAGACACGGCTCGCACCACGCAATAGAGACGTTTCCCGACCGAGCAAGTACGATGCGCGCTTCGAACAGCCAGACCGACTCGTAGCGTCCGGCTCCAAAGAGCTGTCAGAGCCGGACTTCGGAGGTCCGTGTCGCACCCCCCTGCATGTGTAGCCACACGAGTCGCACACAGGGGCGACCCAAGGGTCCCCCCTAAACATGCATGTACGGTGCGAGTCGCACTGACGCATACCCACTGTAGGGGGCCCCCCTGTTCGCAACGTACCCATTCAGTCAATGGGAGCCCGTGTACGCGTTGTACGACCGGCTCCCATTGACTTCAATGAGAGTCCGACCGAATCGAGTCGGGCAGCATGCGGCCGCATCGTACTCGCTCAGTCGGACTGCGGGAGTCCGGCTCGGTCAGAAATCTCTCCGGATCCGGCTCGGTTGGAGAGATTTCCGGCCCGAATCGGAATCGGCCCCTATGTCTTGAATGTGACATCTGCCAACAGATGAAAGGCTCCACCATAAAACGCCTGGCACAGTTAATGTAGCTCAGATTTCATTTGGATTCAGGCATTGCTTTATTTTTGTGTTTCAGACAGACTGCATTTTAAAATGGCACTTTTGGTGCATGCAAAGTGAAAAACATGAAATGAGGCCTAGTCAAATGCTTTTTAAAAGTGGCACTTTTGGTGCATGCAAAGTGAAAGACATGAAATGAGGCCTGGTCAAAATGCTTTCAGTCTGAAATGCTTGTGCTAAATTAACATGTGTTTTTGCAGTGTAGAAAACTCGTGATTTCAGTTTCCTCTTAGCTTTGAAGATAAGCATGGAATGTGTGTTCTCTCCTCCCAGCTCCTTTTCCTTGTAATCAACACTCCCTGTTCCCGTCTCAAGAGACTTTGGTTTTGTTGCATATTTAGACAATGCATATTCAGTTCATAATACATATTTTTCATAATGTGTATTAATTAATCAACCATGCACCAACACTACACGTGGGGCAAACGCATTTTGCATGAAAAGCTATCTAAAACATTAGAGCATGTTTATGCTATGTTATACATTGCACATTTTGCATGTGGTGCACAAATAATAGAAAAGCTGCTTTAAATTAATAGCTTTTGCTAGGTAATAATTAATACAGGGTATTAGAATGGTGGGAGGTGAACATAATGGGCTATACTTCCTAAATTAATATTCTTTTGTGTTTGTATTTACTTTAGTACATATTTGGGCCCACTATAAAATGGCTGCCTAGGAATCCGGCATGGCTGAGAATTGTTAACAGTGTGCTGAATGAGAGACGCATGCGCAGAGCCAGCTGCATGAACTGCCAAGTGCCTCAAGTGAAGACACATGGGTCAAGGCCACAATGAACTGTACACTCTTGTCACCGTGTCAATGTAACAGTGTTTGTGGGAGAGCGTCATCCCTGCGTGCGATGTGAAAGCGAGACGGAAATGGACTGATACACTTTTCCGCATAAATGTTGCTATTTTGAATAAATATTGATGGTGATGCATATGACTCTAATAAGCCTCAACGCTTCCATTGTCAGAACCGGTATGGGTTGGATTTGCAATGAGAACAGGATGATGAGACCCTCATGTCATCTATGCTAACCAATCACAGTGCGAGTTACTACTGAAACTGCAACATTATTAGTATAGTCAGCCAAGAATTAGAGTATAAATAATGACCCCTTAGGGGGCATGTCAGCCTTAGACGCCTTCGAAGTCTTAGAGGGAGGAGAGGAGAAGAAGCAGATCTGACACAAACATCATCAAGGAGGAGTCTTCCTTGCCTGGCACCTACTAAATCAGAAGTGCTGGCGACCGCGCAGAGTCACTCAGAGGGAGCTTACTGAGTAGCGCGCTTTGTCACCTCTCTGTTTTTACCGATTTTAAAACCTGCTTTCTTTTATTGTTTGCTCTTTTGCACTGTGCGTAAAATTTGAATTGTCACGATACCTGTCAGCTGTTGGTTGCACGCTGATCTTTTCAGTCCTGCCCTGGTCCACCCCGGCTGTGTGCCGTTTGCGTGGAGGGCGTGGCCTCGTAATTTACTTCCGGGGGAACGGCCAAGGAGGAGTCTTCCTTGCCCGGCACCTACTAAATCAGAAGTGCTGGCGACCGCGCAGAGTCACTCAGAGGGAGCTTACTGAGTAGCGCGCTTTGTCACCTCTCTGTTTTTACCGATTTTAAAACCTGCTTTCTTTTATTGTTTGCTCTTTTGCACTGTGCGTAAAATTTGAATTGTCACGATACCTGTCAGCTGTTGGTTGCACGCTGATCTTTTCAGTCCTGCTCTGGTCCACCCCGGCTGTGTGCCGTTTGCGTGGAGGGCGTGGCCTCGTAATTTACTTCCGGGGGAACGGCCAAGGAGGAGTCTTCCTTGCCTGGCACCTACTAAATCAGAAGTGCTGGCGACCGCGCAGAGTCACTCAGAGGGAGCTTACTGAGTAGCACGCTTTGTCACCTCTCTGTTTTTACCGATTTTAAATCCTGCTTTCTTTTATTGTTTGCTCTTTTGCACTGTGCGTAAAATTTGAATTGTCACGATACCTGTCAGCTGTTGGTTGCACGCTGATCTTTTCAGTCCTGCCCTGGTCCACCCCGGCTGAGTGCCGTTTGCGTGGAGGGCGTGGCATCGTAATTTACTTCCGGGGGAACGGCCAAGGAGGAGTCTTCCTTGCCCGGCACCTACTAAATCAGATGTGCTGGCGACCGCGCAGCGGACGCGCGCAGCGGACGCGCGCAGCGGACGCGCCGCTGGCGCACCTAAGGCAAGCCAGTCTGCGCCCGTCCGCACCTGTTCGTCGCCTCTCGCCAGGAATGCTGGCCAAAGCATTTTGGGCCGCTACACCTATTCTAGGGCGGAGTTATTGGCTGCTAATTCTCTGGGTAAAGTTTGTAGCGGGCCTCGGTTGGGTCCCTTGGAAGGGCCTTTCTGCTGTCATAGTTGCAGGTATGTCTCCTGTAGGCCGCCGCTTCCTTCATCTCCTCCTCTCCAGACTAGTCCATCAGTGAGAATTCTCCTGTTGAATGTGCGGTCATTAGCCAAACACTATCTTGATATTCATGATTTGATTCTTGAGGAAGCTCCGGATGTGTTTTTTATCACGGAGACCTGGCTTAATGTAGACATGGTAGCTGAACCCAATCTAGCACTGCCTCCAGGATACTCTATCCTTACTGTCAACCGTGAGTCTCGAGGGGGTGGGATTGCGGTCATTTTCAAATCATGCTACTCTTGCTGTTTTGTTAAAGAAGACATGGAGGGCTGTGAATGTGCGCGATTTAGTATCACTTTCAGTGCCCATCTGACCATCTCGGGGCTATTAGTATATCGCCCTCCGGGGCCAGCCACGTATTTTAGATCTGCCCTTCTAGAATCCACCCATGCTCTTGCAATGGGCACCGCCAATTTCACCATCCTAGGGGATCTCAACATGCACTTTGACCAGACGCAAGACGCCACAGTTACTAGCGTGCTGGCAGACCTGGCAGCCTGCCAACTCTATCAACTGGTCCCTGGCCCCACTCACTTAGCGGGTCACTTGTTGGACCCTATTTTTTCTAATATTCCATCTGCCATGGTCATGATTCCTAAACCCGTGGGATGGTCCGACCATTCCTTGGTAACCTTGCTCTTTCCGGCACCTGAACCTCTTGCTAGGGATATACATCCCCCCGTCCTCAGGCGCCCTTGGCGTAAACTGAGGTTGGAGGATTTCCATGCGCTTCTCTCTGCGAATCTTCCAGCACCTCAGAATGATACCGATGGGGCTTACAGTGATTTCTGCAACTGGATTGTCCAATCTTTGGACTCCATCATCCCAGCTAAATGGATGAAAGGCCGCTCTGCGGACCCCAGCCCTTGGTACAATGATACACTGGCCACGCTGCGGAAAGCATGTAAGAAACTAGAGCGCTTGTGGAGGAAAGACTACGACCCTATAACTAAAAAAACCTACCTGGCTGCGATTAAAAACTACCATAGAAATGTCTGTATCGCCCGGGCTGACTATTATGCCAACGAAATACAATTAAGTCCTAACCCGTCTAAATGTATTTTTAAAATTCTGAAAGAATTGAGAGGAAGAAATAAACCCCAGGCCTCTGCGACCATTACTGAGCAACATTGTGAAGACCTGGCGCTGTTCTTTGTTAACAAGGTGGACACTATTTACCGGTCTTTTCCACAAAAGCTGCCCTTTACGGCCTCCTGCTGCGTACCCCCCCCACTGTATTCTCTAACAGCTATCCCCAGTATTTCACAGGACGAGCTTATTCTCTTGAGTAAGAAAGTTAAATCTGGCTCTCCGGCTGATCCTCTGAGACCTGCTCAGTTTAGAGAATCATTATCTCTTTTTTTGACCCCTCTATGCCAGATCATTAACTCCTCATTTACCACTGCTGTGGTCCCTGCTCTTTGGAAACAAGCTTGGGTCTCCCCCATCCTTAAAAAACCTTCACTGGACCCTGCTAAGCTGGAACATTTCCGGCCTATCTCCCTCCTGCCGTGGGTGGCTAAGATTGCGGAGGCCCATGTTAACAGTATCATTACTAAATTCCTCAACACTAATAATATTTTGGACCCCTCGCAAAACGGTTTTCGTGCAGGTCACAGCACAGAGACAGCTCAGCTGGCAATGATTGTTCACCTACAGACCATCCTGGACTCTGGTCATACTGCAGCTTTGATTTTACTCGACCTCAGTGCCGCGTTTGACACGATTTCACATGTGATTCTGCTACAACGGCTGGAGGCGGCTGGAGTAGTAGGCCTCGCACTCGAATGGCTTAAGTCGTTCCTGAGCGATAGATCTTTCCGCGTGTCAGCCCCCCGTTCCTCTCCCAGCCCCACTCCATTGGGCAAGGGGTTCCCCAGGGTTCGGCTCTGAGCCCCGTACTGTTCAATTTATATGTCCAGCCTCTTGCTACGGTGGCCAAGAAGAGGGGCCTCACTATGGTCTCTTATGCCGACAATACGCAGCTAGTGGTGGCCCTATCTGATGGCTCTCCGCTGGACGCCCTCAGATTTAGGAGTGGCCTGGCCGCCGTGGCAGAATGGATGAACTCTAACTGCCTTCAGTTGAACGCCACTAAAACGGAGGTATTGTTGGTGGGGAAGGACAGGAACCTCTGGAATGAGCAGTGGTGGCCTAGTGTGCTTGGAGACACCCCCACCCCTAAGTTGGTGGTTAAGAACTTAGGGGTCTGGATGGATTCCTCCCTTAGCTTCCAAGAACACACAAAAAAAGTCGCTGGCACCTGCTTCGGTCTCTTGCGGGGTCTTAAGCCGCTGCTGAAGTTTTTCAATCCGCTCACCCGCCAGCTGATCGTCCAATCGGCGATCTTATCCAGACTGGACCACGCTAATTCGCTCCTCTTAGGAGCCAACCAGGCTGAGGTAATGCGACTACAGCGTGTGCAGAACGCGGCTGCTAGAGCCCTTTTAGGGCTCTCACGTCACTGTTCCGCCACTGACGCCGTTCGGCGGCTTCACTGGCTCCCGGTGGCCAAACGGATCCAATTTAAGGCACTCTGCCTATCCTTTAAGATACTGAAACTTGCTTCACCCTGCCTTCTTGCCAATATGCTAACCCCCTACAAACCCTTGCGCGAATTGCGTTCCTCGGGGCAGCACTTAGTCACTGTCCCCCGGGTGAAGCGTGCACGGGCCGGTGGTCGCTCTTTCCACCACACGGCCGCTAAACTATGGAATTCTCTGCCCCCTCAGATCCGTTGCCTAAATGAGTTACTAGCTTTTAGGAAAGCTATTAAAACCTTCCTCTTTCCACAAGCTTAGGCCGCCTACCCTCTTCTCTGTTGCCTACCAGTCTCCCTCCGACTCTGCTACTCTCTGTTGCTGGCAGCGCCGGGACGCCTCTTTGCTGGGGCAGCTGCGCGCTTTATAAATGTGGCTAACATAACATAACATATGGGCTAGGTACGTGAACGTCACAGGTGCAGCCTGGGAGGAGATTGCGTCCGAGGAGAGACAGAGGGAGGAGGGGTTCTTGCTCATATTTTTTCAGAGAGTCCTTGCACGTCATATTTTTGGCAAGGCAGATCACATTCCTCTGTGGGCTTGTGAAGGGAGGGCAGCCTCTCTGTGTGAGACACAGAGAGACAGATTGAACAGACCAGCGCAGAGAACGCAGCTGATGGAACAGGTTTAGATTTATATGCTAAAACTCTAAGTTTATGCTTTGACTAACTAACTAGTTCTGAAAAGATTTATTTGTCTTATGCATTTATTTCTCTTTATGGGAGATTTTTGCCAATTATTAATTATTGATTAGCCTTGCAAAACTCACTCTTGAATTATATTTTTTCCTGAAACTCTTTAAAGAGTTCTGACTGACATAGAATTAGGGGTTTTTCCTCCTTTATGGAGTGCTTTGTATGCAACCTATAATATGTTTTGTATTAATTCTATTTTTCCTGTTTTTCAATTCTGTAACCTTATTGATATTTGACTAATGAATAAAGGGTCAGAGAAACTTAACTTTTGACTAGAAAATAAAACCCTTTAAAATATTCACAACTCTCTTTATTGGCTTAAATATTAATTGTATTTTTGATTTCTCATGTTTATGTAAAGTCTCCTGAAGGTGATACACGGTGGCAAAGGTCCATCACCTTTAAGACCGTGGCCCGGCGTTTAGCTCTCGGGCTTACAAAGAGGCCATGGAAAGTATGGGCGTTGCATTGCGATACTCCTCTTCATACCATCCTGAGGGAAATTCGGTTGTGGAGAGAAAAAACCGGGACTTAAAGCAATCTTTAACAGCTAGGGTATTAGGCAAGGGCGGTAGTTGGGTCAATCACCTTTATGGGGTACAAAGATCACTCAATTACCAGCCAAGAAGTTCTCTAGGGGGTGTCACTCCATATGTGGTCCTATTTGGGACAAGAATGTGGGTACTTGATCTTGATTGTGAAGGCGCAGTGGCGGATGAGAAACCATTTGAGATCCATGATCATTTGGCTGATTTACAGGATCTAAATGAATCCAGGACACAACAAAGCAACGTTGTCCAGAAACAGACCGCCACTGGGGAAGTCAAGGCAAACAAGGCAAGACCGGTCTGGATCCCAAAAATCGTGGATCTGGTCAGAGAGAAAATAGCGGACAAAAAAGAATTTGGACCATCATACAGAAAGCCTGTACCTGTCCTAGGAGTTCAAGGAACAAGAATTGTACTTTTGCCGCCTCTTGCCGGAAAAAAGGAGAAAAGATTTGTCTCAATTGACTTAATCAAACCACACTATGTGGCCGATACTGAACAGTAGGCCTCGTGGACTCCACAGTAGTAGAAGCCCTCCTCTAGCTACAATCCAAGAAGTTCAAACAGAAAGATTCATCACGTTTGAAGAGCCTCCTGTGCGGAATGAAGGACTAAGCAACAATGCTATGGAACTCGTTCCCCTTGAGCCCGAAGTTCATCTACAAAATGAAACTCAAAACAACACTCAAGTTGCAATCAGACCAAATACAGATGTCTACGTCAACATCGACGAGAGCAAAATGCGATTTCAACAAATCCTGATGCAATTCCTACAATTGATCGAACTGCTTCTGGCTACTTCATGAACTTTGATACGTTTTCCTTGGATCCAAGTGAACCGGAAACGACGCCAGCCCAAAATTCACGCAAGCAGCAAGTTAAAGACTTTCTAAACTTTCTCAAAAAGACTTACCTGCTATCGCCTTGGTTAGAACTCTAGGTAATTACTGGGATTCTATTTTTTCTTTTCTGGCTAGGCTTAGTTATAACTTTTAGTATGCTTATTAATGGACGATACCTTCAACAAAGCTCCACAGACCAAAAAGTTAATTTGATTTTAAAACCACATCAATCTTCATATCGTGAACAAAGAGACTTGTCAACAGTGAATATCACAGCAGTTCCTATATCGGACGGTATAGTCTGGGACAAAGTTGATTTTGATATATTCGGTCCGACTGAACTTTTGAAACTTTCACATGTATTTAAAATTTCATTGAGGGATATCATTACCTCCAGTACATTTTCTGATGATTGGGACTCTGAAACTGTCAATAACATGTTGTCTGATTTAGAAAAAACTGCCGCATATCCGAACACTGAAATGTTAGAAGGTAATTCAGATTATGACACTTTGTACTGTTACCAACATTATGTTCATCATTTCCTACACAAAACAATTTCGCCTAGAAATGTTTTTGAGTACCATCAGTGGGAACATTGCCTTACACCACCAAAAAGTGGTTCGCAAACATTTGCACAGAAATTTTCATATTTTTCAGGTTTCAACACCACTGACCCGACGTCATTTTATTATAAGGTTACACCGACATCGGCACTGAAAATTATGTCGACTAATACCCAACAGATATACTCTGCTTCCTTTATTGCCCAATTGTCTGAACAGGGTTTTGACCTATGGAAGGACACAATAGACTCAAAATCAGTCTGGGGTTCTAGGGACTGGCAAGTCCAGGGAACAGAAGTGCTATTTAGAGCATGCCTCATTCCACAGCAGACGATATTTCTAAATGACACAGTGCAACAGACATCCTGTCTTGGATTAGCCAAGAACAAGGACCTGAACACACCTCGGTTTCCAACACCATCACCGATGGAGGGATTGCAAAATTTAACTTAACAAGATGGGGCAACACTAGATGACATTTTACAGTACAATAGAACAGACCCCGACTGGAAAAAATGGGTGGTTTGGCCCTTAGACACAAACACATGTCAGTAAAGATTCTGGGGTATAACCGAAGGGTTCAATATCCACAGGCTAGACCCACGTTATGTACAGAGAGAACATCCAGGGGTAGTGACATCCTACAGTGTTGGGAAGTTGTGCCTTGATTGGCTAGAAACCTCAACACTAACAGAAGTGAAACAACACTTAGCCTTAGTCTCACAAGACATGGATTTTTTACTAGGTCCCAGTGATCCAGCGGTGTACTAACAACAGATACTCCACTACCATATACACACCTGGGCCCATATAACTGCTTCCACAATAACAGCAAGTAGACCGCCGGAATTTTTAGTTTATGCTTCTCATACTTCAAGGTCTAATTATTTCTTTCCCTAACTAAACCTTTCACTGATCAATTAGTTCTTTCCTCTGGTCAATGGACCATTAGTTGGAACTAGTTGATGGTGATAGTTAACATAACTTATAAAACATTTCTTGATTAAAAATGAAATAATCACAGACTCTGGAAGTTTCAAAATCTTTATCTAAATTAGTTGCTTGTGAACCATCTCAATCGTTTCAGTACAAACACCCTAATTCGCAAGAGAATCAATTCAATCAAGTTTCAAATATGCATTTAGTAATTCAGATTCACACAATAACTATACTCAGAAGGAAGAGGACAGAGAGAAAAGAGCATCTATCAATACGATGAATTTTATAATTACCAAGTATGGTGTGAAGAGCAAACCCTCTAGCCAAAGGGCTGGTAAGGGTACCCCAGGATAGATTAGGAGACAAAGACTTCAGGACAGGATGCTTCACCTCTCTAAATACCGACGACTGCGTCGCACCCCTCTCTGACACGCTCTTCCTCCTCGTGGTTCTTCCGCGATCTTCTTTCTAACCCAATTAAATTAAGTAGATGGTTCTGCATTCGATTTTCTTCGTCAGCGTCTCACTGCATCAGCACCACCCCAACAACGACAGCATCCCGAGCTCTGCAATGCTTCAGCCAAAAGTCACTCCCAGCTTCGCGCTAACTAACTAACTATCCTACCTCAATTATACCTTTCTATAATCATGTACCACCCATTAATGTTTCAATTTTACAGACTACTAACTCTGATTGGACAGGCAAGGGGGGATGATCGTCACACCATGCTTACATTTCACTTATTTCTTTAAACCATTGTTTCAAAACTCCTTCCCTCAAACTTTATTAAGTCTCTTCCTTTCTCATACATCTCCAAACTTTATCAATACAATTGTTGCAATCTCATGAATAAAGTTCCTTCATATGAACTCTTCACCCTCATGTTCCCAGGGCACATCTTCGCTGGCCTTGGACGCGTGACAAATCCTTAGTCATCTTCTCGTACTTTCTCGCCAGGGCGCATGCGTGGCGCAACGTCAGTCTGCTCGATTCAGACAAATTTGACAGGCCCAAATACGCACTAATAATAAAGTCAAAAGGAAAAATGTTATTTTCAAAAATAAATGGTTTCACTGTACACCACCAACCTCTACTCTAACCCACCTCATTTAATATTACCCTTTCTGCATTTGCGTTAGTATAAAACTTATATTCTATTTCAGCTAAGCAGGTGCCATGCATGTGAGCTTTCAAGCGGCCACTTTATCGTTTATTGCGCAGGCACAAGAATTTCCCTCCAAGCGTTAGTACGTCATACTACGTAGATGCAGTAGACGCATGCGCCGTAAAGACCCCTTGTTAAAGTGCGTTCTTAGTCCTTCGTTCATGTTATTGCCATTAGTAAACACATAGGCAAGCTTCCTTGTCCCGTGTGTCTTGTTCTAAATGCAATTATTAATTACAAACACGTTGTTAGTAATTCGTTAGTGAGTTAAAACTAAAGGATTGCTTCCGAGCAAGTCTCATTTACGAGTCCTTGCTCCATCACCAGGAAACCTCATCAGAAACGTTTCATATATGCTGGCATTTATGCTGCCTACAATGAAAACTGGAAAATATCCCAATAAGTGGCCGCAGAGAGAATACGGGAAATAGACCGTATTAACTTGGAGAAATCTCTAGCAGTGGTAGACAATGGGTTAACAACTTTGACCTCCAGGATATATTCCTTAGGCAACATTGTATCTTCTGCGATAGACATACTGGAACAGGATTTAGACATATTACAACACGGGCAATCTCAGTTACGTTCTGTTATGTTATTGAGCTGGACTCTGCAATATTTGCGTGCAGGCAATGTGCCTTGGGGTTATATCAACAGTAAATCTCTGTTTTCTGAATATAATCTAACAGATAAACAGATGGAAATGGCACAAAGGGGAGCAAAATATACAATGCTGCGTATTGAAAAACTGGACAGGTTACCATTCACGGTAGCGGAATCTCCGTCTACGGAATGGCTTATCCATGGCCACATCACTCTACCGGTCACTACTTTTCAGTTTCAACATTGCCTTGAGCAAAGGCAGGAGGGCAAATATGAAAAGATGGGTAAGGAATACATTAAGGAATCTTGGGATTTACCATACAGATTTCGATGCCTGTAGTGGGGATCGAGAAGTGTTTCTAAGGGGTACAAACTGCAAGAACGCTCTAAGCGGTTCTCTCATGTGCCAGGACATTTCATTGCACGGAGCCTGTAATGGGTCGGTAGCAAACTTGTCCTGCCACATGAAAGGGTCTCCAGCTGCCGTGATTGTACCGGTATATGAGCTGCTCTCGAATGGGAGTTACTTAATGCCGAACGATGAAGGTTGCTGTGGGATGATTATAGACATTGCCTATCTGGTCACTGTGAACTCCAGAGTTATTTGCTGTATGCAAGTATTGCTTCCCCCAACAAGTACAGTCAGGGAGGCACCGTTATGGCCTTCATTGAATGTTTCCTTTATACAGTGTGATACTTTGCAGCAACCCGTACCCTTAACATCCGCTCGAGAGACCTTTGATTTATAAATCACAAGGACCTCGACTGAGATACAGGCACTTATACGTACAAACTACCCCATTCATTTTGCAGAAATGGTGGGTCGTATCTTTAATATGTCTGATACGAGTGGTATTGTACACCTATTTAAGACCATAGGGTCAGGATTCCTAAGCACCTTTTAGACGATCCTCAGAGATATTCCAAATTTTATACACTCCGTATTGGGAAGCGTTTTTGGAGGTCTTCCGCTGATCCTGCTTTCTATCGCAGGGATCCTGATTGTCATTATCCTGCTCTGCAATGGACGGCCCAATTACCAACGAGATGGCAAAAGCGCTCCTGGAGCACAAATACCGTGAACACATGGTACAACATCTGGGCACACCTCGCCTAAGGGAACTAAGCGCCTCTTGGTTCCTATCGTTTAGACCAGTCTGGATGGACTTCATCTTACCTGTTCTTCGATGCCTGTTTTGCGGTGAAGAATGCGTGTTGGACCTCTGTCTGACACTTGCAATTGACACGCCTGCGGACTTGAATACCCGGCTGGAACCTCTGAGGGCCCATGCTCGGCAATGTCCCCAGCGTATTCCCATCTTGATGGCTGCATTCCTCGAGAATCTGCAGGTGCCTTTTACATCTGGGTTGAGCATCAGCTCCACCACTAGCACCGAGGTATCGACTACAGCACCGGCTGCCTCTACACCAGCTATTGGCAGTACTGAATATCATCTGTGCTCCATTGACATACTTTGCGAGGTGTTACAAGGACCAACCCCCTTGCAGCAGCAAGCAACGATGATGTTGCGTCTCCCAGCCAGGACACTTAATCTAAAATTGGCTCATCGTGTGCTGGGAAAGAATTCCGTTTTTTTCTTTTTCCAAAACTCAACTAAAACTTGGAACATTTCCTTTAAATTGACACTTTCTCTGAAAAGCATGGCCTCCTGACGCTTATAGTGGTTCGACTTGTATAAATGAACTCAATTAGCACTTTGGCTTAAGTAGCAATTCCAAGAAATGCTTTTTCAAAAATATTTTTTCTCTTCCCCCAGAGACTGTTTTTAAAAAGGATTTTAAGACAATGTTTTTACCACACTCTGTGATGGTTTTAATGGTTTTTAATGTGCTACTATCTAATAGTGGAAATGGTTCGCCAGCATTTTTATCATTGTTGACTGTTCGAAAGAGGAGAGGGTGTTATGTTCCATATAGGTACCCTAATATAGGCTCGGGTAACATCATACCCCTTCACCTACATTACCTGCCCTACACTACACTGTAACAAGCCTTTTAGGATTGAACCTTTACCTAGTTCTAGTCCTGGGTGCAGAAGGAGTGTTTCTCCTAAACAATAGAGTCCTATAAGTCCATCAATAGACTCACACAGTATGAAGGGTTCTTAGAAACCAGGCTGGGGCTACACCACCTTCCTCCCCATATCTACGTACACGGTTCATCCCATATGTCATCCTCAAATCCAACAATGGCTAATACAAGCAACAAGGGACAAAGGAGCCCTAAATACTTTCTGTATAAATACAGCAACTCTTGCTAGTGTTAGTTATAGGGAACTGCGACTTCCAAGCCGACACACTGACCAGAGACGCTGAGGCTCCTGGATGCAGATGCTCCAGTTGACAGTGGTCTGAACATCCCTCGTGGGGTGTCCAACTCGGGACCAAGAAGGGCTCCTACATTCTCACACTTCATGTAATGGGGTTCGACTAAATCCTAGAGGGATTCTTGGCTTCACGCCTACTCACATGCTAGGTACACTTCGGAACATCTAGATAGGCATCCTAGGATTACGCGCTTTCTTTGATCAATGCATTTTATATTCATGTATTTATTCATGCGTATTGCAAGATTGTTAGAACTGTACTATCCATTTATATTCATTGTACTGTTAATCATATATCTCTGCTACTGTCTAATGGTTGTTGCAGCTCATATATTCTACACAAGAAAAACGACTGTTCAATAAGCCCTTATTGAAACGCCCAGGCTGTTCATTCTGTGTATCTCTGAGACAAGATAAGTAAGCACGAGTGACTGAGCGAAAAGTAGTACATTGTTTCCACGATCCTGAGGGATTAGGGTTGTCATGTTCTGAGGTTGCCAGAAACTATTCTCTCTTCGATAAGAGGAGACATTAGTGGCACTGTGAGCTAGCTTGTTCAAACAGGCTAACATTTCTCGGTGGGGGTGCTCAGAGTTAGTTTGCCACCAAACCCACAGTTTGTTATCCGAACATGCAGGTCCTATATGGGTAATATAGGAACTACACAACATTACCACATCTCCTAATGAGACAAGAAACATGTATGGTATCTTGAGCACTTCCATCGGGCCGTGAATTTCGAAAGCTACTTTGTCCCAAACGATGCCATCTGCATCCGGGAAAGCTGAAATGTTTACAAGAGTTTGATCATGTTTCATGATATGGGACAATGTATGAGGGGCCAGAATTCCATTGACCAAGTTCACAGCAGAGCGTTCTGGCAAATAATGACCATTGATGAGTAAGAAAAATACTGTCACAAATCCAATCGACATGAAGCGGAAAATCAGGATGAGTACCAACCAGATGTAGGTCCATGGGGGGACCAGGTAAGTTTTTTTTTAACCAAACGATGAAAATACTTAATTTTGTCAGCGGAAGTGTCGAAGTAGATGACAAGGAGGATGAGTCATAAGAGAAGCTTGCATGGTCCCCAAAATAACTGCTTGCTTCCAGGTTTATTAGAGGTGGTAGGGCAGCATCAGCATGATGTCGTTGAGGATTATTCAGCATTTCATTGTGAGACTCATCTGTAGGGTAAGTATACTTGACTTCTGCGGTGGAAGAGGATGAGGGTAGAACAGGCAAAAGGTCAATAGTAGTTTCCATCTCACCGTCACTGTCACGGGCATTAGTCGTAGACGTTGAGGGTACCGGATTCAAAGAAATAGCGTTGCATGAAACTGCAGGTGTTACACTATTCAGAATTGGCCAGACGGTGTAACTTGACATTGTCTACTGAGATGTATCTGTTGTCTTTGCGACCAGGTAAAAGAGGTAAAATGACTCTACGACTACCCTTCAATCCAAGTACTGGAACTGGTGCACGATAAGAGGGACCAAATTCTGTTTTGTTCTCCAGCTTTTCTCATACCAGATCTCCAATCTTAGGAAGCCAGCCGGCAACTGGAATCAGCAGTGCTGCACCATTGGAAGAGGGTAAATGTTCAGTTGCATAGTTTTCACTGGTCTTTTGTAGGTCCTGTAACATAGTAGAATGATTATCTACGTCAAAGGTTGCAGCATCCACCACAATGTCTTAGACCATCAAGGTCTGGCACAAATATTTTAAGGCCAAAGAGCATTTGGTATGGGGTCTGCCCACCCAGAGATCTTCTAGGGAGATTATTTAGTGCACGTTGAACTCCATACAAATGAGCTAGCCAGTTCCTGCCAGTACCTAAGACCCTAGCTGTCAAAGATTGTTTTAAGTCCTGGTTCATTCGCTCCACTATAGATTTGCCCTTAGGCCTGTATGAAGACGAAAACTGCACCAGCACCCCCATCAACTTCATCGCGTCCTTGTACGCCCTAGAGGCGAACGCTGGACCTTGGTCTGAATGGAAGGTGCCACAGGCAAACACCCCGACAAAGACACGCAAATCTCTAATGACATTTCGAGCGTCAGCACTGCATTGTGGCCAAACCCAAAGAAATCTAGTGCAGAAATCAACTGCAACAAAAATGCATTTATATGCAGTATCAGAAGAGAACGGACCACAGTGATCAAGATACACACAGCCAAGTGGCTGGTTAGAAATACATAGCTGTGTTTGTGGTGGACGTGAGACTGTAGGCGGTTTGATTTGCTGACAAATGTCACAAGAAAGTACATAATTACGGGTCTATTTATATGTTTATATAAACCACGCCACCAGTAACGTTGCTGTAATATAGAGACTGTCGCAGACACTCTGGCATGTGCAGAGGCCATGCCTTCGTGTGAGGCAGTGATCAAAGAAAGTCTGCGGTCCTTGTTGGGAATCAGCCGATCCCCAACAGATGGAATTTTAGCATAAAGAACTGCTCAGGAGATAAATGATAAGAATATTTCGAAGGGAATCCCTGCAGACAAGCAGTTCCATCCTTCGTAGCAGCTATTGCTGCCAAAATGTCATTATCTATCTTAGTCATGGACCTTGTAACTGCTGCTACGGAACACGTGGCTACTGCAGATTTGGCCGCTTTGTCAGCTAAAGAATTACCAACACGCTCGAGGGCCCAGAGTATGTAAAACCTGTGTGAATGGAAGATGGTTTTTAAGTTCCACCACTCGAACCCAAAGCATTTTATGCTTTATTGTGCTGCCTTTAGACTCTCGATAATCATTTTGTGACCAAAAGAATAAGTTGTCATTAAAAGACTGAACACAGAAGTAAGAATCGCATACAATAAGAGTATTCTCATTAGGATCAGCAAACTTGAGAGCAAAAACAAGAGCACGCAGCTCCACTAATTGAGCTGTACAGTCCCTAAGCGCCTGTGTATGCATTACGGAAGACTTAAATTCTCCATTGACAATTGAACCGGCCACAATAGCGCAAGCCACTGAATAAGCGTGTTTGGAACCGGTAGCCGGTTGGGCCGAGCCATCGGTATAAATGAAAAATTTGTACTCATCTAAATGAAGCAGCGACAATGGAGGAGGATGAACATGTTCATACTGTAAAAACTCCTGTGTCTGAAGTGCAGGATCAAAGATAAAAGTGACATCAGCCGATGTCAAAGAAGTAGCCCATTGTATCCAATGGGGATGTAGTGCCTTAGAGTTTAGTACACTTGCCTTAGTCACTGCTTCTAAAGCAGAGAAAGGTGAGACCAATAGAATGCGTTTCCCCTGCACTAGTGCGCGTTCTTTTAGAATCACCATCTGGACCGCCGTGAAATCTTTCTCAACATTCGAAAAACGCATTTCAGCCGCAGTGTACAAATGTGATTTGTAATCGATAGGTACTGTGTCCCCCTCATTGAATGTCAGGTAAGTGAAACCCACTGTCCCTGGTACTATACGTATCACCAGGTTTGTGGTATTGTCACGCGTCAACAAGAAGTTAGTCGCAAGCAGATCTGACTGCAAAGATTGCAGAATAGAGGTATGTTCCGGAAGCCAGCTGCCAGAGGAATATGTTGCTTGTATCAACGCATATAGCGGTTTGATACGCTGGGCATAATCGGGGATGTAATTCCTTCCAAA
The DNA here is from genome assembly GCA_963921515.1 of Calotriton arnoldi. Lineage (NCBI taxonomy): Eukaryota > Metazoa > Chordata > Amphibia > Caudata > Salamandridae > Calotriton > Calotriton arnoldi. The sequence goes on along the minus strand of CAWUFW010007157.1, from coordinate 903,872 downwards.
ATTCAAATTTCCCAGCAAAGACTCAAGTTTCTTCAGAGTAGATGGAGGTTGGAGTTGTGCACACTTCTCCAGAAAGTGGGGGGTCAAGCCCCTACCTTAATTATTGAGCTCATAGCCCAAAAAAAGCACTGCAAAATGTGCGATGTGTGATTTAGCAAAATTGAATTTGCATCCATAGTCTGCGAAGGACAGAATAATTCGGTGGACTCGGACAAGATGAGGCATCAGTTCATCGTCCGTCAGATAAATATCATCAACGTACGAGAATGCATCAGAGTCTATGCTGTCTAACAAGGACACAACTGGTGCAGCGAAAGCCCCGGGGCTATTCTTATACTCTATAGGCAAACGCGTAAAGTTTTCTGATTCCCAACAGCGGTAAATGCTGTCATGTCACTGCTCTCAGGAGCCAAATTGTGTTTATAGAAACCATTGGAAATATCCAGCGAAGTTTTGTATTTCTTATGAATAAGGCTGTTCACTAGCGCAGAGCTATGTGTATTTAGTACCGCAAATGTACAACAATGACTATTCAAATTTCGATAATCTAATACAATGCGATACGACCCATCAGTGATATACATGATTCAATCACTCCCTGATACTCCAACTGTGTTAGAATATCACAAACGGTAGCTTTAGCTTCTCGTCTGATTGGATATTGGGGCTGAGGCTGTGGCACAGACCGCAATGGTATCTCATGTGCCGGTGAATCTTTATCCCAGCCCACCTGTTTATGGTACACCACCGGGGCAAGGCCCAAAGCCCACTCAGATGCATAAGCCTTTGCATGTTCCTCAGGGACGTACCGCGAAAAACTCGGAAGTATCACGTCTTCCCCTCTAGACGCTGCTAGCACAAATGGTGGAGGCCAATCTGCCTCTGCCAACAAAATGTCGTATGAAGAGGTAAGATTTTCCCCAAAAAACCCTGTGAGTGTACGCTGTATATCACCCTCAATTTGGAAGACAATTTCATAGAGTCTATACGGGGGTGCAACTTGTGTATCTGTTTTTTCTACTGTAATAAATGTATCAGTTGCTCTCGCCTCCAGACAAGGACGCAGTGCCTCCTGCACTATGATAACCTCCGCTGCGCTGTCGAGCAGAGTCACTGCCCATGTCCCGTCTAGAAGACACTTTCTCACTGTCTGAGGCATATTTCGCTGTTAAAGCAGCAATCTTTTTCTTCTGATACAGGGGTCTAAAATGAGGCAGATCCTCTTGTTTGGCTTTGACGTCAAACTGTCGAGGTTGATCCCGTCCCTGTTGTGTGGTCGGACCTTTGCCACGATCCAGGCGTTCCCCACCACCGGCTTGAGAGCCTGAGGTGTCCTGTAAAGAATGAGGAGAGCGCTGATCAGGGACTTGAAATCTATCAGGAGTCTTAAGTTTTGCGCGGTCATGCAAGTCATAAGTACGCTCAGAAGACTCGGGTGTCGGTGAACCAGCACGCGAACCCTGCTTCTTTTGTTGATGCCCCTGCTTTTTATTTCTCCAGTTCTTTTTAGGAAAGAACGTGCGCCCATCTTTTTCAGTCTGGGCCTTTTGTTGAGTTTGAGCTTTCGTTTGCGTTTGCGTAAAATTAATTCCCAGACTATTGCGCCCTATGGTCTTATATGCTTTAGCAATAATCTTCGGCAATTTGCGCGGCTTGTCCGTGTCAGCAACAGCCTCCAGGCGTTGTGCCACCTGCAAGCTTACAGCATCACCCTTAACATTAGCAAGGTGTTGTATCCTGACCAATCGTATTGTATGGAATCTGGTGGTAGAATCTGGTAGTTCCCAGATTCCATACAATGTCAGTTGGCCCAGGCTTTTCCTCCTGAGAGACGTATGTCTCTGTTCACCCGGCTATACTTTTATCCGACAATAAATACTTTTATACATTATCATCACGCGTGACAGTCTACCTACTAAGGTAGAACTTCACACTGGCGACGATCGGGATGTACTTGGAGGAGCCTGGGGCACTGTCGGAGTTGTGGAGATAACCGGCAGATCAGAAGCTGTGGCGCGATCAAGGCAAGTGGACTGAAGAATTAATTGGACGGCATCTCGGCAGCTCACTCATCTCGATTTCAGTGACCGGCTTCTTGGTTCCCCTCTTTGGTGATGTATTCTTGCTGTGCGCATGCTCCTATTTGGTTGAGGCCGACGCTGCGCTGATGTGTGGCACGGACATTTTGTCTTGCCTGTCCTGTCCGCTCTAGTCAGGCACCTGCGAGGAGTTCGTTATGCGCGGCAGTAAAAACGTCAATTTGGCCATTTTAGCTTTGCCTGTATTGTGTATACCAAGAAGTCCGGCATCGTAAGATTAGACCACCGACTGTGAAATCACACTAAGCGTCCATCGGAGGCCATATTACGCTAGTGCGGAATCCTGCATATCATTTATATTTACCAGCACATACTGTACTTGGTGCGGTCAGCCACAGAAGTAACTGGATGTCATCGTGCTGGCACGCATAAACAGCGGTGATCCGCACACCCAAAAAAAAATTAAAAGAAGAAATTGTGGCATTCATACATCGCGGTGATCCGCACACCAGATAGACTATTTAACTGTTAATATCTCCAACATTAACCTCAATAAGTTGTTATGTAGCAATGTTACCTGCCATTCAATATATATGCAAAATACTAGGGTATTGTCACTGTGATTTGTACATAGAGGGGCATATTCTCAAGAAACTACCGCCGAGTTAACGGCACTTTATCACAGCTAAAGTTGCGATAAAATCATCGCCCCATTCACAAGCTGGTGCTAACAACCGATACCACCAGTTTATGTGCGAAAGCATCCGCAAAAAACATCGCCACAGATGACCCCGGCTACTATCGCTATTGAGATGCAGAGTAGACTTTCCCGAGCCAAAATCTGCGACAAAACCACAACGCAACATTCCCAACGACCACCAGATCAGCGATGAGAACACGAAACAGGTGATATGGTGCGTTAGCCGCAGGAAATAAACACCTGTTCTGACTTGGTGCAAAGTCGGACGACAACCTGCACCAGAAAAAGGAGCACAGCCCACAGCCACACCTGAAGAACAACAGATGCCATGGAGCTACTCATCATGCTGCTCTGAGCCCCAACAGGGCCACAACACCCACAACCAGCACACATAGGACCCCACCCCCCCACCCCCGGGGCCCCACTCCGGGCACCCCCACCCACACCCGGACAAAGATATGTCACATCAACGTCACAAACTCATAGACAAAACAACGAACTTGATGTCGCACAATTAACACCTAACATACGTGTCGTCAGAAAAATGATAATCATACATTCATCTTAGACTTAGCAAATAATTTGTATCACTCAGAATAAACACAAAATAACTATTTTGAAGAGTCATGGCGGGTCCTCTCAGGACAACCTGTAAGTCACAGCCTGCAAAACAAAATTCCAGATAAGAAGGTGTGTCATGCGCCCATCAAAGGACTGAGAGAGCGAGCGAAAGAGAGTGAGAGAGAGATAGAGAGAGTGAGAGAAAGAGAGGGAGAGGGAGAGGGAGTTAGAGAGAGACCATACAAGGAGTGCAAGGCCAATCGGGCTCTTGGCTCATACATGCCAACTGGTGTGTGTGTATAGCCATTGGTGCACACTAAGTCAAAGGCCTGGCATCAATAGCAACGCGAAGGCCACATCACATTTCAAAAATGCAAGCAGTAGTCAGACCAACATCAGGAATGAAAGCTCCTTTGTCACAATACACAAGGCTGAAGGACACCTGAACCCCCGACCTTGGTCCTGAATGCAGCTGGCACTCCCTGCGAGAGATACCATACCAGATCGTGACGACTCCCACACCACGAACTGCGCGAATGAAAGACCAATGTGTCCACACCCCACACACACTTGTCCCTGCTTGAGGCACACCTGCTTGGGATGCCCCTGACACATAAGTAAAAAACAACCCATACGCCAAACGTTGCACACAAATACGACTCATTGCTCCGAGCAGTGGCATATCATCCACATAACTGTCGGCTGTCAGAAGAGTGCCGGTGCTACGAGACCAACAAAGGCAATGGCTGGCAACACTGGGCACATGCACAACCCGTCACGTTGAACTGTACCGTGCACGAATGCTGCATCTGTTGGGATCACTGCCACTGGCAGTGTTGCGCATCAGTTACCGTCTGAGGTTCCGACTTGCGTACGTCACCTGCATCCAGCCCTGGCTCCACTGTCGATCATGCACATATGAGTGGCCCATGGATGTCTGCCTATCCAACACAACGGTAGCTGAACTGGATTATGACATGTGTGTGCGCCCTCTATTGGCCGACGAACAGGAGTGTAACCGTGATACCTGTGCATGCGATGCCTTGATATTTGGCGTATGTGTAGGCAGTTGGGCATGGGAGATTGCACAACTCCTCGTGTGCAGTGAGCACATCGAGGCGCTCCCCTATTGGGCTGTGTTGCGGATTGGTGAAACGGCGTGGATGGAGCACAGCTGCCCGGAGCAGGTAATGGATTGGCTCGCCCTCGTGTACCTTGACCTCGACAACAATGTACTCTTGGAACAGGTTGCCCATTAAGCAGCGCTCGCATACACGGACGAGTGACTGCATTCCTGCAGCCACAACTGATTGTCACCCACAGCACAGTTCCCCACACCTTGTAGCATCTTGGAGGAATGGTCACATATCCCACCACAACAGTGGACATGTCTGCCTTCGCCTGGACTCAGAATTCATGTGCGTGGACCTACGCGTCTGTACACACACCTGTGCAAGGTGATGCAGTCCCATGGGCGGAGCTGCACAGCATCGCCTGGCAATGTTCCAAAATCAGAGAAACTGCTGGGGTGAGAGTACACACATGGCAGTGTAGTACGACATGTGAGCTTGTAGGATCCTTTCACCTGCTCACTGTCAGCAGAGCACACAGTCAGCGCAGTCCGGTGCTACAGCACTATGCAGATCCCAAGGGCTGTGAGTCGTGTCCCCTGACACGGGCCAATGAGCAGAAGCAAAACATCACATGACTCGGCCAGCAAGGCAAGGTGGTTTTGAGACCGTCGACATCCGTGATGATTGGTGTCCATTCCTGCCACCCCATTACTTGCACCTCGACATGTTCCTAAGCTGACTGTAAGTGTCTTAAACATTGGTCTGCATGTTGTGGCCCTTGCCTTGCACGTACTGACACGCACATGCTAATAAAGTCAACGCAACTTCACCTGTGTACAACTGTGATGAGTGTTGATCATAGTGACAGATCTTGTGCCTACATGTGCATTGTCCGTACACAGGGAAGGATTGACTGACGCTTGTGATTTGGGGGTGAGTCCCTATTGCCAGCTCCACCTCTGTGAGCCAGACATTGTGGCTCGGATAGTTGCTGGCAGACCTGTGCTCTTACGTGTCCCCACAATGTGTGTATGGTGTCCAACTTCTTGCCATGTAGATCAAGGTCATCCATCAAAACAGACTGTGTCCACACAGATGTGTGTGAGTAGGCATGCAAAGAGACGTTCTGTTGTCACATGTGTTGGGGGACATCCCTTCAGGACTGCTACCGAATTTGACATTTCCACACACAGCCCTATTTAATACATGGACGTGGAGCTACGTTGGGGGGCAACAAGATTGTTGTTACTGTGCAATGAGGCCACAGCTAGTTCACACCTTCACAGTCATCTAAGTGGCCATGTGGGTCAGGGTCAAACATGAGCATTGATGACATTTACCAGGGTGTACCTTTTAGTGCAATCAATGTCCCTACATTCATCCAACCACTTATACATGAGTGAACATAGACATAACACATCTGTGTGATTTGGAATGTTTTATTCAAATTCTGGAGTGTGTCGGAGCTGGAGCAGTACATGGCCACTTCAAGCCCACATGACATGGTTGCCCAGTGGTGGGCCAACTAGAATCCTTGTGGCAAGACAAAGTTAATCTGAAGAGGAAGAGTTCAGTCCGCCGCCGGATTGCTGTGTCATTGGTACCAGAGCAGATATGGCAGTCCATGCCGGGGTCCATGTGAAGGTCGCAGAGTGTTTTGGGGGACAGTTGGAGGTGTTGTTCCAGGGCATGATGCAGAGAGCACAACCAGGCAGGGACAGGCCATATGGCGGGGACGGATGCTACTACCTCCTTCCTCACACAGTCATTACCCTCCACATCTTACTCCTCTGATACGTCTTCTGTGTCCGGTGTGTCAGGTGTGTGTGGTGGTGTTATGGCAGTGTCACTGTGTGCCGCTGACACATCAGGGTGTGAAGGGGATGGGGCTGCCTCACTGTGTGCAACTGACACGTCAGGGGCGGAGATGTGTGTGTCGAGGTTCCTGCAGCAGTCAGCTGGAACAGGCTCAGTGACAGCAATGGCAAGATGAGGATCTGCAAGGCATGGAAGATCGCAGCTACATCTCGCTGGTGTTCAGCAGTGGCAGCCATACTTCCAGGCTGCATCGGCTCCATGGTCTCCATTGTCCTCCGCATCTGTGCCAACTCTCTGCTGTCATCGCTGGAGCCTGTCTGCCTCGACAGTTCTTGTCTCCGAGTGATGAACCTAGCGATGTCAGCCATGGACTGTTGGTGAGCGTGGTGTGGACAGTGGGTATCCGTTAGGGACTGTAGGTGCTCCCTGATGGGACTCAGGCACCCACGTATGGCATTGAGTTTGGCTGCCATGAGGTTGGAACCCAGCCGCAGCTGATCTGCCACCTTCTCCTGGCACCCTAATACACGGCGTTTGAAATCCATGACTTGGTCGTGGGGGTCCTGGGAGGCAGCCGCGGTGGGGTGTGCTTCCTGCTGTGTGGTCTGTGCAGGGTGTGGGCTCACCGCGATGCAGCTGGGCTTCCCTGCTCCTGGAGGTGGGGTGCAGAGGCTGTCCACGAGCCGTTGGAGTGTGTTTGGGCAAATGGGCAGGGTGTCCTCTTCATCATCACTGAAGAGATGTGTGGTATGCTCTGCAGGAGGTGTTGATTGTCCCTCTGCAATGTGAAGGGGAGATGCAGGTTAACAGTGTGTTCCATGTATGTTGATGCATTGTAGATATTTACATTCAGACTGCATGACGATGTACATTGTGACTGTTTTGGTGGAGCTGGCTATTTGATGGGAGTCAGTGGCCATTTCGACTACATGACGGATGTGTGGTTGTGTCGTGTGGTTTGTGGCCTCATGTTCTGCCTTGCTGCGTTGACTTAGGCCTGGCTGCCATGATGCCTTTTTTGCGCACGTTACTCTGAGCCGTTGTTCTACCAACCTCTGCTCCTGCCAAGTTATTTTAGAACTGTCTGCATTTTCTGTCTCTCACCTTTTCTCCTGTTCCCTTTGGGCTCAGTCTGCACAACATGTACAAGGTCGAAAAACAACGTCCCTTGTTCTTGCTGATCTGGCCAGTCCCTCGCACCTAGACATAACATTATGTACAGCTGCCATGGAGAAATTTGTGTGCTTTTAATATTGCGGTTTTCCCGCTTTAGGGGAACTTGGTGAAAACCTTTCCAGAGAGAAGAGCTGTGATTGTCTGCCGATGTAGACTTTGCATCTAGAGACTGAGGTATGGGGGTTCGCTAGACAAAGCCCAGAGGTCTTCTATTTTTATAATAAAACTAGCTACTAGCACGGGGAGGGTGGTAAGGTCATTTAGCCCTATATCCGCTGCTTTATGAAATGCTTTCCCTGTTTGTATTCTATGGTGTGGTAACTATGCTGAGTATATTATTCTTATGCATTATGCTGATAGTACTGACACGTGTACTGTACCTTAGAGCAAGTTAGTTGAAATAAACATTTTAAACTATACAGTGTCTCTTCTTACGCACGTTGTGGACAGGTATGAGTGAGTAACAAAAGGGTGTTCTTGCTACTGCCAGTCCAGAGAGAGAGATACCGTGTTCTGGGTTGTCTAATCATTGGTAACATTGGTGTTGATGCGACGCTACAGCTAGTCGGGTTGGGGTTTTAGGTGCTAAGGTTTATGGTTGGCTCACCACTATATTCCGAGGTCCTATCATCCTGGGCATAGCTCTGTATATGTGCAGAATCCCTAAGACTGTTGTCCTCGTATATTATCATCTCACAGTGTCATGCATTGCCAGATGTGATTGGTCAGTTTCTACGCACTAGCAGCAACAGTTGTGTCCTCTGTCCTGTGGTGTAGGGGTTGTACTCTGTCCCACATTGTCGTCAATGTTGATGTACTGTGATTGCTATGTGTGTGTGCTGCATTGTTGGCGATTTGCCCCTGCAGCTCTGCATTGGCAGACCCTTATCCCTTTGAGTGGGTGTGCATTTGACTTGTGTGCTTTTCGGGTGCTGGGCTGTTTGCGACTTGGGTCATTTGTGCTACTGGAGATATTTGGTACTCTTGTGCATTGTGTGTCTGCAGATGTGTTTTTGACGTCATGGGTCGTAGGTGCACGTGGATGTGTCAGAGTGTGACCTGCTCCTTTACGGATGTGGTCCACACTCAGCCACCTCAATGTCGTCTCGTGCACCATGTCATGTATTGTGACTTCAGTCATGCTGTCATGCAGTGTCACTTGCATTGTCAGTGTGGCTCACAGAGCCGCTGCTTTTCTGGATTCGGCACATGTGCAAGGGTAGGTTGTGGCATTGGTGATATGGAGGGGGGCCCATTTGTGCACATTGTGGATGGGGGCCTACTTGGTGTTTCTATCTGTGCTGCAGTGTGCCCAGGGTATCAGGGACATGTTCCACACTCATTGTGGGTGTGCAGTGTGCTGCACATGATTGTGCATGTGTGCCATTGTGCCCATCTGCCCCCGGCTCCCCAGTCCCTGGTCGTTACTCACCCTGTTGCTGTTGGGTCAGGTCATATCGGGCTGTGTCCAGACCCCCAACTCCTTGCACCGTCTCCACACTGATGACTGTGGCCACCATTTCCTCCAGCTCATCCAGCTCCTCCTGTGGCGCAGGACTCCCACCTCCAGTCGCCTTTGCTGCCTTCATGTTGGCAGCGAGTTTCAGTTTGGTTTGGCTGTGCACTTCATGCCAGCACCTCTTGACCTCCTCCATTGACCTCCTCAACACTCCGACTGCATTCACTTTGGTGACGATGGACTGTCATATTTCCGTTTGTGTTGCCAATGATGCAGTGGAGGTGATGAACAGTTGTTGGTAGTGTTCTATCGCCTCCGTGACGGTGATCCGGTCTTCCTGTGGACTGAACTTCCTCTTCCTCTTCTCCTTGCCCTTCCCCGAACACGGGGTTCCTGGCTGGTCCTCCGTGGGGCTTGTGGGGTTCGGGTTGTCCTCTCAATCAATCAATCAATCATGTCATTTATAAAGCGCACTACATACCCGTGAGGGTCTCAAGGCGCTGCACTGGGTCTGGGTGCATCCATGGTGCTACGCAGTTTGATTTGGTTTTGGTGTGTTTTTTTGGTTGCTCTTATAGTGCATTTTCCCTCATGACGCATGGGAATTGCAGGTCTGTGGCTGGTTGTCGCTGATTTTTGTATCGCGATTTGGGGCATTGCAGTTTTTTCGTGTTTCGCATTTTTTCTGCGTCGTGATGGTTTTTGGGCGGTCATTTGGCGCATTATCGTGCTACTATCACATGGTGCCGCCGGGTTGGGAATGCCACGTTAACACGGTGTTATTTTCCCGCGATGAGCTGCGATGTGAAGGGTTGCGTTAAGCAACTTTTGCGGTAGTTATCACACGTTCTTGAGAATATGCCCCATAGTGTATCATTTATCCAATTACTCTTTTTTTTTTTAAGATAAATCAAACAGTGTTTCATTATTGTATTATCATATCAACATTATGGATGGTATAGTTGCACCTTTGTCTTTTCTGCCTAATCCAGGTGATCCTGTTCTGGAAGGCAATGGAAAGATGGCTTTGAGGCGTATTTAGAAGCCATTGGGGGTGATGTTTATACTGACAAGAGGAAACTAGCCATTCTAAAGCACTGTTTAGGGGCGGAAGGTAGGCGTGTGTTAAGCCAATTACCACCTTTGTTGGAGATGAAGATGATGAGAAGGATATTGATGTTTATGATACAACTATGTTACAATTGGATACTCTGTACATTAAAAAGGTTAATGAAGTTGTTGCTAGACACAAATTTTTAAGTAGAGCGCAATTGCTTAATGAATCTATAGATTCTTTTGTTAATGTCCTAAGAATTCTTGCAGCCAAATGTAAATATGCTGAGTTTCATGATCAGATGTTACGAGACCAGTTGGTCCATAAAATTGGTGATTTGAAATTACAAGAGAAATTGCTGGCTGCAGAAAATATCACATTAGGAAAAGCCATTGACGTTAGTCATGGATTTGAGGATATGAAGTCAGGTATGAAGGAATTGGCTGCTAAACACACTTCTGAAGCACAGATTGTTAAGAAAAATGTGTTTGAACATAAATCCATTAGTGAAAATAGCAAAATCCGACCTAATCCTAGTTCACAGGGCATAGAAAAAAAAGATTGTTTCAAAATTGGCTTAGCTGGTTACCTAGCTAATGACAGATTGTGTCCAGCAGTTGGCCAGATTTGCACCTTTTGCAAAAATAAGGGGCACTACGCCAGAAAAAAACAGGTAAAGAGACAGAAACAGTTCAAGTTCTAGTTAAAGAAGTTCATCAAGAGTTTGATGATTCATCTGAAGAATTTCTTTTAGGCATTTATGAGGTCAATGATAAAAACAGAGATTCTCCATTTTGCGTTATCACCATTAATGGAGAAGATGTCAAGGTTATGGCTGACTCTGGTGCTTATCAGCAAGTATAGTTCTGGAGCACACCCTCTTTTTCTACTCATCATTCCTTTTGACTTTTTATCTAGTTTAGCGTGCATACACTCGTATGTGTGCCGTTCCATTTCACACAAGTGCTTTAAATTCATGAAAGGTGATGGCCCGCACCTTGCAGGTCATCGCGAGTTGCACAGCTGTATGAACTGTAGTATTCCAAATAATTCACTTTCACCAAAATTATTCCAAGTTTTATCCGTTTTATTTCCATATTTTATCCAAGTCTCATTGTCACGCCAAAGCCACGAAATTCATTTTAAACTGATGCATGTAATTACTTCATGATTGCCTATCCAGGCTTAAACATAAGCATTTATTTGAATTTCGAGTCCTCCAAATTATACCAAAATTCCATCACACCCAATGCATTTCGGTAACAACCTTCGTCAGGGGTATCTGTGATGTGAAAATATACATGTATCAGTCACTTTAAATTAACACGCAGTGTAATTCACAAATACTTTAAATGCTATACCCACTTCAAATTCGAGTGACAACTAGTTTATAATCCCCCACACACCCCGTGTTCATGCTGATTCTACCCCAACATCATAACAACAATACATATTAAAACTAAATAAAACCACCCTGTAATCGTGTGTCAAACAAATCTTTTATGTAACTTAAACCTAAGCATAAATCCAAACCTCCCCCAAATCATACTATGCCCAATCTTGTAACTTTAATGACTCCCAATATTCCCCTCTGCTGCACTTGAAACATCCTTTACACAAGCCCTCTGGCTCCTCATGCGTTAACGGATAATTATTTGATCCTATCCAACTATGGTTCGTACCTGATGTAAACCTGCCATGTACCGACCTCCATGTCTGACATCCGTTTCACCCGTGCACCTGAAGCCCACTCTATTTAAAGTTACATAACCCACCCACCTGTAACGTGTTTACGCAATCAATCACGTGTCTGCATCACCCCTCCCCATTAACATCCCGTTCCCAACAATATCTGAAACACGAAAAACTTCGAAATATCACAAAAACAAACCATGCGCAGTGAACATTCCTCCTCCCATATAAAGTAGGAACATTTAAAATCATAATTTAGTGTCCCACAGTTGTGTGAAAAAATGACTTGTACATGATCCAACAGTCCTCTGTATCAGTAACTTGGTGAATAGTCCTTGGCGTGACCTTCGTGCAATTTATTGTTACTCTCAATTTTTCTGCGGGGTGCTGAACAGGTTGGAACGGTGTGGTACAAATCAGCAAATATAGTTCTGGAGCACACCCTCTTTTTCTACTCATCATTCCTTTTGACTTTTTATCTAGTTTAGCGTGCATACACTCGTATGTGTGCCGTTCCATTTCACACAAGTGCTTTAAATTCATGAAAGGTGATGGCCCGCACCTTGCAGGTCATCGCGAGTTGCACACCTGTATGACCTGCAGTATTCCAAATAATTCACTTTCACCAAAATTATTCCAAGTTTTATCCGTTTTATTTCCATATTTTATCCAAGTCTCATTGTCACGCCAAAGCCACGAAATTCATTTTAAACTGATGCATGTAATTACTTCATGATTGCCTATCCAGGCTTAAACATAAGCATTTATTTGAATTTCGAGTCCTCCAAATTATACCAAAATTCCATCACACCCAATGCATTTCGGTAACAACCATCGTCAGGGGTATCTGTGATGTGAAAATATACATGTATCAGTCACTTTAAATTAACACGCAGTGTAATTTACAAATACTTTAAATGCTATACCCACTTCAAATTCGAGTGACAACTAGTTTATAATCCCCCACACACCCCGTGTTCATGCTGATTCTACCCCAACATCATAACAACAATACATATTAAAACTAAATAAAACCACCCTTTAATCGTGTGTCAAACAAATCTTTTATGTAACTTAAACCTAAGCATAAATCCAAACCTCCCCCAAATCATACTCTGCCCAATCTTGTAACTTTAATGACTCTCAATATGTGTAAAGGATGTTTCAAGTGCAGCAGAGGGGAATATTGGGAGTCATTAAAGTTACAAGATTGGGCAGAGTATGATTACTGCGTGTTAATTTAAAGTGACTGATACATGTATATTTTCACATCACAGATACCCCTGACGAAGGTTGTTACCGAAATGCATTGGGTGTGATGGAATTTTGGTATAATTTGGAGGACTCGAAATTCAAATAAATGCTTATGTTTAAGCCTGGATAGGCAATCATGAAGTAATTACATGCATCAGTTTAAAATGAATTTCGTGGCTTTGGCGTGACAATGAGACTTGGATAAAATATGGAAATAAAACGGATAAAACTTGGAATAATTTTGGTGAAAGTGAATTATTTGGAATACTACAGTTCATACAGCTGTGCAACTCGCGATGACCTGCAAGGTGCGGGCCATCACCTTTCATGACTCTGGTGCTTGGCATACTTTAATTGGGGATCAATGGTTAAATAAATTTCCCAATGTACAATTATTACCATCTGACATAAAATTGGTTGGTTATGGGAATAAACCCATAGATGTTTTAGGCTACTTCAGTGCTGACATAAGTTTTAAGGGTAAATCAGTAATTGCGAATGTATATGTTGCCAAAGAAGGATCCTGTTTGCTGGGTTGGCCACAGCAAAGGGACTTGCTCATCACATTAGATCCCAATCATCCGGAACAAGTTTTAGGTTACCATGATTTAATATCTCAAGTTGTTGAAGACAAATCAGTTGAATGGGAAAAGTTATTTCCCAAGGTATTCTCATCTAACCTGGGTTTGTTCAAGAATTTTGTACATAAAATTACACTGAAAGACGGTGCTATCCCCAAGGTACACAAAGTCAGAAATATTCCCTTATCTATGAGACAAGCTTTAAAGGAAAAATTAGACAGATTATGTAGTCAGGATATAATTGAGGAGATAGAGTCATCGGAATGGTTGTCACCTGTGGCCGTTGTGCACAAACCCAATGGAAAGATGAGACTGTGTTTTGATTTAACAGATCTAAATGAATGTGTGTGGGTAGATCGTCATACTTTGCCGAACATTGGAGAAATGTTCTCGGCATTGAAGGGTCCACTGTATTTTCAACATTAGACTTGTCAAATGCTTATCATCAGATTGCATTACACGAGGAAAGCAAACCTTACACATCATTCATAACACCAGAAGGTGCATTCAGATACAAAAAGATGCCTTTTGGACTGATTTCTGCTTCTGCAGTATTTCAAAGAGTTATGCATAAACTGTTCAAAGATGTAAAAAATACCGTGTATTTCCAAGACGATATTTTAGTTTTTGATAATAACAAACAAGATCATGCAGAGACTCTATGTGAAGTTTTAAGCATCCTTCAAAGTCATGGTATGACTTGAACAAAAGAGAAATGCAAATTTGAAGTTGAATCTGTGGATTATTTGGGACACAACATCAACAAGCATGGGATTTCTCCAAAGCGTAATTTAGTAAAGGCTATAGAGGAATCTCCTGATCCTCAAAACAAAGATCAGTTTAGATCTTTTCTTGGATTAGCAGAATATTATGCTAAATTTATTCCATTGTTTGCGGATAAAACAAATCACATGAGAAATCTCATGAAAAAACTCAACAATTTACGTGAAGTGAAGATTGTGTCATCAAATTTGCAAATCTTAAAAAAGAAATTGCAGCTGTTCCTGCACTGGCAACTTTCGACACTCGAGGCAAGTCAATCATTGTTACTGATGCTAGTAATACAGGCATTGGTGCAGTTTTAATGCAAGATCATAAAGGCAAATTGGTCATCATTGCTTTTGCGTCAAGACCTCTAAGAGATGCAGAATTCAAATACTCTACACTTGTTTGTGAGGAATTGAGTATTTTCGGAAATATGTTTATGGCACTCAATTCAAAGTAAGGTCAGATCATCGTCCATTACTAGAATTGTTCACCACTAAGGGTTGTGGTAAGGCCACACCCAGAATTGCCAGATGGCAATACAAATTAAAAGACTTTCATTTTAATGTTGAATTTATTCCTGGTGCCAGAAACATCTTGGCAGATTGTTTATCTCGTCTTCCAATCAAGGAGGAGGATGACCAATGTATTGATGAGGACATGGATAGGGTAATTTCCATTTGCGAAGTATCTAATGGTTGTATTAAACAAGATGAATGGCAGAGTGCTTGCAATAATGATGAGGAAATTCAAGAAGTCATCAAATATAATAGGTCACAATGGCCAGAGAAGAAACTATTGAATGTAGAACTGTTACCGTATTTCAATATTGCGAATAAACTATCTGTGGTTGATGATATGTTATTTCGAGGTGTGCAATTGATTGTACCTCAGGAGTTGAGACAAGTCATATTAGATATGGCTCACGAGGGTCATTCCGACATGTCCAGTATGAAACGTAGAATTCGTTCTGAATTTTGGTGGCCAGCCATTGACAGGTGCATTGAGGCAAAAGTTAGATCCTGTATTGAGTGTGCAGTCAGTGACAAATCCCCAAAAAGTGTTAGCTATGAGAAGGCTCCTGTTTCTAGACCTGGAAAAGTTTGGGAAAGGATTTCTCTTGATATTGCTGGTCCTATGTGTATATCCAAAAGTAGTGTTTATGCCATTGTTCTCATCGATCAACTGTCACAGTGGCTGGAGGTTAAATCAGTACATCATGTAGATTCTCAGGCGGTAATTCAATTTTTAAACAATGTTTTTGAAAAAGAAGGTTTCCCTAAGTGCTTAGTCACTGACAATGGTGTGCAGTTGAAATCTGTTGAAATGAGGGACTACCTGGATAAGCATGGAATTAGTCATTTACGAACTTTTGTGTATTACCCACAAAGCAATGGCATAGTGGAAAGATGGATAACAGTATTAAAAGAAGGTCTTCAGTTGGCTTTGGTTAATGGGAAAAGTTGTACCCAAGCTCTCAAGGATTTATTATGGAATTATAGAGTCACGCCAAGATTGTCGGGAGATTTGTCTCCATTTGAAAAAAATGAGAGGTAGGAAAGCTGCGTGCAATCTCAACCAGATGTGGATGGTGGAAGTGAAAAATAAGGTTGATTGTACAATAGAGTTAGCTCAAATCGTAGTAGGCTACCTAATGAGGAATGTGTCTCTCATCAAGGGAACCAAGGGCATACACATCAATTTGATATTGGTGAATGGGTGCGTGTGAAAAGAGGAAGGTTGGTTAAGACTGGAGAGTCAAAGTACTCCATTCCCATGAAAATTGTCAGAATTGGTCATCAAGTGGTGGAATTATCTTATGGCAATGTGTGGAGTATGAGCAAGGTCGTGAAGGTACCAAAAGGAAATAGCATCACAAACTGTTCTTTAAGTCATAGTAGTGGTGTTGGTAGACCACAAGTGAGTGATACTTTGAAAAGAAGTCTGTCATCTAGAGTGAAAGCAAAACCCGCTTGGTGCAAAGATTTTTACATGTCTGAGTGAGTGAAGGTATGATGTATATCTTCCTACTTGCCAGTCACTATCATATGTATATATTGAATTGTTCCAATTCATTCTTCAAGATAATGTAAGGTGTTAATGTGTTTACGAATTCTGTTAGGTAAGTTATGTGTAATAAGGGTAAATAAGTCCAGTAGCCGAGATGTAGATAGATGATGAAGGTTTATTGATGAAGTTCTAGATGTAGATAGGTAGGTATAATGAGCCCCACCAGGAGCAGCTCCCTTGCTGCTCAGCCCATACTCCCAACTGACACTCCACAACCAGGCATCCCAACATTCCATTACCTCACCATGCACACCAACATTCCACAGCACATCCACACTGGCTGAGCAGCAAGGCAGGGAAGCAGGAAAGATGCATAGCACTGAGAACCAGATGCCACACATCTTCCCCCTTATATAACAGCAACAAAATGAATACAAGAAGTAAGCATGTCAATAGCATAAGTGACATAAATGTATACATGCTGCAAACAACGTAATGGAAACTTGCAAAGCAATAACCCAAAGCATTTCATGGGAAGACATGCAATAGATTCATAAGATGAAATTAAATGAAACATCCAATATGGAAGGAGAAGACATTACAAAGAATAATTAACACACAAACATCTTCCCTTTTCGGAGCAAACTGGAAAATAGTAAAGAGAGGATGCCAGATACCAACAATGGTTTAAATAAGAGATAACTTTTAGCATGACACAAGGGCTGTAGTGAACAAAATAGCATACAGAAACACATAAAAGAGGAAGAAAATGTGAGAAAAGCATGTTTCTCACCAACATGCAGCAATAACAACACAAGCATGTAAAGAACACAGGACAAAACGCCAAACAATGAAAAGTAAAACGCAATAACCACAAAAGACAAAAGGTACTCCCAACAAGAGAAACCAGACAGGATTCTCATACACACATGCTCAAAAAGAAAGGTGAAACTACACCCGCTAGGAATAATACAAGAATGAAATTGATGAATACCTCAAATGCCAGACTATTCACGCACAAAACCTTTGCGCAGAGGTAGAATAGACTGTGACAAAAATTCGAAGAAAAATCATAGCAAAGGATCCCACATACTGAGACCATGCAAACCAAATACTGTAAAGTAGAATATAATGCACGAAAAACATAGGTGATAAATACACGCACAAGTAAAATGCGCAAAAGTCACATAGCTACAAGGCTATAGCATCGCTTACCTCAACAAGAGGAAAATTCCCAAAAATGGAAAATTGTAAGAAACGAACTGTAAAGTAAATAATCATGCAGGGTGACTAATATATACCCAATAAATTGCACAGGTGCAAAGTCACATAGCCAAAGGCTATCTAAACACAAATCTCAAACAGAGAAAAAGATCCCCTTACGTAAAACTTGCAAGCAAAATACCGTAATGTAAAATATAAAACAGGAAACATGTAGGTGACAAGTCCACGCAAAATAATATGCAAAAGTGGCAAGTCACATAGCCAAAGGCTATCTAAACACAAACCTCAAACAGAGAAAAAGATCCCCTTACGTAAAACATGCAAGCAAAATACTGTAATGTAAAATATAAAACAGGAAACATGTAGGTGACAAGTCCACGCAAAATAATATGCAAAAGTGGCAAGTCACATAGCCAAAGGCTATCATAACGCATAAATCAAACAGAGAAAATTTTCATACGAAAACTTGCAGAATAAGCAGTGTAAACAACATTAAAATGCAGTAGGTGACGAATCCACGCACAAATATTTGCGCACATGGTGGAAAGTCACATAATGGCTAAGCATTATAAAAACAAGAAAGTAGATTGACCAGTAAAAGTGAAAAGAAACAGGATGTGAAATATCAAGAAGAAATTAAGGAAAACTCTGTGAAAGATGTATGGAAAATAAAACAGTACAGTAAAGCATTGTACAGTAAACAGAAAGCATTGAACATTAGCAACAAAACAGTTTTAAAGAGCTGATACTTCTCTCCGGTGAGCGACTCCTCACCCGAAGTCCGTTTCAAATCCAGGAACTATAAAATGTCTAGTCAGGAAGAATGTAGAAATCTGGAAGTCCGGAACCAAAACAGAGTACATAAACGCTGGCTCCAACTTGAATCCTCATACCAGCAGGAAAACGATACCAACTGCAACAACTGAGTGGCATGTCGTCAGAACCCTCAGTGAGAGTTGCGTCCAGAAATTGAACAGCTGTGCAGGAGCAATTACTTTATTCATAGGCTCACCAGGAAGCAGCCAAAACGGAGACAAATGGATGGCGCACTGCAAGTGGGGATTGGCACTTGTAAAATGGCGGCACGTACAGAAATAAGAGCTGGGTGGCTCTGGGCACATACCTGCTTCAAGAAATGCTGTGCAGCAAGCAATAATGAAGAGTATATCCGGGAGGACCTTCACGCTCCATGACTGAAAACTCCTCGCGGACCATTCTAAAGGTGCACGTTAGTAATGGTAAGAGAAAACTTACTGTAGACACATTGCTCCATCCAAAAACATAAATCCCACCTGTGCAGACTTGAAATAAGATTAAGGCATCCAATGAAGAACACACCTTCCACGAAAATTGCCTCAGGTGGATAACAGATCTCGGGATTTCAAAGAAACGGCCCGATAACGTACTTGTCCATAGGAGTGAACCACTCCACAAACTTTCAATATCCCCAAGGAAAAAGTAATATTAAAATCAGCCGGTACACGTCCTCATTAGATGATAAAAATACACAAAGCTGCTTGAAGTAAGAGCTTTCTCCTGAAGCTTAGAAGTATTAAAACAGGTGGAAAGACATACACCCTGTCTCATGGGCTGTCCGAATATAGTTGGACACTGGTGGGGCAGCAGGGTGTAAAATCCTTAGGCAGGCTCGAAATAAATTCACCAATAGTTTTTCCAGTTACCTTTCTTTAACGTTGCTTGAAGTAATCCTCACGTGTAGATTGATCCCGAATCGTCGCCAAATGTAATAAGGGTAAATAAGTCCAGTAGCCGAGATGTAGATAGATGATGAAGGTTTATTGATGAAGTTCTAGATATAGATAGGTAGATATAATGAGCCCCACCAGGAGCAGCTCACTTGCTGCTCAGCCCATACACCCAACTGACACTCCACAACCAGGCATCCCAACATTCCATTACCTCACCATGCACACCAACATTCCACAGCACATCCACACTGGCTGAGCAGCAAGGCAGGGAAGCAGGAAAGATGCATAGCACTGAGAACCAGATGCCACATTATGTTTATTATATCATTCAGACATTAATCCTGTTGGCATTATATTTTATGCATTAACACCTGCTGTTAGTTGTGTTATATTTCATGTATTAACGAGAGGGGATGTGTTGTATCCTGACCAATCGTATTGTATGGAATCTGGTGGTAGAATCTGGTAGTTCGCAGATTCCATACAATGTCAGTTGGCCCAGGCTTTTCCTCCTGAGAGACGTATGTCTCCGTTCACCCGGCTATACATTTATCCGACAATAAATACTTTTATACATTATCATCACGCGTGACAGTCTACCTACTAAGGTAGAACTTCACACAGGGATCATACCGGAAACAATATCGAACACCCCCACCAGTCTCATTCCCAACTCTAGGGCCGCCTCGGCCCCACGTTCATCCTGAACACGTCTAATCACGGAAGGGAGAACGGTCATTGAGGAGGTGCCGAAACACATCGAATATACCGCTGCAAACACTACCCCAAGTGTTACAATCAGCAATTTCGGGAACTAGGCCTTTAGCGCCTTTGCTGCGAGCGGAATTCCAGCCAGGTGCTGGACATTCCGATCGCGGGCGTGGTCGTGACGAGCTCAGCTCATCCTGAGCACACGCCCACCGTGAGGCATGATGAGCTGAGCTCGTCATGAGCACCGAAGGTGTTAGGCAAGCACACAGTCAAAATCCACTGTGCTTCTCCACATGTGTCGTGTTAGGAAAAACAGCTTTGAGTTGCCCAAACTTTTCAGCAAGCCAATAAGGAAATTCATCCTTATTTTGCGGACGCTTGCCCATCACTGAATTAATCATTAAGAGACTGATTACCACACCACCAGGTGCAGTTGGTTGCGCAGCAAGACCAGGTGGTCCCACCTGGAAGTTGAGCGACATGAACTGAATAACAGCTCTATGTATGCATATTAATGAAGCATGCAATACGCGGAGCTCTGCGACTGTAGCATTGAGATAATTTGGGTGCGGGGTATACCCAGCCAAAACGAGCCATGTGGCCCCACCTATCAATAAGGGGCCTAAACGGACCGGTGTTCTCCGGTGAGGAAAGGAGCCATTAAACCATATTTGGTGTTGCCAAGCCGTAAGCGGAACTTCAAGAGACCTATAAGTACGATAATTCTGAGGAATGGCCGTAGCAGTATATTCGTGAAACAAATTATCTGTTCCATCGACTGCCGGAAAGGTGACCAAAGAATAAAATACCTCGAAGCGGTAAGCTGCATCCACTTGCACAACAAATATAAGTGCAACACCAGCATCAGGTACACCATATTGAGTCAAATAAGCCCTGAGCGGTGCGCGGTTAGGAGGCGCAATAACAGTCGCCATATTAAAAAATAGAGAATAACAACCCACGCGTGGCAGCGCAATAACGGGGAAATATGAAAGAAAAAGACCTTTTAAAATTTAAGCTTGAAAAACCTATAGAATATCACAATATAGGAAGCAACACCGTCACAACCGTCTCCGGAAACAGAAGTGAGGGTATTGTGGACACACACAATCACTACTCAGGAGTCTCACAGATAAGAACCAGACCAAACGTTAGCGGCGCCATGTTGCGGGGATTCTGCACATACACAGAACTTTGTGCAGGAAAACAGGACCTCAGTGTATAGGGGTTGTACCTTCCTACCACCTTAGTACCCAAAATCCCAAAACCGACTAGCTATAGTGTCTCATTCGTTCTCCTACATAATCACGAAGCTACAAATGATTAGACAACCCAGAACACAACACTTCTGACTCTCTCAGGAATCGCGGTAGCAAGATATACCCTTTCGCTCGCTCACTCGCACTTGTCCACAATAAGAATTGGCAGAGTCACTGTTATAGTTCAAAATGTTTATTTTAACTATCGTGCTCTATAATGCAGTATACGAGCCACTACCAGCAGCGAAATGCATAAACTCAGAACAATTAGCATTGTTACAATACCATAGAATATAAAGGGGGATGTCATCATATACAGACAGTGGAAAGAGGACTATAAAGCCTAACCACCTTCCCCTTGGCTGGAAGAAGTTTTATTTATATAAAAGAAGCTCTCTGGGCTTTGTCAGCAGAACCCATACCTTAAATCCTAGATGGAAGCTTTACATCATAGGAGCAGCATAGCTCTTCTCCATAAAAAGGTCTCTCTCCAAGTGTGTGTTTGAACAACATGCATCCCCGTAATATCAAAGCACGAGTTTCCAGCAATGCAGCTGTGTTTAGCATGTTTTGTCTAGGTGCTAAGGACTGACCAGAACAGAATAACAAGGGGCATTGTTTATCAACCTTGCATATCGTGTTCAGACCAAACTTTAGGAACTAGCAGAGAACGCGAAAAGCAGACAGTTCTCATGTCAAAGGCATAAACAGAGTCTTGCAAAATAAAGTCATGTAATAACATGCACAAAAGCAGCATCATGGCAGCAGAGCTCATTCTAACTTACCAATGTTGCCAATGACCCTAACAGCCATATAACAATTCAGAATTATCCAGTCGGATTCTGAGTGACCGAGTCGTTCGGAAAATAATGGGTTTTGGGCATCGTAATGCATTGTTCAGGAAAACCGGATCCCAGTACGAGTCGGTTGAAAGGTCCGGCTCCGGAAGGCTCTCGGATGCCCTTCCGAACGACATTGAAATCGACCCCCTTAGTATGTGTGCTGCACTGTATAGCACACATACAGGGTGGAAAAAGGTTTACAGTTAGTCTAAGCATAGTTTCTTGTACTAAAAGGGTATCCTTCCAGTACAAAACCTATGCTAGACTCACAGAGACACCCATGCACTAAGGTGCAAAGGTTTGTCCATGGTGCACGGCTGCACATTTCTGCACGCTAGGGAGAGGGAAGGAGAGAGCCATATTTCTGTTAATATGGCACTCTCCTCACACAGCGCAGCATTTGCGGCTTCTGCACTATGCTGAGGGGTCCACTTTGCGAATAGTCCTAAGCAGAGGGATGATTAAACAGATAACAAAGAAAGGTCGAGGTCCAGGAACCAACAATAAGAATAAAATGGAATTAAATTTCACGGTCCTGAAAAATAGGACTGTTTTAGGAATGCTATACCCAACATTGATATATAGTCATTGGGAGGCCTGATCAGGCTACTGATAGCCCTGCTTTCATGCAGGAATTGGCCAGGAAATCGGGAGGTTCACCACTCCAAAAGAGATCGTTAAATATCTACTGAAAAAAGGAGACTCATTTTATGATAAAGGTAGGAACACTGTAAACTATTTATACTAGGACTAATGATAGGTATAAGGTTTGATTGAGTTTGATGTAAATAGTAAATGTGGGCTACAATTTATAATTATGTCTCCTTTAGAGACTGATTTGGTGGGGGGCATGAGTTCCCTCAATGTGTCTGCACCACCTATGTAAATGTAGTGGACCTGGAGTAACACTAAATAGATAGAGCGAGGACTGAATTAGGGGTCCTCCTGGTGAGTTTAGATAAACAAAGATATTCCACCATTATTATGGGTGAAGGTAACAGGTCCAATTACGTATGGAGAGCATGTGGTATGAGTAACAACAGTAACTGATTATAGGGATGATACAATGATGTTTGACTGTACTTCTTGAAGTGTAAAGGTTAGTAGAGACGTGAGTAATGTAAGTGATGAGTGAAACATGCAGTGTATGCAGTGTATTCTGGCGAACCCCTAAACCTGAGTGTGACAAGTGCCATTAGATGATAGTCCTTTATATGTAAGATCATTGATCAAAGTTTGAAAAGTCAAGGTAACAACAAAAAACATACATACATTTTCCTAATTGATATGATTAGATAATATTATTGAGCTTATGTGTATGAATTTGTTATATATGTTGATATATGATTGGTAGAAGCAACATGTATATGTTTGTATACAGGTATTAATGATACGCATTGATGGTGAGAGATATGTTGTTGTCTTGAAGAGGTTGGTCAGAATTGGTTCCAAATCACCGAAACGCATCAATGCATATACAGTGCAAAATTTGTGGAGCATACTGGCACACTAGATGGGAACTCGGTTATAATCATGTGCCTGTATTGATTAATTGTATGAATTAGCAATTGATTAAGACAGATTGTATTGTCTTGTGTATTCTCTCCTTGTTTTCTTTTTAGATGTACTTTAATTGCATGTGATATGTATTTTTAAAAATAGAGAAGTAGGAAAAACTTTTTTAAATGTATGTTTTACTATGAACATGAAAGACAAGATGATTTTATGTGTTTATTGATATATGTATTACCACTTTTTTATTAAATATTTGATATATTCAGCACTGTTGTAGCACTTAACTTAGATCTGGGGTTGTGTTTTTGAGTTGTGGGTAAGTTTGAGATTTATGTGAGTTGGAACAATAATAAATGAATTCTTGTGATGGTTTTTGATTCCAAAGGGAAAATATTGTGACTTACAAACTATATGAGTGGTGGATACATAAGTGCTTTTGTGGGAGTGTAACTGGCTGTCTAAGTGACTGCCTGACTGTGTGAGTGGGTGCAAATTACATACTATTAAATTACATACTATAAACAAGCACCCAAATCAAGGGGTATATTTACAAGCCCCTATCACCACCACAACGTCACTTTCCAGTGAAGTTGTGATGGCGATAGGGGCCTCGCCTTATTTACAAGGCAGCGTTAAGCCACTTAACGTTCCACCGCAACATCAATTGATTTTGACGCTGCCTACCTTTTTCAAGGGCAGTGTAAATAGAAGGTAGCGCCAAAATTAAGACCAGGGAAAACCTGGCCTTAAACAGGCGAAACAAGGAGAAATGCTTTATTTCTCCTCGTTTTTGCTGTTTCCATGTGTGCTGCCTTGTGCAGCGCACATAGAAACAGCAAATTGCCTATGATTGTTTATGTGCAGGAAGGTCCCCCTTCCTGCACATAAACAATCATTTTAAAAAAATCCCGTTTTGAAACTTCTATGTGTGCTGTATTAAGCAGCTCACATAGAAGTTACAAAATGGCATTTAAAGATCGTTTATGTGCAGGAATAGGGACCTTATTGCACATAATCAATCTATCCCTCAACACAGGCACCCTTGCACTATGGTGCAAGGGTGCCTGCTTTGGTGCTAGGCAGCTAATGTTAGCGCCAGCGCAGAGGGAAACACATGGCTGCACCATATTCTCGTAAATATGGTGCAGCCCTGCGTTTCTAAAGTGATGCCACTTTATTGTAAATATGCCCCCTATTATCGAAATACATTCATTCATACTAGCTTAATAAAATAACTACATTTTCAGTATACCAATTTCTCTTCCTCCATTGCTGATCACTATATTTTTAGTTATAGTTCTTATCTAACCTCCCTTCTATTTTGCCTTTGACTGTAGTATCTAGAGGCTACACATTTTCTTTCAGCATAGATACACTCTTGGGTTCTATTTTTAAATATACATTTTTATAGTAAAACCTAATTAACATACCTGTAAAATCTCTTTGCTGTTGTTGAAGTTTTATTTTAATATCTGTGAATATCTGTTTCCACTACAAATCTGAAGTCAGAAATCTCTTCATTCTATTCCACTCTCAGTACAAAAGTACCAATATTTGGTGCCCATCTCACTGTGCTCCCACTCATACACCCATACTTATCAAATCACAGACTTCCTTTGATCTTTTATGTTTTTTTATACCACACCTAAATGGTCACTTTTTTTTTAACTCTTTCCATGTTTTCTGTAAAGAAGCCCAATTAGGGAGGTGTTTTCGCTGATCCGTGAATCCACTGCGGTGCTCAGTGTTGGCTCCCGCGTGAATCCACAACGGATCCACACAGAATCCCTAAAAAGCATTCAACAATCTGCTATTAAGGCTTTTCATTTTTATTGTATTAAGTAAATTTTGTCAGGTATAAGACATACACTCCCTAATGAGCAATTTTTGCACACCAGTCTGCTCTCAAGTGTCACACTGCAGTCTCCTTTCTTCCATTCCACCCACACACTGTTTTGGCTGTGTTTCCATAGTAACTATTTGCAACACTCTCTGCCTACCAGTAGGTCAAAAGTTCACAGCAGCAGCATACTATCTTCACATTAACCATAGCAGGTGTGGTTGACTGTTCCTAATTTCAAGCATATCTCAAAGAACATATCTATTTCTTTATTTTTCCAAAGCCAATCAGAGAGTTAGTCACTTTTTTTTCTTAAAGCCACTTCCTAATTTTAGTGCCCTGCACATCTCCACCATCTAATCAAATATGTTTTTATATCTTATTTGCTATCCTCCATTTTAACTACTGTCCTTCATCTTCAAAACTTGCTCATTCTGCAAGCCTTTACCTATCTGTTACTCCTGCTTGTCTCCAAAATGGTCAGAGAATGAATTCTGTGCCATAGTTTTGTGTTTTGGGCCTGAGAGAGTGCTAAAAAGAGTGGCATTGAGAGGGACTGAGGCTTCCCAACCAAAAGGACACATTCAATACAAAATAGATTTAATATAAACATATCCTATTACAATTTATATAACTGTGTCACTGCCTGGGTGTGGGTGTGTGAGTAGCTGTGTAACTCACTGTGTGGGTGTGTGAGTGGCTGTCTGGGTCTGTAAGTGGATGTTTGAGTGGTTTTGTGGATCTGTGAGTGGCTGTATGGATGTCTGAGTGGATGTGTGAGTAGATGTGTGGGTCTGTCTGTGAGTGGTTTTGTAAGTCTGTGAGTAGGTGTGTGAGTGGTGGTGCGGGTCAGTGAGTAGGCATGTGAGTAGCTGTGTGTGTCTGCAAGTGACTGTGTAAGTGGGTTTGTGGGTCTGTGAGTATCGGTGTGTGTCTGGGAGTGACTGTGTGAGTGGGTGTGTGGGTCTGGGAGTGGGTGTGTGAGTGCTTGTGTGAGTATGTGAGTGGCTCTATGAATGTGTAAGTGGGTGTGTGAGTGATTGTGTGGGTGCATGAGAGAGTGTGTGAGTGGCTGTTCATGGGTAAATGAGTGGGTCTGTGAGTGGATGTGTGAGTTATTGTGTGGGTCTGTTAATTGGTGTGTCAGTTGTTAAATGGGTATGTAAATGGGTGTCTGAGTGACTGTGCGGATCTGCAAGTGGGTGTGTGAGTGGTTTTGTGGGTTTGTAAGTGGGTGTATGAGTAGCTGTATGGGTATATGAGTCGGTCTGTGAATGGTTGTAAGAACACATACAATGCAAAACAACAACCAATTTAATACAGACATGTCCTATTACAATTTATATAACTGTATCACTGCCTGTGTGTGGATGCTGTATGGATGTCTGAGTCTATGTATGGCTGTGTGAGTGGGTGTGGGTGTGTGAGTGTGTGAATGGGTGTGTGTGTGAATGGGTGTATGAGTGGGTGTGTGAGTGCCTGTGTGGGTGTGTGATACGGTGTTAGAGTGGCTGTGTAGGGTCTCTGAGTGGGTGTGTGAATGGCTGTGTGAGTCTCTGAGTGGGTATGTGAATGGTTGTGTGGGTCTTTGTATGGGTATATCAGTCATTGAATGGGTGTGTGAGTGGGTGTGTGAGTGGCTGTGTGGATTTGTAAGTGGGAATGAGAGTGGTTTGTGGGTCTCTGAGTGGGTCTCTGAGTGGCAGTATGAGTGTGTGAGTGGGTCTATGTATGTATGAGTGGGTATGTCAGTGGCTGTGTGGGACTGTGAGTGGGTGTATCAGTGCTTGTGTGGGTTTGTAAGTGTGTGTGTGGGTCTGTGAGTGTGCATGTCAGTGCTTGTTTGGTGATGTGAGAGCATATGAGTGGAAGTGTGAGTGTGTGTATGAGCACTGGATACATGAATCCGTCGTGGATTCACACATGGGCCACACTGAGCACCGCAGTGGATCCGCAGATCCTCATGTGTGCAAAACAATTTTTTTGCCCAATTTTTTTGCCCAATGCACCTCAAAGACCCCTCTATCGCTCCAATAGGGTCAGGGTACCTCTACCCTAAACCCTTCATTTAATGTTTTGGGGTATTTTTACCCCCGGAACCGAGTTCCGATATGCAAAATGATGGCCAAACTTTTTTCTTAGATTGCGGCCAGCCAATCACAGCACTGCTGTTGGTACATGAATCCGTGGATCCCCTGCAGTGGATCCACATCTCTACATATACAGAAATAATTTTTCTTTAATAATTCCAAAACTACTGAACAGATTTACACCAAATTACAAAACGTTCTGTACCAAGATCTAGCTTTCTGCCAAATTTGGTGTAATTCTGTTCAGAGGTTCGGGCTGTAGTTGTGTCTAAAATCCCTATGGGATATTGCATGGGAAAAACATGCTTTAGGACTCCCCCTTTTTCTCAGCCCCCACTTAATGAATCACCCCAACACTTTCCAGATAGCAACTGATGTAGCCAGCATACTAGTTTTGAAAATTTTGTGAAGATTCATGAAACAGCTCCAAAGTTGTTCCTATGGAATCTAGGTCCTAATTATAACTACCGACAGGCAACTGCCAGTAGGTATTATACATATATATATTCACGGAAAAAACCATATGTTTCAGGGACATTATAGTTAGAAATTAGCATTTAAAAAACCTTAAAAATTCACTGAATAAACCACAGGTTTAAGGGACATTATAGTTAGTTGGACATTTCACTCGTACAAAACCAGAGAAATTCGGCCTTTATAGTTAGTTGAGCTAATTATAACTCGCACCCCACAATGCACTGCTGATGACATCACATATTACATCATTCATGACATGGTCAGTGACATTACTGATGACATCACTGATGACATCTCAAATGACATAATTGATGACATCATCCAGTGACTGTGTGTTTCTATAAAGTTTAAATATGTTTTATATATATATATATATATATGCCAAGGTGCATTGAAGAATGAGTGGGTATATAAGTGTCTGAATGGATGATTTAGTAGGTGCGTGACTGACTGTATAGTTGAGTGATTAAACATGTCTTAGTGAATGCATGGGTTAGTGACTAAACTGTGTGAATGTCTGTATCAGTCTGTCAGTTGGTGTGTAAGCGGCTGCATGGGTTGGTGAGGAGCTACATGAGTGTCTATATGGGTTATTGATTGGTTGTCTGAGTATCTGTATGGGTGCCTGAGTGTCTGTGTGGGTGGGTGGGGGGTGTGTGACTCTGTGCTTAGATGTGTGAGTGGGTGATTCACTGGGAGTATGGGTTCAAGAGTGCATCTGCAAAGGGCTGTATGGGTGGGTGAGTGTGTGTATGGGTGTGTTGGTGAGTGAATGGATGTCTCAGTGGTACATGTGTGAGTAACTACATATGTGAAAGGCAGTATATGTGAGTGTTGGAGTATATAAATGACTATATGTGAGAGTGAGTGATTGTGAGTGTGGCTTTATGGATAAGTGTGTGCTTGTATCAGTGATTGTATAAGAGAGTAAGTATGTGTTAGTATCTGTACGAATATGAATAAGTGAGGTGGTGTGTGTATAACTGTATAGGTGAGTAAATGGGAGAGGTGTGGCTAAGCAGCCAGGGCGACTGACTCTGGAACACAGAGGCTCACGGTTCGACCACCAGTGGCAGATCAACCCAGCACCATGTGACTGTGGGCAATAGCTTGCTTATTCTTCCAGACGGCCCCTAGCGCCTTGACACCTTCAGGTAATTGTTCACGCTTTACAAATACTGGACATTTACAATTACATTCTTAGTATGACTGACTAGGTGTGTGAATAACTCTATGAATGAGTGGCAGTGTATGAGTGTCTGTATACGTGAATGAGTGCATATGATAGTGTTGTATTGATGAGTGACTGCATGTATGAGTGACTGTATGGGTGAATGAGTGAATGTGTGTGTAGACCTAGGAATCAGTGAGTTGGTATGTAGTAACTGGTATTGGTGTGTCTATGGTTTCGAAAATGGTAGTCTGTATTTTAGAGTGGGTGTATCAAAGGTTATATTAGGGTGTGAGGAGTTGCATCAGATTATCACGTGGATGATGTCATCAGTGATGTCATCCGTGATGTCACTGACCATGTCATGAATGATGTAATATGTGACATCATCAGCAGTGCATTGCGGGGGCAAGAGTTATAGTTAGCTCAACTAACTATAACGGACGAATTTCTCTGATTTTGTACGAGTGAAATGTCCAACTAACTATAACGTCCCTAAAACCTGTGGTTTTTCAGTGAATTTCTAAGGTTTTTTAAATGCTAATTTCCAACTATAACGTCCCTAAAACCTATGTTTTTTTCAGTGAATGTCAAAGGTTTTTTAAATGCTAATTTCTAAGTATAACGTCCATGAAACCTATGGTTTTTTCAGTGAATTTTTAAGGTTTTTCAAATGCTAATTTCTGACTATGCCTACAGAGGTAGGACATGTGCAGAAAGAGGAAGAAAGGCACAGAAAGAAGCAAGAGAAATGCAGAAAGAGGCAACAGAAGTCCAGAAAGAGGAAGAAAGGTGCAGAAAGAAGCAAGAGATATGAAGAAAGAACCAACAGAGGTGCAGCAAGAAGCCTTGTTGCAAAGTCATCCTCTGTCCTGGGCAGCCCCCAACTTTTTGCTGACTGGTACTGACCCTGGGCTCTGCCTAACCAGGCCCGGAGCCAGTGCTATGCTGAAAGACACTTAGAATACAGTGAAAACACCTACATACACTAGGGTACACTATGGGTTGGGGTACCCTTGTGATTGGCATGACCTCCCCTGTAAGGCCCTAGTACATAATAGGGCAGGGGGATTAAAACTACCTCTAAGTCCCTACCATATAATAGGGCATAGCAGTTTAGAGGCCAGCTATAAAAAGAACATATACATATACACAGACAGTGAGATATTTACATTACGCAGCGAGGCAACAGTTCAATCCGTTACTAGTCCATCTGACTGTACCACTTCAAATTTCGCTAAACACCAATGAATGGAATCATGTTAACTACAGGAATATCCTACAAAATAAAATAAAATAAAATCACACGTCAATGAACCAGAAATAACAGGGGTAAGGTGATGGCGTTGCTTTGCTGGCTTGGCTGTGGGATATATATATATATATATATATAATATATATATATATATATATATATATATATATATATAGAGAAAGAGAGCGATAGAAATTCATACAGGTAGAGAGATAGAGAGATAGACAGACAGACAGACAGATAGATAGCTAGATAGATAGATCTTTGCAACATTTATTTAGAGAATACTTGTAGTTGCGTCCACTGTCTTTCTTCTGAAAGAAGTCGGCATGCGATGTAATACGCTAGGGCTTATCATCTATACACTTTGCTGAGTGCATCTGGGTACAGAGTTATCAGCAAGACAACTTGATGTGCTGCAGGCAGAGGGCAGGAATGCAGCATATTTATTAATTTATCAAGGTATGTTGCATTCCTGCTGCCGCACTACACTGGTGCATCCACGTGCTGCCTACTGCCTCAATGCAGGCACCCTTGCACCATTGGGGAAAGGGTGCTACATACATTACATGGCACCCTGGATTGTTTTTGAGCAGGAAGTGGGCACGTCCCTGTACAAAAACAATCCTTATAGGTAAGACAACACAATCAACAAACTCTTGATAAATCATGTCCCTGGGAGTAGTGTTGCATGGTGTCAGCCTGAGAGGAATGGTGTTGCACTGTAGTAGTGGAGTGGACGTCAAATGAATCAAAGTCTGGATTCTGTTCCAGTGTGAGCTAGCTAGGTGCTCAGCGCTTGCTTTGGCTGATTTAAGAAGGACTCAGACTCCTGTCCTGTCACTACTAAGAGAGTAGTACTTCAGGGTGCTAGTGTTATTCTCTGCAGTCGTTTGTAGCTTATACAGTCCCAATCTCCCTGATGCAAGGAAGACTGAGTTGAGCCATCAAAGGGGGCGGAGAAGCAAAGATCATTTGTTGCACGTCAGCATGAGTAGTTGATTTAGAAAGTTCAATGCTGTGCCTGTCAATTTTTTTAGAGAGAGTACCACTAATCATTTTTTGAATCTTCTTCATTTCTTACATCAGCACTCAAAGGCAAGAGAACATTTGAAGGCAAAGCAGCTACCACCACCAGCGCCCTGGCTGATGGTTTTGCTGGCCCCAGTAAATCCTGTTTATTATTATATCTTACTCTTACCTCTCCCCACTTTTAAAAGAATTTGGTCCTGTATAGTTTTCATACTATCTACTTTCTTTCAACTCCCCTGTCTAATGTTTGTTATTCCTGCAATACTCTGTTTTTATAAACTTACTGTTTCTGCAGCTTACTGTAACTTTCTTCTGATCTCTTTTTTGAGTAAGCTTTCCATTGCCCCCCTCTGTTACATGCCTTGTGGTACTTATAAGACTAAGAGAACAGATTTTTGGTACCATGAAGAAGATTGTGGGCCCAAGTAAACTATTCTCAAAACATGTTTGTTGAGAAGGCTTTCTTGATCAAACAATTAGAAAGAGATAGAGTGGCCATGGTCAAGGCCCCCAATGTTGTCTTATTTATACAGTATGTTAGCAGTTTTCATGACAGTGCAGCATGGCAGGTTAGGAATGAATTTCCATTACCAACCAATACCATATGTCCTTCATTGACCATTCACTTCCACCCCTTCATTGCGCTTGACTCTCTTCCTTTCATAGCCTTATCCCTCCATTAGGAGAAAAAAAGGTTTGGCTGACTTGACTACCTGGCTTTTTTCATATGTTGCCAAACTATAACCTCCCAAAGTGATAGTTCTGATAGAAGATACGTCTTACCGAATTGTAGTGAGGTATTGCTGTTGTACTTTGTGCAAAATAATTACTTAGGTGGCAAATCTGGTATCTAAAATGGGTAATTCTTTAATTTTGTTTTCTAGCTACATAGACCATCAGTGCCGCAGTCATTAGCCAGGCAGGGAGTGGAATAGAGGAGGCCCATGCTGTAGGAACAAGTGGTAAGTCACCTTGCTTTCTTACTGACAATACTGTATTTGTTGAGTGAGGCAAATATCCCACCCATCACTTCCCTTCCCAGAGCATCCGCCACCTAAAACTGCAGCAGTGCAGGGTAGGCTGTGAAATGTGCATTTGCTTCAGTTAAGAGTGTATCATTACGAAGTTTGCAATGCATTACAAACCGAAAACAAGGTGTGTTTGTCAGTGCCCACTCAGCCACCTACTACCAGTATTTCACTTCATCATTCCATCCTTTTGTCCCAGTCTACCAAAAAATTCCATCTTGGCATGTGCCACATTTTCTGCCCAAGTGACATATTTCATGGTTCCTATGATGGATTTACACCTGTTCCAATCTTCTGCTTCCGTCAACTCGTCATTCATCAACCAATGTGACTAAGCAAAAGCGTAGCACATGATCAGTTACACCTCACTGTTCTAGTGCTTAATCTCTACCTAGTTTAATCCCTCTAACTTACTTTTCAGTAGAGTAATGTTCCCCACTGCCAAGTGAAGGTATTTCTTGAAAATACTTTGTGGTGGAAGCCAGGGTGTAATGTGGGAATAAGTGCCATATTTAGAGTTTGGTGGATGGGATACTCTATGACAAACATGGCAATTAAAATTTATACCATTCCCTGTACTGCAGTGCATCATTTATAATCTGTGCACTATCTACTTACGGGGGAATGGATATCTGTTATACGTCATGTGTGTGATGGAGTATTCAATCTACCTCTAAGTTTGGAGTCAGGGTAGTATTCAAGAGGCAGTCAGAGAGAGACGGGTAATTGAAATTAATTATAATAAGTTAATAAATTAGCCAATACAGCTGCCCAAAATCATGCTGCAGAGTAGCAGACCCGGTAGCATACCTTCAATAATATTGCACCTATACTATCAAGTATACTATTAATTGTGCAACATATACGCCTTACTCATTAATGAGAGGTAATTCATAACACACAAAGTGTCTGCTAAGTTTCTCTATGAAATCCCTTAAACGTGATATTCTGTTAATTCCTTGCAGTCAGTCCTATAGCATTATGTGATGCATGTGTGGGGAAAACTTGGCCCTGTGACTAATCACAACGAAAATGCCATTGTCCCTAGGGAACCAGCTATGTTCTGCTACTGTTCCGCTAAAGTATAAACAAGTGTTTGCTCTGAGCATTGCAATTAGTGTTTTTCTTTTTTTTTCTTTTTGATATAGCTACTCCTGCTTCTGGAGGCCACTCATCCTGGCAGCAGATAGTTGCCTGGCTGTGGCACTACAGAATGGAGACCATTGTGGCCGAATACTGCCTCCTGGTGGTCATGGAGGAGCAGGAGGCACATGCCTCCAGTTCCTTTGGTCACCAACCTGGCCCGCCTCCATCCTGGCCACACCAATACCAGCGCCACTTGCAGCCGGAGTTCACTGCTTCACAGTGGAACACAATTCCCTTCTTTATGGCCCACATTGACAGACGACCTCCTCCACCACACCCTATGTGAGCTGGCAGTGCTTTGGCTCAGGAAGTGACCCACCTACACGTCTGGATTGATGCCCCCTGAACCTGTTTTTCAATGGATTTATTTTGGTTTTTTAGTAGGATGGACTGTGTTGTCGATGGAAATTGGGAAGGGAGGTTCAGGAAAGGGCAGACATGGGACATTTGGGGATATTTGCTTGGGGAGAGGGGTGGGCCTGTTGTGGTTAGAGAGGGTGGGTTTCCTCTGGAAAAAAAAATACATGTTTTTGTTCTTTTCAGTGCGTATCACTAGCTATCTGTCTTTTGTCTTTGCATTGCTAGTTCGTGTAGCATTGTGGATTTTTGACAAAAAGCTGTCCTTTGAAATTGTTATATACTGCACATCTACTTTTCCCCCTAGACTTTCCTTACCTGAAGTACCTTGTCATGTATTTCTTCAGTAGGTTACTTTACTTACCCCCGCCTGCAGTCCAGTATACCCTGCTACCACAGTGGGAACAGTCTAGATCTGTTTGACTTATTGCTTGATGAGGTTTTGCCACTTTTGCAGCACTTAGACACTTATCAAAGTGTATACTAGTTAGTTAACTAGACTGAAAGAAAACACAGAATTAGTGGGTTATCAAAGGCCACCATGAGAATAAACACATTACAAAAAATAGCAGTGCTCACTTATAAGCAATCCAGGGAACTAGTATTTAATTTATTAAAACAATTAAAACTGAACTTATGAAATTATCATGTCAGGACTCAGGAGAAGGTTAAGTATTGAAGCAACACAAGGCCTGATTCAGAAAGGTAAAGTATGTTACATTTTTGGTGTTAGTTTACTCTTGCAGTGTAAGTCCATGACTAGTAACCTTTCCATAGTTACTATTACCATTCTTAGGGTACTACTTGTAAAGTTGCTGGTATTTCAGTTAAACTGCAAGAGTGTACTTACACCAAAAGTGTAACTTTACCTTTGTAACTTAGGCCACATAGTGCATACTAGTACTACCTATCATGGGACAGACATTGTTCTAAGACAATGCACCATGATAATGTTGTCCCTTTCATGCCTAAGTGGGTAAGTTGGGTTGGCATGGGCTATTGCTCAGGTGAGAAGTTACCGCAGTGAGTTGGTGTTACTTTCACCATATCCACCCTGTGCATCCCTCAGGACCACAGTAGAACTTTTCTCCTGCACCCATTGCAATTTCACCTGCGACACCTCAGACGCCTGCACCACTACCTCCAAACAACCAATGCCTGACACCTCCAAAACCCCACATCAACTGTCTGCATTGCTCCTCAACGTCCTATTCCTCAGGAAACCCTTCCCCAAAATCTGGGACCTCCTCAACAACAACACACCCGACCTACTCTTCCTGACCGAAACATGGTTCAACTAAGCTACCAACTGGGACATCGCTGCAGCCATGCTGCCCACCTACAAAATCATACACCAGGACTGAATCTACAAACCAGGTGAAGAACTCGCGATCATCTACACAAACATGATTGACTGTACCACCTACATGAATTCAGTCACCAACCTCATGGAACGCCTCCACTTCAAAATGCAAATGTACTACAACTCCACTCTGAAGGAAACCCTCGCCTACCATCCACTGGGCCCCCAACTGGAATTCTGCAACCACATCTTAGACTTAATCGCTCCCCTCTCCATCAGATCAACTAACTACATTTTCCTCAGGGACCTCTATTTCCACCTGGAAGACACCACAGACCTCAACTCCAGAGCCCTCTTTGACAGTCTCAGACACCTCAGACTCACTCAGTTCATCCAAGGACCAACCCCCACAGCAGCCCACATCCTCGACCCAAATTTCTCCTCCAACAACAAGATCACCAGCACCCACACGATCCCTCTCACATGGTCTGACCACTACATCATACATTTCAAGATACCTGCCCACCAAACCATCCCAACAGAAAAAACCAAAGCACCATCAAGACCATGGGGGTAAAATATCTGAAGAAAGTGGACCAAGACCCCACAGGAACACCCAACCAACCACACCGGGATTCTCGATGTCGACACCAAGCTCTTCAATAAATGGCTCACTGACTGCACCAACAGAAACGCTCCTACCAAAAACAAAAAACAACCCAGTGGTACACAAACAACTGCAGGGCGCCTGAGCGCCACTGCCAAATCCAAATACAAAGTGGCCCTCAACCTCTACTACCAACAACTATGAGACAAAAGAAAAAGACCCTAACTCTCAGAGTCAAAGCCTTCCCCAACAATGGCAAGGAACTCTCCACCATCATTAAGGCTGCTCTCCAACCCTGCAGCTGCCAACAACATCCCATCCCAAGCACTCAGACTTCTTCGAACAGAAGATTGTGAAGATCTACAACACAATCGACCTGCAGCATACCTATACAAACTCCCAGCAGGACACTCCCTCATTGCCAAACAGCAGCTAAGCTACTGGAAGCCCCTCTTGAATAAAGACACAATCGCCCGATGATTCCCATCCACTCAGGAGCCCCCTCAGACCCATGCCCCCAATTCATATACAACCTTGGAAGAACCATCATCTTCCTCGCACTCACTGCTATTATCAACACCCCCATAACCACAATCACCTTCACGTCTTGCTGGAAAAATACAAAAGTCATCGTCCTATTGAAAAAACTAACAGCGGACCACAATGCCCTCAGTAGCTACAGACCCATCTCGCTCCTGCCTTTTCTAGCTAAATCCATGGAGAAAGTCATCAACACCTAACTTTCAGACTAACTAGAACTCCATCAACTCCTAGACGGCCCTCAATTTGGTTTTCACATCAACCAAAGCACAGAAACAGCCTTCTTTGTGCCCAACGATGACAAAAGAATCATCTTCGACTAAGGAGAAACAGAGGCACTCATCCTCCTTGACCTCACTAGAGCTTTCGATACAGTCTCCCAGAACTCACTCATCAGAAAGCTTAGCACTTGGGTATCTGCGGTCCGGCCCTCAAGTGGATATCCTCCTTCCTCATGGACAGAACACAATTAGTCAGACTTCCCCCTGCACCTCAGAACCAAAGAAACTAATTTGCAGGATACCTCAAGAATTGTCGCTCAGCCCAACACTCTTCTACATCTAAATGACGCCCCTTGCAGACATCGTCAGAGCTCACGGCATCAACATTGTATCCTACATCGATGACACACATCTCATCTTCTCTTCTACCAGCTCAACCAGAACCGCCAAAGCAAAATCTACCACTACATGAACAACGTCGCTGCTTGGATGAAAATAAACTGCCGCCAGCACAACACAGACAAAACTGAAGTCCTAATCTTTGGCAACAACCACTCCCCCTTGGATGCCTCTTGGTGGCCCTCTGAACTTGGAACCCCACCCATCCCTGTAGACCATGTCAATAACCTTGGAATCATCTTGGACACCAACCTCTCCAAGAGCAGACAGATCAACACCATTGCCTCATCATACTTCTACATCCTGCGAATGCTACGCAAGATTTTCAAGTGGATCCTACACAACACCAGACAATCAGCCAGGCTCTTATCACAGGTAAAACGCCCTCTACATTAGAATCCAAGCCTATGTCCTACGCCGCCTCCAAACCCAGAACACCACTGCCAGACTCATCCTAAACATCCAGAGAAATAACCACATCTCTTCACACCTCAGCAATAATCACTGGCTACCAGTCCAGGAAAGATGTAAGTTCAAGCTACAAAGCTCTCCACAACACTGGTCCAGCTTACCTCAACCACCACCTCAAATTCTACTAACCCACCAGACACCTTTGATGTGCGTCCCAGGCAAGAGCACACCTCCCTCGCATCAAGAAAACCAGAAGCAATGGACACTGCTTCTCATACCTCACAGTCAAGATCTGGAACAACCTCCCCCAACACCTCAGAATCTCCCCTTTATAATGGACTTTTGAGGAACCTCAAGACATGGCTGTTCCAGATGAAACAGGAATGGTCACCTCCTCCCCCTTAACCCTACTCAGCACCTGGGTAGTCTCACAATTGATTAGCGTACTCTACAAATCCACATTCCATAACATTGAACATGTAACAAGTGATGAATTGCTATAATCAAATGCACATTTCTGGCATGTGCTTTTATTCTTTATATGTGTAATTTATATCTATAATATGCAAGATCAATCAAAATCCCATTCCTTGATAATTTAGTAACTGATTAGCCTACAAATTATTCCAGGAATTTCATAAATCGTATGACTATTTACCTCCATAAGCCTAATATTTTATTCACTTGCTTTTAGGTTTCTTTCATTTATTTTTATATACTGAAACACCTACAGGACAGGTTCCATTTTAGCTATGGTATCCATTTTAGTTAGCGTGTCAATGTTTGGTTATCTTTGCCCCGGAATCCATCTTCGACAATGGAGACTGCCATATTTGAAAATGAAGGCTGCAATTTTTCCTCAAATTATGTAGAATCTTCAACATGTCTGCCTTAGACGCAGATGTGGTCTGTATCTATCTTTCCAAGAACTGTAAATGTGTCATATCCCCCCCCATCATTGACATAGACAAAAAACCCAGTGCAACATCAGTCTGAGACAGGTGCCTTTTTCTAGGTCAAATAATAGCCATAACACAAACAATGTAGTCCATATTAACCCTTTGCGAGCGTCGGATGGCCCCCGGCCGTCCGACGTCACAGTGGGCGTGTGCGGAGGATGGCCGGGGGCCGTCCGAACCACGCCCAGTCATAAATCACCCGCACCGCGGCGGAATTCACACCGCGGTCAGCGGGTTAATGCATTTTTATCTTATTAGTACATCCACTGATGTATATGATTATGTCAAAACATTCCAAAGATTACATTGCAAATTCCATCTCAGATAAGATACAGTATATAAGTACTACCACTTGACCACTTAGTTAGGAGAGCAACTTCACCCAGGTCACAGAATGCAGATCACAAATGAGAGCAGCACCAGATTCCATCTCGGTAGAAAAAGCCTCAAGAAAGACTCCCGAGGCTCTGAGAAGCATTCCAGTAGAACTTTTCTCCTGCACCCATTGCAATTTCACCTGCGACACCTCAGACGCCTGCACCACTACCTCCAAACAACCAATGCCTGACACCTCCAAAACCCCACATCAACTGTCTGCATTGCTCCTCAACGTCCTATTCCTCAGGAAACCCTTCCCCAAAATCTGGGACCTCCTCAACAACAACACACCCGACCTACTCTTCCTGACCGAAACATGGTTCAACTAAGCTACCAACTGGGACATCGCTGCAGCCATGCTGCCCACCTACAAAATCATACACCAGGACTGAATCTACAAACCAGGTGAAGAACTCGCGATCATCTACACAAACATGATTGACTGTACCACCTACATGAATTCAGTCACCAACCTCATGGAACGCCTCCACTTCAAAATGCAAATGTACTACAACTCCACTCTGAAGGAAACCCTCGCCTACCATCCACTGGGCCCCCAACTGGAATTCTGCAACCACATCTTAGACTTAATCGCTCCACTCTCCATCAGATCAACTAACTACATTTTCCTCAGGGACCTCTATTTCCACCTGGAAGACACCACAGACCTCAACTCCAGAGCCCTCTTTGACAGTCTCAGACACCTCAGACTCACTCAGTTCATCCAAGGACCAACCCCACAGCAGCCCACATCCTCGACCCAAATTTCTCCTCCAACAACAAGATCACCAGCACCCACACGATCCCTCTCACATGGTCTGACCACTACATCATACATTTCAAGATACCTGCCCACCAAACCATCCCAACAGAAAAAACCAAAGCACCATCAAGACCATGGGGGTAAAATATCTGAAGAAAGTGGACCAAGACCCCACAGGAACACCCAACCAACCACACCGGGATTCTCGATGTCGACACCAAGCTCTTCAATAAATGGCTCACTGACTGCACCAACAGAAACGCTCCTACCAAAAACAAAAAACAACCCAGTGGTACACAAACAACCGCAGGGCGCCTGAGCGCCACTGCCAAATCCAAATACAAAGTGGCCCTCAACCTCTACTACCAACAACTATGAGACAAAAGAAAAAGACCCTAACTCTCAGAGTCAAAGCCTTCCCCAACAATGGCAAGGAACTCTCCACCATCATTAAGGCTGCTCTCCAACCCTGCAGCTGCCAACAACATCCCATCCCAAGCACTCAGACTTCTTCGAACAGAAGATTGTGAAGATCTACAACACAATCGACCTGCAGCATACCTATACAAACTCCCAGCAGGACACTCCCTCATTGCCAAACAGCAGCTAAGCTACTGGAAGCCCCTCTTGAATAAAGACACAATCGCCCGATGATTCCCATCCACTCAGGAGCCCCCTCAGACCCATGCCCCCAATTCATATACAACCTTGGAAGAACCATCATCTTCCTCGCACTCACTGCTATTATCAACACCCCCATAACCACAATCACCTTCACGTCTTGCTGGAAAAATACAAAAGTCATCGTCCTATTGAAAAAACTAACAGCGGACCACAATGCCCTCAGTAGCTACAGACCCATCTCGCTCCTGCCTTTTCTAGCTAAATCCATGGAGAAAGTCATCAACACCTAACTTTCAGACTAACTAGAACTCCATCAACTCCTAGACGGCCCTCAATTTGGTTTTCACATCAACCAAAGCACAGAAACAGCCTTCTTTGTGCCCAACGATGACAAAAGAATCATCTTCGACTAAGGAGAAACAGAGGCACTCATCCTCCTTGACCTCACTAGAGCTTTCGATACAGTCTCCCAGAACTCACTCATCAGAAAGCTTAGCACTTGGGTATCTGCGGTCCGGCCCTCAAGTGGATATCCTCCTTCCTCATGTCAGCCTTAAGCCCCACTCTAGAGCTACCCGGTGTACTCCCACAAATCTGGAAGAGATGAAGAAGTTCTTGGGTTTAACTTTTTTGATGGGCTTGCTAAGGAAGCCATCAATGTCTTCATATTGGTCTACTAGTCCCTTGATGGCAACGGCTATATTTCCGGCAGTCATGAGTCATGATAGGTATTTGCCTCTGCTTCGGATGCTGCATTTTGTCGATAATGGTTTAGCGTTGCCACGAGATCACCCTGAGTGTGACCGTCTTTTTAAGATTCAGCCTGTCATTGATCACTTTGTTGATCGATTTTCTGAGATTTTTGCTCCAGGCAAAGAAATAGCTATTGATGAGTCTTTGGTCCTGTTCAAGGGACGCTTGGTTTTTAGGCAATACATTCCTAGTAAGAGGGCACGTTATGGAATTAAGATGTATATGCTGTGTGACAGTAGGACTGGATATGTCTCTAATTTCAGGGTGTACACTGGTAAGGAATCTAGGATTAACCCCCCTGGTTGTCGGTCCACTTTTGGAGTGACTGAGAAAATTGTGTGGGAACTTGGTAGAGGACTTTGTAACAAAGGTCACCATTTATATGTAGATAACTTCTACGCTGGTGTGCAGTTGTTCAGGGAATTGGCCAAAGTGGACACTGTTGCTTGTGGCACAATCCGCTCTAACCGTAAAGGTTTCCCTAAAGAACTAGTTTGTCAAAAGCTTGTGCGGGGACAGTGCAGTGCGTTGCGAGGAACTTCTAGCTGTGAAGTTTTCAGACAGGAGAGATGTCTACGTGCTGACTACCATCCATGATGAAAGCACTTCACCTGTGACTGTTTGGGGTCAGGCTGCTGAAGCGTGCAAACCTGTGTGCATTTTATACTATAATAGGCACATGGGTGGTGTTGACAGAGTAGATCAGAGGTTGGAACGTTATGCTGCTCTTCGTAAGGCTTACATTTGGTATAAGAAGTTGGCTATCCACCTTTTCCACTTGGCAACCTTTAATGATTTTGTTGTATTCAAGGATTCTTGTCCTGAGTCAAAGATGACTTTTGCTAAGTTTCAGGAGTCTGTATTAGGCAGCCTTGTTTTAGTGGAACAGGCAAGTGTTCCTAGAGTTGGAGTGGTGGAGGATGTGGCTAGATTGAAAGATCGCCAATTTCCTGATCACATTCCTCCCATACCCTCAAAAGACTTTCCCAGTAGGAGATGTAGAGTCTGTTGGTGAAGAGGTACGCGGAAGGAGACTCGTATGTATTGCGCCGAGTGTCCTTCTAACCCTGGGCTGTGTGTGCCTGCTTGTTTTAGAATGTACCACACGCAAAAGATTTTTTGGGATCATCCATGAGTGCTAAAGTGAACTGCCTGGTATCTATTGTTTTATATTTTTTGTTCAGTTTCAAGGTTGGCATTTGTGCAATGTATTTAGTTTCAGATTTTGTGTTAGTAGATTTGTTTATATTTGCAATTTGTTTGTGTTTTCTTTTTTGTATAAAAAAATCCTAAATGTGACGCCCGTGTGTGTAGGCTGGCACTTGGCTGGTGGTGTGTGTGGACTGGCGCTTGGCTGGCAGTGTGTTTGGACTGGTGCTTGACTGGCAGTGTGCATGGACTGGCGCTTGGCTGGCGGTGTGCGTGGACTGGCGCTTGGCAGGCAGTGTGCGTGGACTGGCGATTGGCTGGCGGTGTGGGTGGACTGGTGCTTGGCTGGCAGTGTTAGTGGACTGGGGCTTGACTGGCGGTGTGCGAGTAGTGACTTGCGGCTTGCCACTACACACATTGCTAGCCAAACGCCACTGCACGCAATCCGTGAGCTGGTGTGGTTGCTGTGTCAGGAATGTGGGCGTGTGAAAGTGATGGGCCTTTGAATGGCGTGGTCTGCTGGTGTGAGTGTTGTAATGTGCTGGGCCCGTGGCTGGCGGTGTGAATGGTTTTGTATTCACATGCTAGTATGGGTACTCCCAATTTCAGAAATTTGCAAATATCTACTGTTTCTAAACTCTACATTTTGTTCCCATTTCAGAAATACATAGGTGTCTTTCATACCGATTTTTCCATGTATACATTTTCCCAAAATAATTGCTATATACCCGGGACATAATAAAAAACCATTGCAAGACGCTGCTCAGTTATTGGCTCTGGGTTCGTCGGGTTCTTGATGAACCTACAAGTCCTATATATCCCCACAACCAGAAAGGTCCAGCAGATATAACGGTATATTGCTTTCAAATAGCTGTCGTAATTAGAAGAAGTTACAGGTGAAAACGTTGACACAAATGGCTGTTTTTGTCAAATAATTTTCAATTTTTCCTTTATTTAACTGCTAGTTTCTATAAAGAAAACTTAAAGGATCTACACAAATGACCCCTTGCTGAATTTAGAATTTTGTCTACTTTTTAAAAATGTATAGCTTTCCAGGATCCATTATTGCTTTTGTACCCATTTCTACCATTAACTGGAAGGAGGTTGAATGCACAAACAAATAGCAAAAATAGGCTATGTCCCAGAACATGCCAAAACTGTGCAAAAAATGTTGGTTTTCGGACAAAAGTCTGCTTGTCCCGGAAAGCTTGGAAGATGGTGATTTCAGCCCCACAACCCCTTTTTTGATACCATTTTCAGAGAAAAAACCAGATGCTTTCATCCGTAGCCCTTTTTTCGCATTTTTCCCCAAAAACCCAAACTTTAGCTGTATTTTGGCTAATTTCTGGGTCCCCTCCAGGGGAATCAACAAACCCTGGGTACCTTTAGAATCCCCATGGTGTTGGAAGAAAAGGACGCAAATTTGGCGTGGATACATAATGTGGTCAAAAAGCTACAGGGGCCTAAGCGCGAAGTACCCCAAATAGCCCAAAAAAGGCTTAGCACAGGGGGGAAAAAGGCCTAGCAGCGAAGGGGTAAAACTGATATCTATGTTCCAAGAAAATAGCTTTGAAAACTGGAATAAAAGGATTTAACACACTGACTGGTTGCACAAAATGCCCACCGGCCACATGTTTAA
This sequence comes from Calotriton arnoldi, assembly GCA_963921515.1. NCBI lineage: Eukaryota > Metazoa > Chordata > Amphibia > Caudata > Salamandridae > Calotriton > Calotriton arnoldi. The sequence continues at coordinate 860,288 of CAWUFW010007157.1, read as the reverse complement.
ACAACAAGCAAGAAGGCATGGACAACAAATAACACATGCAGGCCTCTGGCAAAGGCATACTGGCTGACTACAAAAAATGCAGTAAAAAACAATTCTCCCCTTTGGAAAACCAATCAAACATACATAGATCTTTCAGCCAGCAAACAAAACTCATCTCTCACAACTCAGACATCTGCAATTATAAAGTAGTACCACATCTACATTTGATTTATACAGAACTTTTAATTATATAAAGAGTAGCATGCAACAATTCATTATTTCAGAATGCTCATATCTAATGTTGTATAATGCTATTTCCACGTTTAAAAACATGCAATATTAAAAAAATGGAGGCTTCATAGTTCAAAATGTCAGTTATACATGAATCCGCCCCCACCCCACAATATGGTGCAGAAATTAATATAATGATAAAAAAAATTGTACAGAAACACAAATAAATTAAAACAGGGAGAATACCCAAGACAGTGAAAATAAGACTATTCCAATGTTGCTGGCCTGCTATAAGCATAAACAGTAATATGTTGCGTTTCGCTAAAATAATCTTCTACTGAATTACAATTTGAAGTGGATCCTGTATAAGAAATATACGTTGGCGCATTTCGTGGTTCTTATGATTTATTACCACCTTCTTCAGAACAAAAACTGAAAAAACACACTCTCCAACAAGGGTTCACAGCTAGACGATAAAAAACCTGCATAAAAGAGTAATAACAATTACTCCACTGCGCATTTCCAATGATTCAAAAGTCATAATGCAGACATTATCTCAGCGGTATTATAATTGTAATTGCAAAAGAAGGTTGTGGGGAGGTTAACCTTGGGCAATGAGTTACAAATGATCAATGTTTTGTAAGTATGATTTGGGTACCACAGAGATATCATTTGCACTGTGACTTTTGAACCATTGGATATATACAGAGGGACAACTGTAATTATAATACTGCTGAGATATTTTCTGCACTATGGGGGTCATTACGATGGCGGAAGGACCGCCACCACCAGCCATGCGGTGGCAGGCCTTCTGCCAGCAGACTGCGATTTTCCCACCGCCATATTACGATGGTGGGGGATCCAGACTGCGACCGTGGTGGACGCAAAGACCGTCCGCCACGGAACCGCCACAGGCAATCGTTCCGATTGCCTGGCGGAGCGGTCTGCATTCATAAAATGGTGGCGGTACCTAGCAGGTACCGCCAAATTAGGATGCTGTCTTTAGCCAGCCTTTCTGTGGCGGGTAAACCGCCATTGAAAATCTGGTGGGGATTGGTTTTGGGGGCCCGTTGCGGGCCCCCCTAGTGTCTGGGGGTGGTGTTTGTGCACTGGGGGTACCCATGGTACCCCCCTACATTTCACTGCACCAAGTGGCAGGCACCATGTGGCGCCTGCCACGTAGTGCAGTGAAATGCACAACATGCATTTTGAACATCGCGGCAGGATACACTTCAAATTGTAATATGGTAGAAGATTCGTTTAGCGAAACACGCCATATTACTGTTTATGCTTATAGCGGGCAAGCAAAAATTCCAATAGTCTTATGTGCACTGTCTTGTGTATTCTCCCTGTTTTAATTTATTTGTGCACCATATTGTGGGGGTGGGGGCGGATTCATGTATAACTGACATTTTGAACTGTGAAGCCTCCACTTTTTAATTTTGCATGTTTTTAAATATGTGGAAATAGCACTCTACAAAACTAGATATGAGCGTTCTAAAATAATGTTACTCTTTATATAATTAAAAGTTCTGTGCAAATCCAATGTGGATGTGGTACCACTTTATGATTGGAGATCTCTGAGGTTTGAGAGAAGAGTGCTGTTTTTTGGCTGAAAGATCTATGTATGTTTGATTGGTTTTCCCAAGGGGAGAATTGTTTTTACTGCTAATATGGTGCTCTGACCCCTTGGTTGTGGAGCCCCTCTCTTGCCTAGTTGGTTACATAAAATGGACAAAAGCCATATGATCACTTCAAATAACAACAAGCAAGAAGGAATGGACAACAAGGAACACATGCGGAGTTATGGCAAAAGCACACTGACTAGCTACACAAAATGGCCGCCGGCCACAATTTCAATTAATAACAAGCAAGAAGGCATGGACAACAAAGAACAAATGCAGGCCTATGGCAAAAGCACACTGACTAATTCACAAAATGGCTGCCAGCCACATGTTCACTTCATGTAACAACAAACAAGAAGGCATGGACAACAAAGAACGCATGCAGGCCTATGGCAAAAGCACACTGACTGGCACACAAAATGCCCGCCGGCTACATGTTTAAACAACAACAAGGAAGAAGGAATGGACAATAAAGAACACATGCAGGCCTATAGACACTGACTACACAAAATAGCGGCCGGCCATATGGCATGGAGAAGAAAGGCAAAATGGTGGCTATGGCAAACACACACAGGACACACACTGGTCAGACAAAACAATGTCTATTATTCTAACCCAAGATCAAATGTATGGACATGGAGAGAGAGACAATTATCCATGGGAACCGAAGGATACAGTATCCCTAGCTACAATCACATCATGTAAAGTATTCTTCCACCGTTTGTGTGCATGTCTTCTGTCAAGAAAAGCACTTGTGCTTATTCTTTATGGACACTCACATACCCTATTTGAGTCATGCTTCATCACTGAGTTGCACCCCTGTCCCTAAAAACCGAGGTGGGCTCAGCCATATTCCAAGGAGCACTTTCAATATTGTTCCGGTGACTATAAGTTATTGTGATCAAATCTGGAATGTTTAACTTGGAATGAGTCGGATCTTGAATATACCTTGTTACTCTTTTATTTTTAGTTCTTTATAATACCATACATATTAACATACATATTAACTGGTTGTATCTTTTCAGAAGAATAAAGAACGAAAGTAAGGTATTGAAGTCCTTATTTCTTTTAATCAATTGTCTTCTTTTCTTTCTCTTTCAGAGCTTTTGGGACTTCTATCCACCGGCACCCTCAGTATAAAGGAAAAAGACCAGGTAAGTCACTGTTTAGTCCGGTTTCACCCAAGTAACTAGTGGGTTAATAAAGTGCTCTTTCTTTCTTTTATTTTTGATTTGGTGTGGTTATTTTGTGATTAGCAGAGTGATGTCAATAACCCTGGGTTATTGTGCTTCAGAGAATAATTATAGTGAAGTATAAGAATTAGAGAAGACCTCTCCTCATCTTCCTTCATTCTCTTCCCCCCTCTCTTCGTTCTCTCTCCCTTATCACTTCCCACTCCCCGTCCTTCCCGAAGAGACTCTTTCCCTCTCCCCTTCTGGTGTTTGTGCAGGGACATCTTAAGGATTTTGGGGGCCCGGGGCCGATAGTTTTTAGGGGGCCCCTGTTCAGAACAGTTTTGAATTATGATCCAGTTTCAGCTTTTTCATGCCCTCTTAGGCCAGGTCACTGACAGTGCGCAGGCACACTCGTCCAATTCTAAAGTTGTTACATCTAATGTTCATGGATAGTGGTGAGTGTTTTCAATATTGTAGCACAGCAGCAGCTCACTTACATTACTGCAAATAATCTCTGGCACACCCTCCCATTTCTCATATATGAAGTCCTGTTTTGATCTAAATGAAACTTTATTTATGGATGTTGCATGAAACAAACACAACATTTCGCTGCAAAATCTTTGTAATAGACTTTCACGTACCACTCACATCAAAACTAAATTAAAGAGAAACAGTATTTAAAACAATCTGTCGATGAATTATTCAAGGTCATCAGGGCAAGCCTTGCAGAACAGAGCTGGCTCTATCAGGGGGCCCCCTAAAAGGCTGGGGCCCTGGGCCAGAGCCCACTTTGCCCATGCCTTAAAACGTCTCTGTGTTTGTGCCCTGCTCAGCAGCCTCTCACGCACCTGGTAAAGCCATGCCCTCTCTGGGGCGTGGCTGGGAACAGGAGTGGACCGGCATACAGGAGTCCTCCTCTCCTCTCCAGGTGCCCTTGCGTCTCTCCCCACTGCCACCATCTGCTCTAGGCGTTCTTCTGTCTCCAGCCTCGCGTGCCCCTCACTCAGGGCACCTGCCGAACACTCCTCCTTCTCTGGCTGTTCCTCTTCATCATAGGTTGGGTTCGTCATCTTCCTCAGTCCCACGCAACTTTCTCCCTCATCTTCCTCTCCTTCCGCGGTCGCCTCGTCTCCTCCTTTTAACGTGTGCGTGATGCGCGAAAGGTAATGTCCCTTCCCGGCTGCCTGTCTTCCGGTTGCGGCGTTGACTGAGGCTGGAAAAGGAGAAGGGAGCATTCGGCTCCATCAGTCTCTCCCGCAGGTTCGTGACAGATATATATTAAAAATACCTAGTTTGCACCCAAGTTTCCCTTTATTGTTGGGTGCCACTGGTATGGTAAGCAAACTGTTGGTAGTGTATTGTCTAGGGGACGGTTACTACCCTTATACCCTATTGTGTGTCGACATGTTTCAGCCCTTCTAAATGACCAGATATTGGTCCCAAGCTTTCATCAAGACTATTTTCAATGCCAATATCTCCCGTAGTAGTTCTGCTGTCCTATCTACTTTTTCTGTCAGTGAACCGTCCTTCATGATAATATAGACAAACATACATATAAACATGCATTGGTGTGTAGTGCAGGCCTACTTGCCTGTCCTTTGGCTGGAGAGGCCCCTGTTGGTGCCTATTTTCATCACGTTCATTATGTGCAAAATAGAGGCTAGGAAGAAACGATTAATACTGGCTGATTTACATTATAGAGACCGGAGACAAATGACACATAGATACATTCATGCAGAGGGCATGCCATTTTATACTGTTGCATGCATTGGAATCAACCACCGTTGTTTCCTTGTCTTTGTTATTGAAATGATTTTTTTTTAAAACTTTGCTAGTACAAAAACAATATGAAAAGAAAGATAAGAGCTCACATCCTAAGTTGTATAGTCCCACACCCATCATATGGTGCATTTCTTTAAACAATTGTTTGCATTCTTACCCTCCCTGCTGTGTAGTCACACCGTATACAAGCTGGTGGGCAGTGGGCACGTCCCTGTAGCCACTCTCTGACAAAATTAGATGCGAGATATTAGTCCCCGTTGTTGCCCCCTCTTACCATCATGCGTGTCAGGATTGTTTCTAGGCCTGTGAGCTTACCATTCCAAGGGTTGCATGCTGCTTTTTATCTAGGAATGCCACAGTTTTCCCATGTCGTTGGCCCATAAAGGATCTAAGTGATCGTTTTATGCTGCGTCCGGCACGGTTTTTGGTGTAACGAGCCTCATGCTCATGTGCAAGGGTCAGCGTGATGACAACCCCGTTGTATGAAATTGCCTAAAGGTACAAAGGAAATGTAGTTTCACTATTGTGCAGTGTTGTAAAGTGCCCTTTTTGGATGGTCATCTACTCACCTTTTGTTACTAAGATGTTGTGGTATTGATCCGAAAGTGTGCTGGGTCTTGCCAATCAGGCCCAGCACTAGTGCTGTTTCCCTCAAACTGCAAATGTGAAATGGTACTCCCAATTGGCAAGTACTTTTACACCCCTGTAAGACCCTAATTTATTGTATCAGTGGTACCCAGGGCGGGGATGTAAAAAGGGCATCACTTATTGTGCCACCCTGAATGACCCGAGTAAAATCGAAGTCTGTAGGTATGCCATGCCAGCCCTGCATGAGCAGCTTGCCGGTTTGAGCTTGACCCTGCACACACCGGGTATAACAGGGTCACCTCACTGTATTTACCATATGTCAGTCACCTATAGGCAGGTCTCCTATAGCCCAGGAGGCAGAGTGCATTGTATTAAATCTGTGGACATACAAGTGCAAGCATATATGGCACTGTGGTAGCATTCTAAATGTAATTCTAATGCAAGTGACCGGCGGTCCATAAAAACTATGGACAGGCATTAGGACATTACCTATATGCCTAGCTCCATGATGACCTGGCTGATTTCTTTCATGTTTGGTATCAAACACCATGCTTTTTAAGCCTGACACACTGGTGTGTCGAGGTTAACCAGCATGTACCCAGGCGGCACTTTAGACAGTGCTCACTTAGTTTAACCAGTGTTATCATGCCACGGCAGGCTTTTTCGAGTGTTTGCCACCAAGACAGAAGTCTGAGCTCATTCTGGGGAGTGTGTAGCTCTCCCAGAGGCCAGAGACAAAGACCTGTGTGAGCAGGAGTTGACACCTTGCTAACACAAGATGGGCTATTGATTTAGACGGCAGTGAGCCTCGAAGGCTGCACTGGCACCACTGAACAAAGGGCTTGTTCCCTATTCTAGGGCAAAGCCTCCCCCTGCCTCAGGTACTGTTTTTTCATAGGCATGCAGAAAATTAGCTATGAAGGAAGATGTGCACCTCCACAAAGCTGACTAGTTTTAGTGGCATATGCCACAGCATGTTGTCACTACTAGGGAGGATTAGCCGCAGGACTAGATGGCATTGGCTACTGGTCTTCACACCCACTAACATTCCCTCAATCCAGGATTTAAGGGGAGCCTCAGACACCACAACTTCAGATTCGATGTGATACCAAGAAGAGACCCGTCTCCATGACAATGCAGGACTCCATGAAGCTAGGCACTAAGCTCTGCACCTGTAGCAGCCACCCTGCACCCGCTGGATTGCGACTCGACCAAGGCAAGAAACCGGTTCTAAAAGGAAGGTGAATCCCTCTGCAAACTCCAGAATTTATTAGAAGTCCCTTCGGCTAGAGGAACTAGTTCCCTGCATTCAGCAGGCACAAGCCGCAAAGGCCACGACCTTGAAGTCTAGCACCCTGAGCCACCAGCCATGGCCGTTCAAAGACCTTGTGCAGGTGGCTTCTGGGAAATGTAGTCCCGAGCCTCAGCAAGGCTCTGCAAAATTAGCCTGGTCCTCTGGATAAAGATTTCCTTCACTGGAGTGCTTGCAGGTAGCAAGGCTTGTTGGTGGTCAATCTGACTAAAACCTGCTTTATTCAACGTTTTAAGAGAAGAGATTCATCTGCTCGAACGACCAACCACTCCAGTGGCTCCATCATAAGGATCTTGCATTTCTTGTTGCCATCTCTGGGCACGACTGCCAGCTCCTCTGGCCGTGGATCTGGTTCAGCACCACAGACATCCAAGAGCACCTCTGCACCTGAGCCCACCGAGACAGGGCCAGCTCCTTGCTTTACTTCCCAAGGGTTTTGCTCAACTCACCCCACAAGTACCTTTTTTGCTAAGGTAGCCTTTCCAATACCACAAGCCTGAATGACAGCTCGGTTTTGACAGCTAAAGTATACCTCTGCACCCTGCTTCCCTAAAGCAAGTAAAATTGTGCTAGCTGTTGTGAACTGATCTAAGGACTCCGGAGACCTTAACTCTGAGTGGGTTCCCTTGAACTCACCCTCTAAAGTACATATATGTGTTTTTCCCACTTATCGCAACGTTTATGTTTTCACATTGTAAAGCATTGATTCATTTATTGCTTGAAAATTGACTTCTCCGGTTATACTGTATGTATGTATTAATTTCATTTTGGTGTCTAAAAATATATAAAAATCAGAGCTATTTTTATAAATTGGTGTTGGATTCCTATCGAGTCGTGTCAATTACTTATCGTCCATGTTGGTGATGTGAAATGCTTAACACATGTTCCTCTAAGTAGCCTTTCCTCTCTTTGCCACTCTACCAGGACTGAGAGAAGGTGTACTGAGAGAGTACCTGGGGCCCATCATTGTGTATTGTGCTAGTATTACATGGCAAGGCACCCCTGCCATACCACATAAACCCTTCACCTTGCAACACACAGCTCATTACAAGGCAGCATACCCTGGATGAAGTCCTTAATGGGAGAAGTTATGCAGTTATGCAATGATATAATTACAGTGGTATTGCCCCTCTATCCACAGTGGGCTTATGGGAAATGCAATTTCCTACATTCAAAAACCACCTTGAATCTATTTATTGTGTGTCTACTTGCTGCGTAAATTTAGTGGATAACCATAGTATAGGGTTGTAAACAAATTGTCTATATTAACTTGATATGGTATCATTGACTGCAGTAGATGAACCATGCGGATTGATCAGTGAAATACATGTTTGGTTTTATAGAGTTAGTTATTACAAGCAATGCACTTCGGCTGGGGAGTCTGTTTTTTAAACAAACATTTACCTGAAAAATGGTGGCCACTCTTGCAGTGCCATCTGAGAAGCCACTGTGACAGGCTCTCCTTTGAAGGCACAGAAATCTCCACCAAAGCAGCGGTTTACATGCCTGTACAGCCCTGGCGGACCTGGGTGCAGCCATCAAGACCCCAAATAAACCCCTTAGCCAGAAGGTAAAAACTTTTTTGACCAGAACAATCTGCTTAGTGCAACTGACCTTCTCTCCATCGCAGTCAGTCTCAAATTGCACCTGGGTCTTGGACAAATGCGAACTGCTGTTTTTTCAGAGGGCTTTAGGTTATCTAGGCAGTTTTTGACTTAAATTGTTTTTAAGAATCATACCTTCAATTTCCCTCATTTGATTTTAATGATTTGGTATCTTTTTGCTCATTATACTCTTCTCTATTTATCTAAACTGGTTTTCAGAAATGTAGTAATTTAAGATGCACTTCTCTGGGGATTATCTGCTGCTTATACCAGTGCTATCAGGTGTTGAGCCGAGTTTGTTTGCACTGAGACCTAACCAGGCCTTGTATTTCAAGTTGGTAAGAGCCTGCTGATCCCAAATTAATAACCCAATTTCTGATAAGAAGGATTAATTTTAGGGGAATTGGAAGAGTGTGTTGTAGCATTGTATAAAAAAGAATGAATAGCGCATATCTTACAAAAATAATCTATAGCAAAATAATTAGAGAATAGACAAAATCTGAACTAGGATTGGCAATTTTGCCTTAAGGAATAGAACAATACTTCCCGATGGAGCAGAATTTGGTGTGCTGTTGGGCGGCCAGAATATTAAAAAGTGGTACTCTTTTATTCAAAATCAATGTACACAGGGAGAAAATAGATCAGGATTTTATTTGAGTAAGATGCACTGATAAAATACAAAGAAAGACAATATGTATCGAGGTCCCTTAAATAAGCATTGTGTTTTCTTTTGAAAGTGAAAATATTTTTCATAAAGTCACAGTACTTTGAGAAAACTTTGAAATTAAAGAGGCATGGCTAAAACATTTAATAGAGATTAATACAAAAAACTATTCCAGGAATCTATGCAGTGGATCACACAATAGTTCAAAAACGTTTTGCTAAGTAATGTTGAGAAATCCAAGGAGATGTGAAACGTTTTAAATTGTTACACACTATTCTTCTAAGGCAAGAAGAATACAATTCCAGGGTCTGTATCATGATTAACTATGCTGGTTCAGCACATAGACAAGACTCTGTTTTTATACACATGCTGAGTGTAAAGTGAATACATTTCCTAGGATATTTCTCTGAGTTAGCGCTTTATTCTGAGACAGTACAGCTCTCAAACAGTGAGTAAGGTTGTCTTTTTCTGAGCTGTTCTGTCTGCCAATAAAGCACTTATTTAGATAAAGATCTGGTTAAATGAATTATCTATACATAAAAATGGGGGTTTGATCTGTGCTGATACAGCAGAGGCCATCGTGATAGGCCCACATGTACAGTCTAGTTTAGAGAGGTGCTCTGTCCATGGACTTGTCCTGTTGGGTATGTTCACACAGTTCACCATCAGTTCACACCAATAGATCAGTGAGAACCAAATAAAAACCCAGATTCAACTCAACCACCTTTTTTGGTATGATTTGCACTAAACGCCATTAAAGGCAGACCTAAAAATTGGGCTCAACTACACATGTTAAAGCAACTTTTTCCAAGTCTACATTGTCTACAATGTAGGGGGCTGATTCACAAAGGTAAACTTACACTTTCACTAAGGTATTTTATGAGAAGTATCTTTACGATTACAGAGTCTCTGTACATTAAAAGATAGAAAGGTCTTATCATTTTATGTGCAGAGTCTCTGCAATCGTAAATACCTCGTATAATACCTTTGTGAATAGCAACCGATCATAAACTTACACAAACATGTAGGGTTACCTCTTTGAATGAGGCCCTAGGTTTTAAGGACTTGAATTATGACTCCTGATAACCTTACAATGAGGGGCATGATTGAATCTAGGGGCACTTTTGTTGCCCAGGGGTTTAGAAAGGAACACTCAGGAGAAAACATAAGGTAACAAATCTCAAAATCACTTGTGTGAGTTGAGAGAACAAATTCCAGTCACATCAGAACTTCCCAAAACAATGAATAAGTCAACAGTGACAGCCAATCATCTTCTATGTTTCTCATTCTTCGGAATTTCTTCATATTCTGATGTAGTTTGAGTGCCGTCAAGGGCCATATAGGTGTTTTCCACATTTACATAAAGATTCTGTCCCTGCAAAACAAAACATGCCATGAACACATTACTTTTTTGTTATTAACTATCCAAGTCCTCACTCACTATCTTTTGTGCAAACTAAACACAAACCAATTAAAAGAATTGTTTTCATTTACCCTGTCAGGAAATGTGCCAAATTACTAGATTCACAATATCAAGGCAGGATAAGTGATGTGGCATTTATTTGTCTATTTGTGCTTTGTATGGTTCTAACATGCATGTCTGTAGTTGTATGTATATGAATTGTTAGACAGTGTATAGGAAAGGAGGATCAGTGTTACTGTCACAAGGACACTGTGAGAAAGTGGACTATTATATTCATGTCACTGTTTTTCTTAGGTCCAGTAAAGGTTTCAATAATCTAAACATGAGATCAAACCCTTGTAGCTATGGTGCAGAGCAGAGAAGCTTAATTTAAAGAAAATGTGAAAAGCATTTAGAAGTACCAAAACAGGTAAAAAGTCAAAAACACAACAGAATAGAAATACCACTCTATTTTATAAAAATAGAGAATTATTTAATCAATAAAATGCCACCAAAATCAATTTGTACAGTTTTCAATGAAAATAGCACAGAAAAGCTGTATATGACAAAGGCGGTCACCTGGTTGCACATGACCGGTAACTAAGCTTGAGTTAAGGCAGATAACGATGGAACGCGAGTTGGATAGAGAAACCAGGTTTGTCACAGTCTGACCTTCTTACCTTCTTAGTCTCTGAAAGTCAAAAATCCTCAGCGGGGCAAGGTAGCAAGCTGTGGCAGAGAAGGGCTCCCTAAGGCGGGATAGCCATTAGACAATGTCCCCATTAAGCTATCGACTTTTAGGGGGAAAGTGCCAAGTGGGAGAAATTCAAAATTCACACCGAAGGAATGTCCCACGGCAGCCTGATGCTTTTGTTGTCTTTCCCCAGTGAAGATTTCTATGTTCAGACGTAGTCAGTTTTTATGGAGCTCGGAATCCTTTAGTGGGACAAGGATGAAAACTGTAGAAGAACAGGGCTCCACAATGCTACATACCTTCTCAGCAATGTCCCGCTCAAGAGAATTTGTTGCTATGGAAAAGCTTAGAGTGGAAGCAACCTAAGTCTTTGACCCAGCAGCAATACACCTTTGTTGGATTGACTTGGCAGGTTTGTCCCGGTACTCCGAAAGTCTTTGGATCCAAACATTTCCTAAAGTCCCAGGTTTTCCAGGATGTTAGGAGGAGTACACTTTGACACAGCCAAGAGTCTCAGGAGCTCAGGGTCAGCACTTGGGGGTCAAGCTCAGTTCAACAGAAGCCACCCGTGGAATCCAGGACAGATCCAGTTGGTTAGGTGTGGTATTCAGGGAAAAGGGGCTTTTAAAAAGTTGTTGTAGCTCAACAGGAGGTCAGTTAACTGACCAGTGGAGTCCAAATCTTTGTCCTGGGTGAAAGTGTTAGAAGGTCCGGCCTTTCAGATCTACTCACAGGTCTCAACCACAGGAGAAATCCTTCTTCTGTCTTCCACAGGTAAAATAGCTTTCTGAGATGGTGCCCCGGGGTGCCACATTTATGCCTGTGGGTAGGGGTGATTTCTGGCTCCTCCCTAACCAATAGAGTAAAGGTTGAAGTTCTCTAAGGTAACTCTACCTACCTACTTTTGTAGCAGTTCCTGTGTGCCCTACTGAAGTCAATCCTACATTACTACTTTCCACCTAAATCCAATATGTGACATGGCAGAGCCTTCCTTCCCCTGTGAAGAGCTTTTGTACCCATCCTAGAGGTGTGACCAGGGAAATAAGCAACCCCTGCATTGTGTTCACAAAAAATCAATTCTGGGGACAGCTCCTCTCCCACTGGGATTGGACTAGAGCGACAATGGATGGGTTCGGACTAGTTGTTAGCTACATCTGCCAGTGGCAGTGCAGGCCTTTTCGAAGTTAATTAAGTTCCTGGTCATCTTCCAGAGGAGTGGAACACCTCCCCACATCGAAGTCCTCTGTCCCAGCTCTGGGAACAAGTTCACACCTCATCAAGTGGCCTATTCAGCTCCTCGGTGACAGCTGGAACCTCACACAAATTGGCTTCTAGAGGCTTGAGGCAGGGAAGAGGTGACTTTCTCAACTACCATTTCATAATATATATTACAATTCCGACTTTACCAGTGAGGTCGTATAATAAATATTTTTTTAAATCCCAATAAAGAGCTTTGTAGCTATTTCCTAGGAAGAGATAACATTATTATTTTATCACTGTCTCCCGTTGGTTTCCAATAGAACTGCAAACACTGCTACAGTGAAAATAGTTTTTGATTTCTTGTCACTGTAAGAACATATTTCACATTAAGGGGTCTATTACGATGCCGTTCAAAAGGGGTCTCAATCGGATTAGGGTCTGCCAAATCCTATTCGGAACCCTTATTTCCGACCGAATTGTACACAGTTCCCAATGACCGATTACGATGCCCGAAACCGCTCGGGCTGTCCGAATTACCTCTGAAAGGCATTCGGACAGGTCGAGTCTTTCGGAGCCGAATCGTACAGCTCTATGGACACGGTTTCCGAGCGAGCGATTACAATGACCTATTCGGACAACCGCTCTGATTCGGTCTGCCCGAAACAAAACAGCTGTCGGAATCTGTCTCTGGGGACCAGCAGAAGGCCCTCCTTCACCCGGGGCCTTCTGAATCGGTCCCGTGGGGGTACCCAAGGAACCTCCCTTTCCAACCATGCACAGTGTGGCAGGCACCAAGGGGTGCCCACCAAAGGGTGCACGATTTCCCCCATCCACCCCTTTCTTCAATGGGAGCCTGTGTTCTCGTTCGGAACACAGGCTCCTATTGAAGTCAATGGGAGTCCAACCGAATCATGTCCGGAAGCATCCGGATGTACTGTAATCGGTCGGTCGGACTCGCAGAACCCAATTTGTTCGGAAACGATTCCAAAACTGATTCAGTCGGAAGAGTTTCCTAACGAGATCGTAATAGACCCCTAAATGTTGCTCTACTTTCAAATACCAGGACCATCCCTTATTGACATTAGGGCCTCCTTAGAGATCCCTTATTAAAATTTAAAAGGGAGATATTGTGACAGGTTGAATTTACGGTTTTAAAACTGCACAGACAGGCTATGGTGGCAGGCTTGCAGTTATGTTTGCACTGTCATTTTAGTGTGTGGCACAAAGGGTGCTGCAGTCCACTAGTGATGTTTAACTTACATGCCCTGGGTAAACTTTGTGACATGTTCTAGGGACTTATAGGTAAGTTAAATATGCCAATTAAGAGTATATCCCAAGTCAACATATTTTAAGGGCCAGAGCATATGCACTTGGCCCTGTATAGAAGAGTCCCAGGGCACAGAGTCAAAAACTAGCAGCATCAGTCTAAATAAATGTGGTGATCATGCAAAAGACACATTTTCCAGCAGACACCATAAGCCACATAAGAATATACACTTTACTCATGTGTCACCTATCATGTTGGGCAAACTATTGCCACAGAAGCCTAGTTGATCATTCTAGTGAGTGGTGAGATTAACACTGCGAAACATCGCCCTTCATGAGGGTAGGCAAAGGTTCAGCTGAGTTTATCTGAGGTGAAGTCTAGAGTCTGTTGTGTGGATGGAGTGTTGTTTTATTTTATCCTTTATGCTGCAAACAAGTCCTAAAGACAGTGGCTGGAATAAATTTGACCACCAAATTGCTGCATCACCTTTTCAATTAGTCTACTGTTTCAAGACAAATTACATATTGGGAATAGTGCGCCTTCAAAGTGAATAAATATCCAAACAAAGTTTTAACTGTGTGTGTGAACCTAAATTTTCCATTAATAGGCTTAGGTGTAATTACAATATTAATTTCACCTCTCCACTTTGGAAAATATTAGAATGGTGATTAAAAGTTGTTTTCTACTTAGTATCAAAAATCTAATTTAATCATGAAAGTACAAGCTCAATACAAATTGCAGTTGTAAGTTAAAAACCCTATTTCCTGACGATGAAGATTTAGCCTCTAGACCAAGGAAGGCTGGGGCACGGTCCACAACTCGCCACTTAACAGTGATTACCTATCTGGGGAGATAGGAGCTGTTGGCAGAATAAATGACAGCCTTCATACTTTATCTTTAGACTTGCAATTGCCAAATGAAATTGACAGCATCTGATCCCATTCATTACCAGGGCACGCCCAGGCTATCTGGCTCCAACCCCAGCAGGAGAGGGAACAAGGTTTTTTTCTGAGGGCATGACACCTGGATTTACAGCTTCAGGGAATTTTCACAGTAAAAGAGAGAAGGACTGCTAGAAAAGGAATTGGATATAGAAGGAAAAAGTAGAAGGGTGGAGGGACCCTGAGAGAGACCTGTTGTATAAGCATTTCCACTGGGGCAGAAGGAGTGACAAAATAACTTTAACATCAGTTTGAGAAAATTGGGACATAGGAAGACCAGGACAAATTGTTGAGGTTTGCCCAGAGAGGACACACTCAGGAGGGCAACAAAACCAGGTTTGTCACCTAGATTTCTGCTGTGCTAAAAACAGGGTCAGTGACAACTTCCATTATAGGTATCAGGACTTTTAGAGCCCAGCCAGGTTATAACTTCCAGGCTTTCACCACTGGTGGATCTTGATAACCAGAAACGTGTCTAAACCCAAAGTTAAAATCTGGGACTGGGTCTAGATGACAAATCTATCCCAGAGGCAGAGAAAACTTGGTGGGTTCAAAATCCAGCCTTGATTCCCTCTGAACTTTTGGCACCAAAACCAAAGTGAGCTTGATGGCAATCTATCTAACCACACTGGCTTCAGCCTTTGAGCTTTCACTGCTGGATGATGCCAGAAAATAGAAACGTTCACGGTGGTGCATAACGTTCTATAGCTGACCTCTACCCTATCATGGTTAGATTGAAATTGCACCTAGGCCAGGGTTAACTGTGAACCAATACTTTACATTGGCTTTTTACTTTTTCTAGGCATTTTTGTTTCTTAAACTTTAGGCATTTATATTCGTTGTTCCCATTATCTGATTTGGTGTCTTTTTGCTCATTATATGTTTCTCTGTTTTTCTAAATTGGTTTGGGAATTTTGTTATATTATTTTCTTGACTTAAAAATTGGTACTGCTTTAATGTAACACACATTTGTCTGGGGATTTGCCCATTGCTTGTGCTCTAGCTACAAAGCTTTAAGCACAGTGTTACTGAGACTTGTGCTCAGACCTAATCAGTGCATGCCTATTAAGTTGGTAATGGTTCCGCCTTCCCAAATGATTAACCCACTCAATGACAAATATATGTTGTCGCCTATTTTACATTGAGCATGAGTTGAAAGAGAAAAATTGTTAATAGTCCTGCTTTCCATCCATCCACAGAAGAATAAACGTGAGACATCACAGTGGATGCCGGTGTGTATGGATTACAAGCAGTCTTAAGCCAAATAGATGCCAAGGAGTTCACCACTGATTTTGAATCAAGAATGCTAGGTCCCTCCAAACAGTCTTAGAAAAAGAACTGTTTGCGTACATGTGGGGAGTGGAAATTCAAAAGGGTGTATGTGGGGAAGACATTTTGTTTTAAAGTCGGATCACAACCCTCTAGTGGACATATTGTCAGGCAGTATAATACTACCAGATTGGCTATATTTGCAACAAATTTGTTGGAATATATGGACTGTTTGTCCAGACTACCAATTGGTAGGGAGATTGATAAATCAGATTTGGACAGAGAAGAGTGTATAATTGCATAGTGTGAAGTTAACAAGGCAATTAGTGGGTCTAAGGAACAATGTAGGCTGGAAGTTGGGCGAGATCCTCTGCTGCAACAAGTTGGTAACTGTTTGGTGAACAGCTGTCCTAATAAGGGTGCTATGTTGCAGGAAGTTCAATTGTACTGAAAATAAGGATGTGAACTCTCAGAGATCAATGGGATCCTATTTCATGGTGAGAAAACCCCTTTGATCTTCCAGGAGAAAACTGTGAATGTAAAACATAATGAGCATCTGAGATCCACACTGAACACGAGACGAGTTAGAGACAGAGTTCTGGTGGCCTTGGATGGATGGTAAAATTGTAAGGCTTGTGAGTCACTGTTCCTAATGTATTACCTATGATAAGCGGATGGTATAGATTGCACCTCCTGAGAGAGGCATGTATGCACCAGAAAGATTTGGATTGGACTTCTTGGGTCCTTTTCAAATTCTACACCCCATTTGAATTATACAACTGGTTAATTATTTAGAAAGGTGGGTGGAGGTTAAGGTCTTACATGAACCAACCACAGAATCTGTAATTTCATTTGTATGTGAAAATTTGGTCAAAGAAGATATTCCAGAGTGTTTACACACCGATAATGGTGTGCAAGTCACATCCAAATGTATGTGTGATTTTCTTGAAGAAAGTGGTGTGAAGCATATCATAAAGAATCGCACAGCCCATAAACCAACAGCATGGTTGAGAGATTTAACAGAGTATTAGTTGAATGTGTGTGAAGATCTGTTTGGTACAACAAGGATGTACTGATGACTGTACATGAATTTCTGTGGGCTTACAGAACAACCAAGCATATTTTTACTGCTAAGTCACCATTTGATGGGAGGCATCACAGGAGAGTTTCTTTTGGTTTACATCCAAATTGGTTACATAAGTACACCTTCAAAGGATGTGCTTTTCCTGATGAATGGTTAAAAGCAAAAGAGATCAATAACAATCACAGAATATTCAAAGCAGGAGATTGAGAACCAGGTGGACCCTATTTCACTGTTGGTGAATTAGTAAGGATAAAGTAACTCATCCTGCTGAAACAATCTCTTTTAAGGTTTCAATACCCTGTGCGTGTTGGAGGTGCATGGCAATTGTGTGAAAACTCGTAGAAGAACAGTAGTGGTACTGTAGCAGGTTGACCAAGTTTCAAAGACCATTTTCACAAAAATCTAATGAACAATCAACCGAGTCACCTCCGAGTAAAGGGAAATCAAGGCCCTATGCAGGTTTTGCAGAAAATCACTGAAGCAAAATAATTAATGCCCAATGTTGAAACAGTCGGATGCGTTGTCACCACCGTGGTTCATAGATTAAAGATGGACAATGTGTGCGTGAACATCCATGTTGTGTTACATTCATTCTATTTCCATACATACCTACATTTATGTTTTAATTTAGATCAATTTAGTAATGTAGTTAAACTTTTATGAGTTCTAATATTTGCACAGGAGGGGGATGCGTGATGACTAGAAAGCTTGCTCCACATGCACTCTACAAACAGATTGTAAAGGTGTCATGATGGAACCTGAGGACGAGGGTAGGATGGAAGTTAGAGATCTGTGGTGTTGGAGACCTTTCCTCTGCTGTGCATCAATAAACTGGAACTCTTTACATCTTAATCTCCTTGAGTGGTTACTTCACAACAGGTTTGCTTTTTGCTAGAGAGTGAGACCCACTGTAAATCAGAAGGAGTCCTGCCCTGCCAAACTTATGGTTCACCCGCCTCATTTAGACGTGGCCTAAGTAGCGGATTTTCACTGGTGGAACCTCATCTTGCTCAGCTGGTGGAAACTCTTGACCAGGCAGCCCAATGATTAGGGTGGGGGACTGTCGCGAGATTTCCAACCCTAGGACTGCCATGGCAGGGATGGACGATCCCAGAAGAGAAATCCATTAATGTCCCTTTCACAAAGAGAAACAAACTCAGGATATCAAGGCCATTATTTGTTTGTTTTACACAAACAAACTCTTGCTTTACAAGTTTGTTTCTGTAAAATAAACTCAAATGCTGAGTGGGATGAAAACAACACTGGATCCTCTTGGCATTTTAGTGAGCCTACAGTAGAGTCAGCTGTATAGTAGCTCCAGCCTAGGCTTAAAGATCCACACCTGTCAGGTAGAGATTTCAAAATCAGGTGGGCAGTCATTGACCAAGACAGCAGGGTGCATTGTGTCTACTGACCTAATAAGCTGGCAGACCACCTGCCAAGGTGTCCGCAACATTCTCAGTCCTGTAATACTAAACTATGTCTAATTTATGTCAACAATGTCATTTTTAAGTATTTGAGGAATTTGTTAAATACCTCTGCCTATATTCACAAATAGTGGGGCTCTCCTTAAGGACTACTGTGGGAACAATGATGTAAACAACTGTGTGCACATAGAGGGGCAAATATAGAGAGTTAGGTGGGAATGTATTAGGTTGATGAAGACTATTGAATTGCTGAGAAACAGAAACTGAAGTTTAAAGTAAAAGTACAGCCGGTCACTTAGATCAGTCAAGGAGACATACTGGAAGAAAAAGGCTGTTTAAATAATAGGCAGGTATAAGAATGGTAAAATGAGTGAAGGAGTCTCACGAGAATAAATAACAGCATTATAGCCCGCTGCTTAGGGTTATACTGGTCATTAAAGCCCCTCTACCTGAGTTGTAAACCCAAAACATAGGTGAAGGAATTTAACGAGGGAGAGAGCCTTTAAATACTGGTTTAGCACAAGGCGGAAGAGCTGTACAAATATTAGAATATTCCACCCACAGAGCACAGAAATAGAAAGACAAGCACTGAAATGCGGAAGCGTAATGTCTATGCTAGACATTTTCGATCCTCTGTCACTCCATTGTCTTCAGTTGGACTCACAAACTTTCAGTGTCCTAAGGAGCTGATAGCATTGCATAAACTGCTCAAATGAAGTTTTAGGGTTGCTAATAGGAGGTTGATGATGTTTACACGTATAGGGGTAAATCTAGAATTTCTTGACTGTTACTACTTTTGTGTTACATTGCAGAGTGGTCCCACTGTTAAAGCGACAGTGAATTAGCCTTAAAATGCATCAAGTTTACTGTAATTGCTGGGTTTTTGAAATCTATTATAGAGGATTTAGTTTATAAGTTATGTTAATGGAATTATGAAAAACTATAGTGGGAAATTATATTTGATGAAGATGATTTAATTATTCAAAACGTAATGAAACCTATTAAGGATCTTTCGTTGCTTTGGCATGTGTTCTGTAACTTCTGTCTTCCTTTCAAAGAATTCAGTATATCTTGCTCTGGAACTTGTTGAGCAAGCAAGTTCTATTTCATGTTTGAGAGCATATTTCTCTTGGTTCACACTTGCTTCCAGTGGTATTTGCCTGCTTGTTTTTTAATAAAGATTGATTTCTTTAGTTTTTGTCTAAGGAATTCCTGGCAGATGTAATCTCATTTACAGAGACAGAGATCTCCGCTACAAGTGCATAGCTATCTCTCTTCGTAAAGAGCACTCAAGGGGTATTAAAGTAGGTTCAGATTCAAGACATTACACATCATTCATAAAACATAAAAGTGCCTACTAGTTCTGTCGCATGCCCTCTGGAGTAGCATCTGCAGACTTAACCTCTCAAAGCATTATGTCACAGATGATATAGCAGGTCACCAATGTGTAAGGACCTCCTTAATAATTCATTCCACACTTGTATGTGGTTATATACTATATTTATTATCACAGATGAAATACAAGTCTTGTCGATAGAGAAGCATGGGCATACTGTTGTTGTATGGATCTGGATATCTTGCTCATTGCACATCCCAGATTCCATCCAACCCGATTGGCCAAGATATAACACAATGTTGTGGTTTTTCAGGATGATGATGAAAGATGGTTTGCCTTAGGAGCATGAGAATATCAACAAACACACATTTTTGGATATGCCCAAACTACCCTTCTTCCTCGCTCTACGCTGGAACCATACGTTTACTCCACTACGCGGATGAAATGACACCCCTTCCATGGTGGGAAGTGGACTGGATCACCTCCAGATATGCTGTGGGTGTGGTGAAGGAATTTCTCCAAGGGACAAATTTTTCGTTTCAGAGGCAAAAAGAGAAAGTGTGTACATGAACACAAAATTAAATGTTTCTTGTGCAAACATCTTCGCTAAGGAGAAGACGATCAAAAGGGAATAGAAGTCCACAGGAAAGACATGACTGGAAACTAGCACCTGACCTAAATTTCCAGATGTAATATTGAGAATGTTCGTTAATTTACAAAAGATGTAAATCTGTAATTGAACGCATTCAAGAGTAGATTTGAGACTTTGGGTGTGATGGGCCCCCCCATCTCCTCCTTGGCAATCCCCTTCATTCTCTCATTGCAAACACTTTTGATGAAGGTGATTGGGCAATTACTTCACCACCACATTACCCCTCCCACCAACCACAAAGATATTAGGTTCTGTCAAATTTGCATGCATCTACAGCTTAGTGCAGAAATATAAAATACCGTGGGTCTCACCAGAGAGCATCTAGATCATCTCATGATGTTTACAACCATTTAACATTTCCTCGCTGAGGGACTTGAGAGATATCACAGATTAACAAGAGGTCGGATATATGCTGCTGCATGGGGAGGAAAGGAGAAAGGTTTTGTAAGACAGTCATTAGTCTTAAGGTGAGTCTTTTGGTATGTTAAGTAGGAAAGGCCTTTAGAATAAGGAAGAATGTATTTAAAAGTTGAGGTTTGAAAGAGTTTCATGGATTCTTGACAAAGTGTTAATGGATGATGAGTTTTCTGAAAACATAACTATAAGGAGTTATGGGATTCCCTTACAAAGCTACACAGAGACATTGTCAGGAATCCAGATCAGAGGCTCCAAGGGCATGGTGGTATGAGACCCTTCCTGTAAATATTGGAGTCTTTCTCCACTGGTTTCCTGGGACCCTGTACTGCTGAACCCCTAACTGGGAGCCAAGCATGCCCTTTTATCACGTGACTCTTAGGGTTTTGAGGGCGCGCAGTCCAAAGCCTACTTAGGGTAGGGCTGTTCAAACAATTTTCAGAGTGGGGGTTCCTACTTTTAATATTATATCACTGAGAGGGGAGGCCCCTCTGTTGGAGAGAAGGAGCACCGCCCCACTTAAGTCACCCCCGCAAAGAAAGAAAAACTAAATTGTAATACATTCCCATTTTATTTTTCATCCTCCTATCATGATGCTCGTGTCCTTACTTGGCGGGGCCTGCTGAATGACAACATCAGGGAGGAGGGTGGGCTGTGTCTGCACTTTTCAAAGTGCGCATGTCATTTTGGCCGGCCGCCTTGCGACAGCCAGCCACACATGCGCACTTTGAAGCCTCTAACCCAGCTGTCTTAATAAAGCTGGGTCAGAGTAAGTGCAGGGCTCAAGTGTTCTTGCGAGCGGCGAGTGAGGCTGCTCCCTCCAAACAGGGTGCTGCTCTCACATCATGAGAGCAGCACTAGGATTGGTGTCCACACTGCACTATCCAGTTGCGTTTTTTTTAAAAATGTTTACTCATGTGCGCCCGCGAGTCCGCCCCCCGTAGATGCCAGTCGCCAATGATCACTGAAGTCATAGCGTTACTCAAAAAACAATTGTAGCAAATGCACCATTTAGCAGTAGAGTGGTAAGGGTGTGGTATGTAGCTGGTGGTGCAATTTGGGAAACTGGTGGGGTAGTGCACTGTCGTTTAAATGGCCACTAAATTTGCATAGAAATGCAGTTTTACTAGGAAAACTGTATAGCGCAAAAAATTATAATGTGGGGAAAATAAGGTTTCAGCAAATATTTAGCATTTGCGCATCACCAAGTAAAGTATCTTGATTTGTTTTGTTCCTATTAAAATCTTTGCTGATATCATCTGAAATGTGGGTATAGTTCATTTACCGAAATGTAAATGTTGTGTTAGAAAAATAACTGACATCGGCAGACTTGTCGCCTAGAACACTTTCACGAAATCCTCTCAGTTTGCAGTCAAAGAAATTAAAGTAAACATCAATTTAGTAAAAAAGCAATTTGTCAGAAGACATAGCCTGAAATTTCACCTTTGCCTTTGAATGCGCAGCAACTGTGACAAGATAAACACAAAATTTAAAGACATCTTTATTGCTCTTCACCTTCTGAGCTCCAGAAATTTCCGGGAGTGCTGTATCCCAGTACCCCCATGTCCAGCGCCTATAACTCAGAGTTGCTATGGGCTAATGCAATAAATGAAATTAATAATTAACTGTTGTTATTTAAAGGAAAAGTACTTTATGACACACACTACTAAATACTACGGGCCTCATTTATGAGACACCTTGCACCTCCGTAACGTCACTTTGTTTTGACGTTCCGTGGCGCAGAAGCCTGCGTGATATTTATCAGGCAGCACTAACCCACTTTTTTTGGCTTAATGCTGTCTGATAAATATCAATCCCTTTAACACAGTTTTCTGCGTTAAAGGGGCGTGCAATGGGTGTTGCTGGGGGCGTTCCCAGCAACATCCATGGCCTTTTGACACTGCCCCAGATTTACGAGAAATCGTAAATCAGAGACAGCGCCAAAAGCTTACGCCTCCCCTGGGGAGACGTAAGGGAGTCACAACGAGGAGAAATATCTTTATTTCTCCTAATTTTTCCTTTTTCTATGCATGCGCAGCACACATAGAAAGAGGAAGAAGCCTCTTATGATTATTTTTGTACAGAAAGGTTTCCCTTCCTGTACAAAAATAATCATTCCCGCAACGCAGGCACCCTTGCACCATGGTGCAAAGGTGCCTGAGTTGGTGCAGGGCAGGCCATTGTGCGCCAGCGCAGGGGAAAACGACAGGAATGCGCCCTTTTCTTTTGCCGTAGGGAAGCGCAGCAGGAAGGCCTGCTGCGCTGCCCTACGGCAAAACCTCATAAATGAGGCCCAACATATCAATAAACAAATATGTACAGAGATGGCAAGTGGAACTGCCTATGGTGACCCCGGCTCAAGGGCTTCACAATCAACAGGGAGCAGAAACTAAAGCAGGTTTCCCAGATCAGTTAATCCCGTAGATGTACGCCCAGCCTCTCGGATCTGGAAGTCCCTTTAGCAGTTTGAGTATCAGCAAGCCCTGTACCCTAAAAGCACCATACCCTCTTTTATGTTAAACAAAATATAGTGTATGTATTTACTAAAATAATTAGATAGAATACCAGCATGTAGTGAACTGGCACAGTCAAGAATTCACTGACGGCAGAAATATCTCTTTTCCTGGTGCTATTGAGAAACAGAATATTCTTTCTTAGTCAGAAGGTGCTAGGAGGAGGTAGATCCTAAGGAGATTATTTGTGAGAGTCCGGAGTCACTTTTGCACCCTGGAAAGTGGTACATGCATTATGCAGGGCTCTCATAAAGATTTATGAAGCCACGCAAAGCCACCCGGCATGCCTTTGTGTGGCCTTGTTGCTGCCGTGCCTTACTCTGCACACATGAGGCGTTCCATGAGTGTTGCGGTGTGTTTTCCCACGTAACACCCATCGAATGTGACGCCATCCCAGATTTACAAATTGGTGTATTCCCAGGGAAGTGTCAAATAAGTATGCCATCTGAGGTGAGGTGTAACGAGGATGTTTATTTCTCCTCATTTTCCCCCTTTCCAGGTTTACCACATTCTGCAGCACACATTGAAAGAGGAAAATGCCTCGTAGGATTGTTTTTGTGCAGGAAGGTGCTCCTACCTGCACAAAAACAATCCTGCCTACAACAGAGGTGCTCTTGCATCATGGTACAGCGGTGCCTACATTGGTGCTAGACTGCCAAAATAGCACCAGCGCAGGCAGAAAGGACAGGAATGTGCCGTATTGCTTAAACTCAGTGAATTCCTTTCACTTTGGCGTAGGGCAGCACAGCTAGGTGCTTTGCTGCGCTGCCCTACGCCAAAATGTAATACATGAGGACCAAACCATATAATCTAATTAGCAAGTGAAAACCTTTTTATCTGTTATGATCCATAAGCTTTTACCAGATTTTACCACCACTGGTGGATTACCTTGCCCAGGTAAACACAAAACATCAAGCCATAAATGTAAGTGGGCCTTAACAACCATCATCTATGTTTGTTCTGCACAGAGTTTAAGATGGTTTATACCCGTCTACTCCCAGATGAATTTCAGATATTAATAAAAGTTGAGACTATAAGATATTTGTTTATTTTTTGTTGACTTTACTGGCGTTTTCTCAGTGTTTCCTAACCCTTGTGAAATCAGTGCTGATCAGTGTTTATTCAACTGTCTCAACCCCAATATGTACAAAAAGGTTGCTTTTACAGTGTTTACCACACGTTTTTTGCAGTGATTATTATAAAGCACTTTTTTTATTTATAGGAGAAGTAATACAGTGTATCTAGTATCTTTCCATCGGCACTGTGGTTCAATGGACTTATAGTAGACTGTTTTAAGTATAGAAAGTCTATGTATTGCACTCTCACTCTCACTTATATCTCATTACACTCCCCTTACTACTTACACTCACCCTGTCAGGACTGTGTCAGGTTTACAGAACTATTTGTGTATTAAAAATAAGAGTGATATATTCAAATGTTTTAATGAACAAAGTCCTGGGCACTCACCTACTCCATACTGAATATTATGACATTATAGGAGTGATCAACATTGCCAACAAATAGCACCTTGTGAAACCTTTAAAATATTAAATTATTCCAGGTTAAAATGTAGCCCTGCATTTTAAGGCAACTGAAATGTGATGCTTTATGCATGCTTGCCACTGCTTTCTGTACACTTTGCACAACTACATTAAGGTGTTCCTGCTGTTTTGTGGACATTCAAAGGTGCCAAGTGTCCCCATGCCAGATGTACCACTTTCAATCAGTCCTGATCTTTTAAGAGACACCCCATTGTATTCAGGGACTTGATATTTTTCTGTTAGCATTATAACTATGGACTCAGAAACCCCAGCAGTAAAGTGCAGTTGGGTAAAAAGCCAGGATTAGCTGAAGGTAACACACATAACAATTGAATACTTTGCAGCTATACATTTTGTTGGTATGTGGAAAGTCTTCTGTCATATTTTCACCACTATCCCACATGCATGGTTGTTCTTTTCACAGATACCTATCACCATGCCTTTCACTGAATGTTTAAAGACTGGGGTGTTTGGCAGTTGACTTCCTATCAATACTGACCAGTTAAAAAAGGGGGGGTGCAAAATAAAATTGTTTACAAAAAAGGGTTGATGAATCAAAAAGGTTTTACCCATTCTGTGTCTGTCTTAAATATCATTGTTCATAGTAGACAAGATGAACTATAATTTTAATATTCTTAGATTTCCACATAATAATTACATGAGACATAATGAACAAGTTACTTACCTTCGGTAACACCTTATCTGGAAGAGACTCTATCTAGCTGCAGAGTCCTCACCTTAGAATATTTTCCAGGCATTAGACTGGATCCGGAAACTTTTGGTGAGAAGGATCCCTGCGCACTGGTTTGTGGTGTCGTCTGCGTCATGTGCACGGGAAATGATATGTTCGGTGCCGATATTGGTGACACCCCAGCATGCTGACATCAGTTTCTTTTGTGGCTTTCCACGGCAGAAGCGGAGAGCCATGAGGAACACTGACCACTGTTATGTGAAACTAGGGCCCTTAAAGGGGTAACTCTTAACACTATAATCCATTCACAGAGCGGGGAGGATGAGATGTTCAGTAAGGAATCTGTGGATAGATAGAGTCTCCACCAGAAGAGGCATTACTGAAGGTAAGTAACTTGTTAATCTGATACAGACTTCTAGCTACAGATTCCTTATCTTAGAATAGATACCCACTAAATACCTCTCTGGAGGTGGAGCAGCGATATGGATTAGACTAAAAAGTCCTGAAGACCGAACGGGCAAAATTACCATCCTATTGGAACCGACTGTCTAAGCACTAGTGCTTCGTAAATGTGTGCAAGGAAGCCCATGTTGCTGCCTGACAGATAACCAGGACAGGAACTCTAAGGTCTAATGCAGTTATCACAGCTTTGGCTCTGGTAGAGTGAGGGTGCAAACCATCTTGGAGTTGCTATTTGGTCAATGCGTAGCAGATTGTCGCACTCCCCTGAACCAGAACACCTAGTAACCCTCTGGCGTGAAACGAACGCGGTGGGAAGCGTCCCGTTACACGCCCGAACTACAATTCCCATGATTCCTCCTTTCCCGAAGGCGCGCGCGTACAGTGATGACGCAACTACCCGGAAGACTCTTAATCCGGGCCTCGGCATCAGTGCATTGCTGCGAATTGTGGAGAAAGCAGACGCCGGAGAGGGAGTGAGCAACTCGGAGAGAAAACCTTGATTCACAGACGCACGCTACTAGGGCGGTAAGGGTGACGCAGTCACCAATCATGAGCGTGTAAAAAACTGATGCACTTTACAGAAATCTCGGAGTATTGAGCTCTTGTTGTGAACCATACACCCAGGTGGGGGACTCTGAAACCTCTGATGTTTCTAGGGTTGTCTGTTACATATGGATTAAGCTGACTACATGACTCTTTAGTGGAATTACCACTCGTGACATATGCTGTGAGTAAACAGCTAACTAAGTGTAAGGCATGAGATGTTAATGCCGGTACATATTATTCGTTTTATGGCTGATATATATTCATGAAGTCTTCATGTGGTTCTTTTGATTCTTTTTTCCTAGCAGGAGATTGTGGTGTGTGTGTTGTGTACTCAACCCCCCCTGTGACACAAGTTCCTTCAAAATTGTGGTGGGTAACGTGTGACGTGATTGTTGCATGTGTGTGGTGCTTGCCCAGGGTGTGTTCAATACTGATGGAATGGTGTATTCTTCTGTTTTTTACATTTAAAGAGCCTTCCACTGATAAAGATATCTCCACCAAAGATTGTTCGCAAGATTGCAAGTTCTTTTTCTTTACAGGTAATTATAGCCTATCAGTGTATGTTCGTACCTCAGAGTATTTGATATTGGAATTAGAACAGTCCTCTAATTGTAGTTTTTGTGTTGTAGGTCTCCCTCCCCGCTGTCTCCATCCTTTCCTTCCCTCGCTTAATCATTCCTAGCCTCTGCGCTGTTACAGCATCAGAGGGTGGAACGATTGAGAGGTGGACCCATTTGAGCAACACGCCGATCCTGGGAGTTTGGAATAAAAAACCTTGACAGAATTCGCAGCCCAAGAATTTATTCTCTCCTGATCGGTGTTAGGTTGATGATGGCCACCTTAGAGGATTTAATGGCAGACCTGGTTATCGTCCAGCAGGAATTGACTGCCTCTAGAGCAGAAACAGCGGCCTTACAAGACTGCTTTGATAAATTACAGAGAAATCCGTTTGATATGAGTGCAGGAAAAGGGTTTGGTGGTGCTTCTTGGCCTTCGAGTACCTTCACTGGAGCAGCATCACCAGTGTCGGTGGAAATCCCCACACCTATACCATTGGCGGCCCTGGAAAGGTTTACAGGTGATGAGAACAAGGTACAGGTATTTATGACGCAGGTGTTGCTGCATTTTACATGCAAACCCCGGGTGTTTCCTACTAACCAAGCTAGAGTAGCCTTCCTTATTTCATATTTAGCTAGAGATGCAGCTTTGTGGGCGGTTCCGTTGGTACGTAATGACGATCCTCTTTTGTACGATTGGGATGGATTTAGAAAGCAGTTCGAAAACATCTTCGATAGACGAGCCCATAGTCTCTCAGCCGATAGGTAATTGTTGGAATTAAGGCAAGGCAGCAAAGATTTAATGTTATATTTAAATACTTTTCAGCGTTTGATCTCAGAGACTAGATGGCCTGAGGTGAAGAGAGCAGCGTTGCTTCATCAGGGATTATGAGATGAGCTCAAAGAAGTGATAGCTCAAGTAGATCCTCAGCCATCCACATGTACTGATCTTATTAATTTGGCCTTGAAGTTAGACAGCAGGATAAATAATCATAGGACCGATAGGAGAAGACCTGATAGGTTTTTTTCTAGATACGACAAACCTCGGTTTCCTAAACCTAGTACGGCCGGAGTACCAGAACCCATGGAGATTGGAACAGTCGGGCTTCCTTATAACAGGAGGAACGAGAGCAAAGGCATAAAAATGGGCTATGTTTGGACTGTGGCAAGAAAGGCCATTATGTCAGTGATTGCTTGACTTAACCCAAGAATATACCAGGGTTGGGTAATGTGGGTACACCCATGCTTCCTAAGTCGGAAAACTAGATGGCTCAAAGGTAACAGGAGGGGGTTTTTTGAGCGGATTAGCAATCCCTTCAACACAAGACGTAAAGGTGATCAAATCTGAACATTTTAGGATCCCCATCCATATGCAGGTAGAGGATGGGTGGAGAGAGTTGGAAGCCATGATAGACTCTGGGGCAACTGGTTTGTTTATTGATGAGGAGTTGGCTGCTGACTTACAATTGACATTAGTTAAGAAAGATGTGCCTGAGATGGTTTTGGCCATAGATGGGAGGGAGTTGATCATGGGACCAGTCAGTCTCTCCACGAGTATATTAGCAGTACGCAGTGCACCTCATCATTTCGAATCATTAAGCGTCAATATAATACGAGCCCCAGAGTATGGCATTATTTTGGGATAACCCTGGTTGGTAAAGCACAATCCTTCCATTGATTGGGTTACCAAGACCATTCTTTTTGACAGTCCATGGTGTAAGGAACAGTGCGGCCGGGAGCACAGTGTTCTACCAATGGATGCCTTAGCCTCCCTACTCCACATAGCTACCACAGCAGAGCAAGACACTACTTTACCCGATGAATATGAACAATACAGGGATGTATTCAATGAGAAACAAGCCAATGCGTTACCACCTCATAGGTCTTATGACTGCCAGATAGATCTGGTACCAGGAGCCGTAGTGCCATGTAGCAGAATCTATGCTCTTACGGACGCGGAAAATGAGCATCTGAAGACATATTTGGATCAGTATCTGGCGAATGGTTTTATAAGACCATCTAAGTCTCCTGCAGCCTCCCTTTGTTTTTCATACCAAAAGCAAATGGGGAAAAACGCGCGTGCATAGATTTCAGGGCTTTGAACCACATTACCATTAAGAACAGGTAGCCGTTACCTTTAATCCCCGTTCTGTTAGACCAGGTGAAATCTGCTCAAATCTACACACGTCTGGACTTGAAAGGGGCTTATCACCTGGTCCGGGTGAGAAAGGGAGATGAGTGGAAAACAGTGTTTCGCACTCGTTTTGGATTGTTTGAGTATACAGTGATGCCCTTCGGGCTGTGCAATGCTCCTGCGGCTTTTCAGTTCTTCTTGAACGAGGTGTTGCGGGAGTATCTGGATGTATTTACAGTGGTATGCATAGACGATATTTTGATATATTCCAATTTGGTGGGTCAGCACTTCCAACATGTTTGTCTGGTCCTGCAAGCCTTGCGCAACAATGGATTATTTTGCAAGCTGAGTATGTGCAAATTCCATGTCCATAGGGTGGAATTCTTAGGAGTGATCATATCACCTAAAGGATTGGAAATGTCTGATCGTAAAATTAAAGCTGTAAAGGATTGGCCACAACCAGTCAATGTGAAGGAGGTCCAATGTTTCTTGGGCTTCGCTAACTTTTATCGAGGATTTATACCCTAGTTTTTGAGGGTGGTAACTCCTATAACTAGGTTGTTAAGGAAAAACATTCCATTTGAATGGATTGACGACACTGAAGCCTCCTTTTCCCAGTTGAAAGGAGCCTTTACATCAGCCCCCATTTTGGCCCACCCGGATCCTGAGAAGCCGTTTGTAGTGGAAGCCGATGCTTCAGATTTGGCTGTGGGGGCGATTTTGTCTCAAAGGAATGAGAAGACAGGCCAGCTTCATCCTATAGCTTACATGTCTCGCAAATTAAATGATGCAGAAATACGGTACACTATCGCTTAAAAGGAGTTATTGGCCATCAAGGATGCTTTCACTTCTTGGAGACATCATTTAATGGGGGCAAAGCATGTGGTCACAGTATATACCGACCATCGAAACCTACAATTTATAAGGTCTGCCCGTAAGCTGTCCCCTAGGCAAATGCGCTGGGTGCTATTTTTCTCCGAATTAGATTATATCGTCACCTACAGACCTGGTGCGGAGAATGGGAAAGCTGATGCTCTATCCAGACAAGAAACTGCTTGTAGCCCGGAGAATAAGCAATCTCTTTCTATATTGGCCCCTGATCAAGTCATAGGTGTTGTGCACTCTGAACAGTTTATACAATCTGTGGCTCGTGCAAGTACAACACCTACATGGAAGAAATGGCTCAGGGAGCACCCCCAATGGAAAATGAGACAAGGGGTGCCTATTAGACAAAAGCAGATGTTGATCCCTATGAAAGTATTACAAGAGAGAGTGTTCCATTGGTGTCATATGGTTCCCAGTGCAGGACACAATGGCATAGACAAAACACTAGACAGAATTCTTAGATACTTTTGGTGGCCTTCAGTAAAAACAGATGTGGCACAACACGTAAAGAAATGCGAAACATGTGCAAAAGTAAAATCCGATCATAGCAAGACTCAAGGTTTGTTGCAACCCTTACCCACACCCACTGTTCCATGGAATACTATATCTATAGACTTCATAGTGGGGTTACCTAAAGATCAAGGTCACACTGTAATATTGGTAGTGGTTGACAGTCTCACAAAGATGGGACATTTCATCGCATGCAAGACGTTGCCTACTTCTGGGCAATTAGCCACAATACTCCTGAGTCAAATAGTACGATTACATGGTGTGCCATCCACTATTGTGTCCGATCGTGGGTCCCAATTCACTGCTCATTTCTGGAAGGTGTGATGTGATGCTCTGCAGATAAAATCCGCAAAATCCACGAGTTTCCATCCGCAAACGGATGGTCAGACTGAGCGTTTGAATCAAACCTTAAAACAATATCTACGTTGCTATGTGAGAGACAATACTGATGAATCGGTGGACCTCCTGTGGGTAGCCGAAACAGCGTACAATAGTGCGAACCACCAATCCACCAATCACACCCCTTATTATCGCAACTATGGTTTTCATCCTAGATTTCTGCCCTTGATCCACCCAGGGATGGATCATAAAATACCTGAAGTACATGACAGAGTGAAACAAATTCAGCTCACCATTGAAAAAACGCAACTGAATCTTCAAAAAGCTAAGACACGCTACAAAAGACACGCAGATGTACACCGTAGGGAAAATCCCCCATTACAAACCAGGCGATTTGGTCTGGTTATCCACAAGGAACATCAGGTTTCGCAGGTACATCATCTTCAACCCTCGCTATCTGGGACCCTACAAGGTAACAAAATGTATCAATCCTGTTTCTGTGCGCTTAGCGCTGCCAAAGACCATGTGACTACACCCCGTGTTCCATGTATCCTTACTAAAGCCCTCCTACAAGCCAGTAAAGAAAAAGCCTCCTCCTGTATGGGTGGACGGTGAACCTGAATATGAGGTGTCAAAGATCCAGGACTCAAAGATGAGGGGGTCCTCCTTGTGGTATTTGATTTCCTGGAAAGGATATACCGTGGAGGAGAATTCCTGGGAGCCAGTGAGGAGTGTACATGCGCCCAGGTTGATACAAAAGTTCCATGAGCGATTTCCTGGGAAACCGGGTCTTCATCGACCCCTTCGGGGAGGGGGATGTACTGTCACACTCCCCTGAACCGGAACACCTAGTAACCCTCTTGCATGAAACGAATGCGGTGGGAAGCGTCCCGTTTCATGCCCGAACTACAATTCCCATGATTCCTCCTTTCCAGAAGGCGCGCGCGTACAGTGATGACCCGGAAGCCTCTTAATCCGGGCCTCGGCATCAGTGCATTGCTGCGAATTCTGGGGAAAGCAGATACCAGAGAGGGAGCGAGCAACTTGAAGAGAAAATCTTAATTCACAGACGCACGCTACTAGGGTGGTAAGGGTGACGGAGTCACCAATCATGAGCGTGTAAAAAACTGATGCACTTTACAGAAATCTCGGAGTATTGAGCTCTTGTTGTGAACCATACACCCAAGTGGGGGACTCTGAAACCTCCGTTGTTTCTAGGGTGTGTACTGTCTGTTACATATGGATTAAGCTGACTACATGACTCTTTAGTGGAATTACCACTCGTGACATATGCTGTGAGTAAACAGCTAACTAAGTGTAAGGCATGAGATGTTAATGCTGGTACATATTATTCGTTTTATGGCTGACATATATTTATGAAGGTTTCATGTGGTTCTTTTGATTCTTTCTTCCTAGCAGGGGATTGTGGTGTGTGTCGTGTACTCAACCCCCCCCCCCCGTGACGCAAGTTTCTTCAAAATTGTGGTGGGTAACGTGTGACATGATTGTTGCATGTGTGTGGTGCTTGCCCAGGGTGTGTTCAATACTGATGGAATGGTGTATTCTTCTTTTTTACATTTAAAGAGCCTTCCACTGATAAAGATATCTCCACCAAAGATTGTTTGCAAGATTGCAAGTTCTTTTTCTTTACAGGCAGTTATAGCCTATCAGTGGGTGTTCGTACCTCAGAGTATTTGATATTGGAATTAGAACAGTCCTCTAATTGTGGTTTTTGTGTTGTAGGTCTCCCTCCCCGCTGTCCCCATCCTTTCCTTCCCTTGCTTAATCATTCCTACCCTCTGCGCTGTTACAGCATCAGAGGGTGGAACGATTGAGAGGTGGACCCATTTGAGCAACACGCCGATCCTGGGAGTTTGGAATAAAAACCTTGACACAGATTTTGATGCAGAAAACTATCCATCACGAAGTGGTCAACTGCTGCACCACTATCCCTTTCTTGGCTCCAACATACTCCACGAAGAATTGACCATCTACCCGGAACTCATGAGTATGATCAAGGTAGAATGATAACGCTCTTTTTGAGTCCAGACAGTGGTGGCTCTCCTGCTTTGTAGCAGGGTGAGGCAAAGTGTAAATGGTAGGTAGAGTGATGGACTGGCCTACATGGAAAGGAGTAACTACCTCCGGTAAGAAGTATACTCTAGTTCGGAGACCAGACTTCATGCTGAAGTTCAAATGCTGTCAACAGCTGCTGTTCAATCTCCATGCATGAAGGAGAAGTGTTTTCAGGTTCTGGTACAAAACCCTGCCCTGTTGCTGAAATAGAAGGTCCTCCCGAAGAGGCAGTCTGATCGGAGGACAAATGCTCATACTCAACAGCTCGGGATAAAAGACTTTCCATGCCAAATCCAGAGCCACAAGAATGATTGATTTGGGCCCGGTCATTCCTGATCTTCTTGAGAACTCTGGGAATAGTGGTATAGGTGGAAAGGGATACAGTTGGCCAGAGCTCCATTCAAGACAAAAAGCTTCTCCGAGTGAGAACGTCCTTGGAAATACCAGTGCTCAGAACTGCGTGTGCTCAGTGAGGTGAACAGATCTAACAAAGGTTCTACCCACTCTTGAAAGAGACCTTGCATCACCTCCGGATGGAGACGCCATTTGTGATCTGCTAGGCATTGATAGCTGAGTTTGTTCGCTCTGCCGTTCAGAAGGCCTGCCAGGTGTTGAACCACCATGGATATGTCCTGGTGTTTCAGTCATGTCCAGAGCTGCAAGGCCTCTTGACAAACGATCCACGTCCCCTCCCCGACCTGTTTGTTGCAATACCACATGGCGGTGGTGTTGTCCGTGAACACCTGTACCAGCCTTCCCCTGATTGAAGCAAGAAAGGATTTCAATGCCAACCGGATCACCTGAAGCTCAAACAGATTAATTTGGAGGCCAAATTCTGCCGTAGACCAAAGTCCTCTGATCTCCACCTCTCCCAGATGGCTGACCCAGCCCAGAAGTGACGCATCTGTCCCTACAGTCAACTCTGGTTGTGTAAGGAAGAGGGGTCTGCCACTGACCCAATAGCGATTTGTTAGCCACCACTGCAGATCTTTTGCATTTCCCTCCGAAATCTGGACCACGTTGGAGAGATTCCCCTAATGTTGCACCCACTGGAACTTCAGGTCCCACTGCATAGCCCATATATGCCAACCATTATGTGTTACAAGCAGGATGCAGAAGGCCATGAGACCCAACAATCCTAAGCGCACCATAATCCAGAATAGAGACTGAAACATTGGTATCATAGGCTGAACATCCAAGACTCTCCACGAGGGAGGGTAGGCCTGAAACTGCACTGTGTCCAGAACAGCTCCAATTAAAGGGAACATCTGAGAAGGAGTCAGAGTGACTTCTGCATGTTGATAGTGAACCCTAGCGACTGCAGGAAGTTTGCAGTATTCTGGAGATGGGAGCCGACTGCTTGTAGTGAGCCCACCCTCAACAGCCGATCGTCGAGGTGTCGAAAGACTGGAATTCCTGACCTCCACAGATATGCTGCAAACATCACCATCACCTTGGTGAAAACCAGGGGCATTGGTATGTCCAAAGAGGAGCGTGCAACCTTAAAGTGCTCTTGGCCCACCGTGAATCGCAGGTAATGTCTGTGTGCAAGCAGTTACGGGGTTGTGGAAATATGCATCCTGCATGTCCAATGCTTCCATGCACTCTCCCAGGTCCAGGGAAGACAGTGTGAATGTGAAAATATTGAATTTCAGTAACTTGTGAGCGTTCGGGAAGCAAGAAACGTTTGTCTCTGAACTGCTTAAATATCCAGATGTGACAGAAGTGACGATTTACGTATTACGTCTCTTTGGAAGATGACCCATCAGTTCCATTTTCAAAGATCAGTGTAGATACAGTGCTATGATTTGAACTCTGCCTTTGTTTAATTAACTGACTGAGAGAAAGTTAATGTTTGGAACTTACATTTTTATTTGCCTGCTCTGCGCCAGAACCTGTAGGCTGGTGTATGTAAGTATGTGTTAAATGCTGTAATGCCTCCTCTTTCAACCTGCTTAACATTATTTTGCCATTTGTGCCTATTTCTTCCCATGACACTATATTTTATAAAAGGCTCCTTTCTGTCCTCTTCTAGTGTATAGCAGGGCAGTGCTGTAAATGTGTCTATGATCTTGACAAATGGAAAGGCCCTAGGAACTGGCCATAGCCCTGCTGTCCTTGAAGTGCTCATGTGCGGAGTCTGTCTTCTCTCCAAAGAGACAGGAGCCATCAAAGTGCATGCCCATGAGCAAGACCTGGACATCAACCAGGCATGGCCACCTATGAAATCTCTCCTCCCAGTGAGTCTGGTGTGTCCAGCCCACATCTTATGGTGAACATCGCTGCATTTCTCCCATCAGCAATTGCTTGAGAGAGCAGGGCTTGGGCCTCCTCCGAGACCATGGGAAGCACTTGGGCAACCAAGTCCCAGATTATATGAGAGTATCAGCCCAAGAGGCATACGATGTTCACTTTCCGCAGTGCCATGCTGGCAGAAGAGAACATCCTCTTTCTGAAGAGGCACCCTCCTCCATAACCATGGTAGAGGGAGAGTCAAGGCCAATGTCTGCGGAGTTGTCCAGTCCACTGGCATCAACCTGATCATCATACAAGAAGTCTTCAGGATCATCTAAAGGCTGCTATCCATAAAGGGCTACAGACCCTCCCAGTCATCACTCAATACAGGCCTGTCATAGAAATAAGGCACTGACTCTGACATGAGAATTCTGCCCCCAGGCACCAGCGTCGGACGCCCATCCGGCTGCATGTCAGAGTCAAGAATGAATGGGGTCGGTGCCACCGCTGTGCATTGGTAGCGCAGAGGGTGTCAGGACTGGAGTGAGCACCAGGGAAAGCTGAGGTTGCTTGATCAGTGCAGCTTCAAATCTGTCACTGGATCCCTGGGGTCCAAGTGGAAGACCAGTAGGGGCCCCTCCTGGACCTTTGGGGCCCCAGGGTGCTACAGAGGTGTTGGGTCATGCAAAGATAAGGTACATGGCCTCATAAAACTCTTTGAGTTGGACAGGGGTCACTTTGGCTCCCAGAAAGTCAGGGAGGTGTGGAGACGGCCCAGGCTCCACTACAGAGCTAGGCTTCAAGTGCTGGCAGCCCCATAACTCCTCTGAAGACTTACGTGGCAAAGTCGAAGACCTGTCAAACTTCTTCCCCTTGACTTCCCCAACTTCCCGATGACTTGGAGTGGAACGATGATTGCCAGGATGAGTTTGCCAACGGTCCCTGGACCTTCCTCGCAGCCAAGAAATGGAATGCCACGAAGTCGGTCGACGTCGGACAGCAAGGACCTTAAGGGATAACTCTCTCAGCACCTTGGAATGCATGGTGCAGCACATCTTGCAAGTCTTGAAGCTGTGTTCATGCCAAAGACATAAAAGGCAAACCAAGTGCGGGACTATCACCGACATCTGACAGTGACAGGCACCGCACAGCTTAAAACCTGCCTTTCTGGTGGACATTCTGCTCACCAGGAACAAAGTCTAAAAACATCCTCAACAAATGGTCAAAAACTGGTCAGTCAAAATTTGACTGGAGGTACCTCTCTCTAGAGCTGCACTGAATGGCATGGAAAGAAACGAACTGACATCAGTGTGCTAGGGTGGTGCCTAAATAGGCACTGCACATGCAATTTCCAGTGTGGACAACATCGATGACGCCACGTGGAGCTGAACGATGCCACTTACCAGCATGCAGGGATACTGTGCACCAAACCTTTCTGGATCCAATATGATGCTGGGAAATATTCTAAGGTAAGGAACGTGCTGCTAGAAGTCTCTATCAGATATATGCTTCTAAACCATGCACACTTAATCCAAACACACAAACTTGGGAGAAACAAAAGGAAGAAGACACAATATTTTAGTGATATCGATAAACAAAACTCTAGCACAATAATCTTAGACCACTCTTTCTTTTTCTGCATTGTATTAGAAAGTTACATTGTGCTGGTGTCTTGAGGAAGAAAAGATAAAGACTCATTATTTTTCACTTTCCTTTCTTTGAATGGAATTTTATTTTATGGTTGTGCAGATGTTTATCAATGCTTTTATGTTAGCACAGATGTGAGATGTTTTCTTTTTGGTGGGGTTGTATCAGTTATTATAGATTTAAATCTAAACTAGGATAGCCCAGCCACAATTAAGGCATACTAAAAGCTGCGCGTCATCTGCTTACATGCAGAAATTATTTCATGCTTACATGCGGAAATTATTTATTTTTAATTAAGGTGTTTAGCTAAAGAGACTAAGACTAGTGTGAAGTACAGATACCCAAAACCTTGATGTGAAGTACAGATACCCCAAACCTTAGGAATGCTTCAGAAGGAAGTACAACTCGCAGCCTTAGTGCAATATGTCAGAAATTTTGTAAACTATGCCAAAGCTGCCACTGTTATACTCACAGCCTGACACCAAGAAACTAAGATGTTCTAGTCTACATTTATCAAAATCTGCAGACAAATTCAATAAGATTAAGATGTTGATATCTCCACTGTCTGCCTTCAGATCCAATCATCTAAAATTGCAGAGAGACTGAGTCAGTGTTGTGGAATGGGTGAAATGCTGCGTGAGTAACCCCTAGTATCTAATATGTTCCCACATATGCATTACTTGCTTTTTAATGCACTTTAAATATTACTTTACATGTATCCTGTAATAATAAATTTTCCCATAGGTGACTGATCTGCATTAATGAAAAGCAATATAAAGTTTTGGGGGGCTTGCTTCCATTTTTTTGGCCCTATAAGTCCTGCTCATGTGGTTTATTAGACCTCGATTGCAGGACAGAATGACCAAAGAAGCTTTGACCAGGATAAGGCATTTATGGATTACTGTTAGATACATGTCAGTCAACAATGAAAGAGCCCAGTGTGTGTTGCATTTTGTTACAACAAGGACTTTTTTGCTATATATGTCTTTGCATGACAACATTTTTCAGTATAAAAAAGTACTTCCCCCTACATGTTTCGAAAAAAATGGACGTGTTTAGACCACTCATTTACACCTATACTTTGTAGTTATGATGGGCAAAAAAAATGGTAAATGGTCAAATAGTAGAATAAGTTATAGAATCTATAATATACCGAAAGAACAAGTGTAGTTGGACTTGTCTTAAGAGCGAGGGCAGGAAGAGCTCCCTATTGTATCAAGAGAATATTCATAAACTGGCTACCAATAACATTTGTCCAACACTTGTCAGTGTCCAGGTGGAGGTTTCAGAGCATGAATTGCCACATTTGATATAAATCTGGATGCTTAGGTTTGTAAAAACCACTATTACCATTATTATCCATACTATGGTATTATTATTAATATTGCCGTTGCTGTAGTGGTATCAGAATATCATGGCCTAAATTTCATCTGACAAAATAATAATAATAATAATAAAAAATCTACATCTAATATAGTGATATCTTTGGTAAATGATATTTAGGCAAAAATACTTATGTCAAACCATGTATTTTGTTAATAATAGTAATAAAAAAATTGTAATAATAATGCTAATAATACAAATGCTACTACTACTACTACTACTACTAATAATAATAATAATAACAATGCTAATAATAGTAATTATAACAGAAAGTATAATAATAATAATTGTTACTATTATTATTATTATTTATAGTATTATTATCATCTATTTGAATAATAATGATTACTAGAATATTAATATTATTAATAATAACAATATAATATGTTTCTTACAATTACTGTTTTTTATATTATAATTTGTATATTACACTAATAATACTTATTACAGTGCCTCCTTGCTGCGCCCTCAAGCCTGCAAGGGAACATGGCAACGGGTTAGCTCAGCAGTGAGCTCCGTCGTATCCTCCCCTAATGTAGCTGTGCCTTTTACCTTTCCCTGGGTCTTCCGTATCTAATTTTATTTCCCTCATTTCTCTTTTCTGTTATGCCTTTCATGCTTTACAAGATCCCTTCTCTGTTGGGCATGTAACGCGGAGACACTAACCCGCTGCGTTTTGGGCTGCCGCTTCCCTGACCGGTGGTGTGCGCTGGGTACCTGTGGCTGCCT
Source organism: Calotriton arnoldi (assembly GCA_963921515.1). Classification (NCBI taxonomy): domain Eukaryota; kingdom Metazoa; phylum Chordata; class Amphibia; order Caudata; family Salamandridae; genus Calotriton; species Calotriton arnoldi. Next base: position 821,394 of record CAWUFW010007157.1, on the reverse strand, counting down.
GTGGCGGTGGTTCGAGTTCCGCAGACTTGCTTTGTGCCCCGCAGACGTGCTTCTCTATTGCGCCCTTGCTTTCCCTGGTCCTCCTGATCCTCCGGGCTTTGAGCTTAGGGCTTGGGGACGCAGGGGCCCTGGCCGGAGAGCACGGTTTGACCTTGGGGTTTGCTGGGGGGCGCCTCTAGGATTTCTTTCAGAGGCACGCCAGGCAGAGTGAGTCCCTGCCGGCTGACTCGTTACTCGAGCTCCACCATAGGAGGTCCTCAGAGGCTCGATTACAGGAAAACACAGTCATTGCTTCACTGTAAAAGCCCACGGCAGATTACCTCCCTCTGCCCAGCTCCTTTCTTGCCACCAGTTCTTTCTCTGCCCATGAGCCTCAGACGTACTAAGCGCCTGGGAAGTAAAGAAACCAACATCGTCCTTCATGAGAAACAAACTCCTTGAAGAAGAGGAAAAGCGAAACTGAAACCAGTAAACCTAGAGCCTGCGCTGGAAGATCAAGTAAGGCGGGGGGGATTTCAATGTGAATGTCTGCTTAGATGCTGCTAATTGCAACACCTTAACTTCTCAAGCAGAGGGTTCAATTAATAAAAGGGGAGTAGAGCCTCCTAGTAGCTACGCTTTACGCAATAAAAACTTTAGTGTCCCAAGTGCCCCTGTAAACCCCTCCACGACTTCTTTTGCCCCCATTTTTGGGAAATTTCATTCTAAAAAATCCAGTAGGAAAACGGGGAAGTCCTCCTCGTATTTCCCAGAACCTTTCCTCGATATCTTCGGTGAGACAGCGAAAAGAATCTCAGCAAGTCAGAATTACTCCATCTCTCAGATCCTTTTTTATGGTTCATAACAAAGTTCAACAGGGTGGTTTAGCTGCTTTGGGAGTGATTGAACCACACCAGAATATGGAGCCATTGACTGAGACAGCGGGAGTAGGGATAGACAGCATGGATTCTGTTAAAGCGATTCCCATGATGGAGGGTGCAGTGCAGCTGAATGTTACTACTTCTAATAGGTTTCAGGTTTTGGGCGCCTGCAAGGGCGACCCTCTTAGTTCTTCTGATGTAATGTCCCGATCGCTCACTTCCTCAACCACCTTTTCGACTACTGGAGCCCCCTCCTCATTAATCTGTCCTAACCATGTTAGAGGCTCTCGCAACAGATATCAGAAATAAGTTTGCCATCTCGGAAAGGAATCATGCCAAAATTCAAGACTCTTGTGAGACTTTAGAAGCAAAGATGACTGCAATTACAGAAATAATCTGTGCTATTGAAGCTACAGTGGTGGCCCTTGATAAGGAAGTTGAGATTCATCGGTCTGAGGTTCAAACTCTGAAAAATGGAGAAAAAGTTATGCTAGATAAAATCGAGGCACTAGAAAATAATGCAAGACGGAATATTATTAAGGTTCTCGATGTCCCAGAAGGCCTAGAGAGGGATAATATCAAAAGCTTTCTTATAAATCTACTAAAGGAGTTTATCCCCACAATTGATTCCCACGTCCTAGAGGCCGATATTCAGAGAATTCATAGAGATCCTTTCTATAAAAACTCAAATAGGAAAACCCACAGGAGAATCTTGTTTAATTTTAAAGCCTATACTTTAAAAGAGCGAGTCTTGTCTGAGGTGTTAAAAGCTGGGAGTTACTCCAAAGGGGACTGGACATTTCGGATTAGATCGGACCTCTCAATAATTACGCAGGATAGGCAGTGGGAACTGGGAAAATGTATACCGACTCTACGGTCTTTAGGGGCTTCAGTGCAGTTGAGGTTCCCAGCCCTCCTTAAAGTTATGTGGAACAATAAAATGTTCAAGTTTAGGGATTCTAAGGAGGTAGGGACCTTTATGGACCAAATAAAGGCCCAGGGTTAGTTATTTTCTTTTTTTGTTATATCTGCTACATCTCGGAGGGTGATGTGAGCTCCATTGGGTAGCTTTTCCATCTTACCTAGGTTATTTTTGGGGAGGGTTTCCATGGGTGGGGAGGGGGTACAAGAGAAGCAATGTAATTATGCATTTCACTGGGTGGGGAGCATATTAGGGAACAAAGAAAAAAAAAAGTCCTCACTTATTGGCAACACTAAATGAGATGAGAATTAAGAGAGGGGTAGGTCTCGGCTTGGTAGGACTGGTTGGACTGGCCTCCCAAGCCGAGAGATCTAACCTGATAAATCCCATATACTTATGCCTGTCCCAATCAAAATAATAACTTTCAATGTTAATGGCCTTAGAGTAGCGAGTAGATGTAGGAGGATTCTGCAATATCTGAATCAGTCTGATTCGGATATTATTATATTGCATGAAACACATTTAACCTCAGATGAATGGGAGACTGTTAGTGCCAAACATAAGTGGATTGAAATGTCACTTCATACTACCCAAACCTGCTGCACGAAAGGAGTAGCCCTTATTTTTAAAAAATCAGCAAAGGCTACCCTAGGGACTTATAAGGTGGATGTTAAGGGGTGTTGGATCATTGCTGAGGTCAAGATTCAGAATTAATGGATCATTATAGTGGGTTACTATGGCCCAAATAGATAATGATGAGACCCCTCTAAATTCCATCTATAACCAGCTACTACAATCCACTTTTCCTATTATTATGGGAGGGGACTTTAATGTTCTTCTGAATCTGATTCTGGATAGATCTAAACGTGTGGGAGCAGTAGCACCTAAAATCGGCTCTGTTATCAGAGTCCTTATGGAAGATTTAGGGTTGGCAGACATATGGAGAGTAAAAAATAAGGCAATAACTGGTTCTTCTCCTTTTACTTTTCACAACAAAAAACATGGCCACTCGTCCAGAATTCTTTTTTTTTAGTAGACTGATTAACTATGCCAAGACGGTAGCACACATCCCAGAGCATCTCTCCGATCACTCGGCAGTTTTGATGGAGCTACAAATAGAGGGAACTCCATTCATTAGAAGATGGAATTTTGATAGATCTTTACTCTCTGACATATCAGTAACAGCGCAACTCAAAAATGACACTTTGTTATTTTTTTTAATTAATGATTCTACTGCCCTTTTACATGTAGTTTGGGATGCCTACAAGGCATTTATAAGAGGGAGAGTTATCAGTTTGGCTGCTAAAAAGCATAAAGAGACCAAAGCTTAGATAGGACAGCTGGAAGAAGACATCTCAGTTGCCCTGAGTGAACTTATGCAACAAAGTGAGGGGGAGCATAGGGACCTGACTAATAAGGTCTCAGCTAAAAGGCAGGCTCTGGCTGACTACCTTTATAGCATCACAAGAAAAAAATGGGAGGCTAGTAAACTAGCTAACTATGAATATGGAGAAGGGTGTGGAAAGCTCTTGGCTTGGAAATCTTGCATCAATCAAACCAGCAATTTAATTAAGGAAATTGTTGCGGTAGGGGAGGTTTGTACGGAGAATGCCAAAATAGAATCAGCCTTTGAGTCCTTCTTTCAAGATCTATATACAGAAGACCAGGTAGTGCTTGACTCTCAGTTAAAAGAGTACACCAATAGGATAGTAATACCATCGCTGACAGACAAAGAAGCATTAGGGCTTCATCAAAACATCGCATTAATAGAATTAGAGGCCACCATGAAACGCCTAAAAAGAGGCAGTGCAGCCGGGCCTGACGGCATTCGTAACAAGCTTTATATTTTGCTTGTTGAGGAAATTGCTCCGGTTTTAGCGAGACTGTTTAACAGTATTTTTTCTGATGGCCTCCTAATCCCTAAGTCTTGGGATGAGGCTGTGATCAGATTAGTCTTGAAGCCCAGTAAGGACCCTAAAAAAATGTGAGTCTTATAGGCCCATCTCCTTGCTAAATTGCGACTATAAAATCTACGCGCAAATTTTAGCGGGAAGATTAAATCAGGTTATGATTCAACCTGACCAGAAGGGGTTTATTAAGGGTCGTCAACTTCATGATTTGACCCTTGAGTTGATTGGCGCAATTGATATTGCCTCCTCAGAAAAGCTACCTCTTACCATCTTTGCGTTTGACGCGGCTAAAGCCTTTGACAGGGTGCACTGGCCCTTTCTTCATCATATGATTCATATTTATGGGTTAGGGGATAAATTTGCTAGAGCTATTAGTAACATCGATAAAACCCCCATAGCAAGGATAGTGGTCAATGGGAACTTAACTACTTCAATTAAGTTGGAGCGGGGAACTAGTCAGGGTTGCCCACTTTCCCCATTGCTTTTCGGATTATATACTGAACCTCTGGCAAGCAGTATTAGAGCCAGTCAGATCTTCGCCCCCTTTGAATGGAATGGGTGGGTAAAGAAACTAGCCCTTTACGCTGATGACTTGATGATTTTTACGAGGTAGAGTCCCAGTATTCTACCAAGTTTAGAGCAGTTGTTGATGGAGTTTGGGAAGGTTTCAGGCTATTTAATTAACCCCCAAAAAACTGAAATTATGTCTTGGAATTCACATTTAAATGTCTCCTTGGTCAAACAACAAATTAGATATTTGGGCATACAGATAACACATGACATCACTAGGTTAGCTCAGGTAAATCTCGAATTAAAAATAAAAGAGGCAGGAATTTTTTTTAAGATCTTGGAGTAGCCTCCCACTTTCCATCTTGGGCCGTTCAAATTTGGTTAAAATGTCAATCTTGCCAAAGTTCACCTTCATTTTTGATGCGATCCCCTTATCCTTTAACAATAAAATCTTAAAAACCTTACAGAGTGACATATCCTGCTTTCTCTGGGCTAATAAGGGGTGAGGATCTCTTGGAGGAAATTGCGGAGCACTAAGGCAGATGGCATAGCAAGCGCCGACTGCCGTCTCTATTGCTGGGCCTTTCAATTAAAAAATATAAGATCCCTCCTGTTTGAATCCTCTTGTTTCCCTCCGTTCGTTCAGGCTATGGCCAGAAATATCCCTTTGGGTGGAGATGGGTTTCTCTATAAGTTTGGTCATCCCAAATATTTAAAAAAAGTTAAACTGAAGGTAATGAGGTCAGCTTGTGAGCTTTGGTATCAGGTTAGGAAAATTCTTAAGATCTCCTATTACAGTGTTGGCGCCCCTATTTGGAATTCTCCAGGCACACCTGCCTGCCTTAAGGATAGTTTGTCAACTCCATTACGCGAAGAAGGCATTAAGAAGTGGGGCCAATTGTTGCAGAACAATAAACTAATCTCTTTGGATAATTTAAACAACATCACGAACCAGAGGCTATCCAGATTCAAATGTTACCAACTAGCTAGCTGGGCTGCAAAAATTGGGACGGAGGGGGATGGAAAAGATGAACATGAAAACAGCCTTTTAGGTCCGATCCTTCAACGTAAAGAAGTCTCCAAATGGTACGGGTTGCTTGCGAAAGGAGAGCCCCTTCCAACACTGATGGAGGAGCCCTGGAGAAGAGACCTGCCTTTGATTGACTTAGCTGCTCTATGGCAAGTTTCGATGCGCACATTATGGAGTGTTGTCAAAGCTGCTCTCCTTAGAAGAAATCATTTGTTTACACTCCACAGAGCCTACTGGACCCCCAAGAGATTGGTAAAGCTGGGAGGTGAAGGTGTGAAGCCCTGTCTGAAGTGTGGTCTGGGAAATGTGGATGGTCTGCATATTTTCCGGCAGTGTTCTCGCATCCAGGGCTTCTGGCATGATGTTGGTAAGATCTTATCAGAGGTTCTGGGACAAGAAATTGAGGTAAGCCCAGTTTTGGTCATTTTTGGAGTTCTCTTAGAAGAGAGTATAAGTTGTAAGCTTTCTAAACTCCAAGCCTCATTGTTATTTATCTTAATCCTTCTGGCAAGGAGAGAAATTTGCTTTAAATGGGTTTTTTCTCAGCCTCCACAATGTCTGGAGTGGGTGGCTTCAGTAAAAAGGGTATATAAGTATGCCTGTTTTTCGAGAAAAAGAACTAGATTTTGGGTGGCCTGGGATGAATGGGTTAGTTAGTTTGATAATTTACCATCTCAATAAAGTCCAATGATTATTAAATAAGCAAGATTATGGGAAGAAGGTCGAATTGGGGGAAGTGGATATAAACTCAATCCTCCCCTGCTGTATAGTCTTGCGGTTGGCCATTCTAGGAACCCTGGAGGTGGCAAAGTTACAGGTGAGCCCATGGCCTCCCTCTTAGGGAACCAGGAAGGAGCCTATATCCGTTTAAGGACAATCTGCTTATTTATAAATGAGGACATAAACAAAAAACAAAATAATACTTATTATAATAATATCACCACACTCACAGTAACAACTATAACAGTAATAAGAATAGTGATAATAACAAGTATTATTATTAATATTATTATAATTATTTTTTAATATTATTATTATGAAGAAGAAGACAAAGAAGAAGAATAAGAAGGAAAAGAACATGTTATTAGCATTCAATGCTTATATGCAATACGCAAGTCTCAAATGATAACCAACTACCTGAGTCTTCATATCGTTACTAGATGTTGCATCGTTCACTCCATCATGATGTTGCAACTGTGTCACTTGATTAGAAATGTTGACGTTTTTCTTCTTTTTCTTGTTACTGAAAGGAAAAATTATCGACATAAGCGCTATACCTAGGGTAATATTTATCTAAACCACAGATATTGAAAGACTGAGGGCCATATTCTCAAGGAAGTGGCGGAGAGAGGCGTTAGCCTTCTTGGCTTAACGCCTCTCTCCGCACCCTATTCTCAAGGATGTGGTGCAGCCTCGCGTTTCCCCCTGTGATGGCGCTAAGTTTCACAACTTAGCGCCAACGCAGGCAACCTTGCACAATAGTGCAAGGGTGTCTGCAAGCAGGGAGGTTTGTTTATGTACAGGAAGGTGCCCCTTCCTACACATAAACAAACCTTAAATGCCAGTTTGTAACTTTCATATGTGCTGCTTCATGCAGCACACATGTAAGTTACAAAACGGCACTTTAAAAAAAGGCTTGTTCATATACAGGAAGGGACACCTTCCTGTACATGAACAAACCATGGCATTTTGCTTTTTCCAAGTGTGCTGCACAAGGCAGCACACATGGAGAAAGCAGAAACGAGCATTTCTCCTCGTTTCGCCACCTTAAGACTAGATTTTTCCTTGTCTTAAGTTTGGCGCTACCTCCTATTTACGCTGCCCTTGTGAATAGGAGGTAGCGTCAAACTCAACTGCACGCCCTCTTCCCGCTAAATACAGCGTGAAGGGGGCCCTATTCACAAGGCAGCGTTAAGCCACTTAACGTGGCTTAACACTGCCTTGTGAATAGGGCGAAGCCCCTATCGCCACCACAACGTCACTGAAAGTGACGTTGTGGTGGCGATGGGGGCTTGAGAATATGCCCCTGAATTTTTTCAGACTGTTGCTGCTCTTTGAAAGGTTGCTGAGGTTTTAGTTTTTTCTACAGTAGCATTTGAGAAAGAATTATAAAGGGATGTTGAGGGCCGTACCTATAAATCATGCAGAAGACACAGGGGACTAGCGTTTTACACCCACTGGAACAGTAAACAAGTCTCTGTAGCTGATGGATTACAATAAGCATCATTATTGCATGAGCTGACTATTTACACAACCAGAGGTGATGGTACACATTCATAAACAACAGCTGGTACAACATCCATTCAAGAACATCAAACCAGGCTGCGAGAAGCGTTTGCACTAGTGTTTTATTTTTCCCATATACCTTGTGGGAACTGATCTGGATGTACAAGGAGTATAAACTCTTCCTTGGCATACACCTGGGTGCCTCCAGCCTCATCAGTTTCATCACTAACCTGTGCTTTGATTCCAGAACCACAAGACCCGCGAATTTAATTTTAGTATTTTCTAGGTAACGAATAACTTTTTAAAAACTGAAAATCTGAACGGATGTGAATCACAACACGAGCTGCATGCAATTAACCCTCCAAGGGACACGTGGCTTCCTGTGAATAGATGCCGCCAAGGACAGTTCTGCCATTCTAATGTCACAGGTGATAGCAGCTTTCAAGAGATTCCAACCGTCAAGAATGTCTCTATCTTAATTATGTATGGAAGATTCACTAAATCCCATTTTGAATTTTGAAGCTGGTCCAAAATAGTTTACCAAGGCCTCATATGTGAGCTACTATCTAAAAAGTGTATGTTGTATTCATTTTGTTTAAGGATAACCACTCCCTGCGACTGAATACACAGAATGTTGAAAAACATTATGTTTCATAATCCAACCCTTTTTTAGCTAAGCATTTCGTGTTTGAATATTTTAATTCAGTGTATATATACATCCACGATGTCAAGAGTAGAAAATACACAATATTTTTTTTGTTTTTATAATTAAAGCATATCACACCAATTCTGGAGCCAAGAGTGTCCCAGTGATAGGAAAATAGGAAAACAGAACAATACCAACCAGCATGCACACATCTACATACCATGAAGACCGCAGCATGGTTGGGCTGACCGGTCCCCCCTCACCCCTTGGCCCTTCACATGTCAAGGTGGATCCAGGTATGCAAGCAGACATTCATTTTTATGAGGGCCCCCATTTGCAGCGTGGGCTCATCAAACCCTGCCCAAGAGAGATAATCCAAGTCACCTGCAGCCCTGCAATGATTCAAGAAACGGTGACCAGAGGGCTTCGTAGCCAGCAGCTGATTGTTCAGTTTGTAGATCATCTTTTGTGAGGAAGCCAACATACCCACTTCAGTCCATTCCGCTATAGTCGGAGCGACGAGAGACTTCCACTTTCTCAAGATGCAGAGTTTTGCTGTTGCCAGGGATGATGCTAGCCACCTCTTCTCGAGAGTGTTTAGATCCTCCAGGTTGCCAAAGTTGTGCAGAATCACGAGATCCACCGAGGGCTGGATACGTGGCATCCCGGCCCCGTTCAGTGAGAAGCAGACAACCTGAGGGCAGGACAAAACGACCTGAAGATATCACCAACTGGTTCAATCTTCAACAGTTGGAGGCGGGCGCCAAGTGTGCTCTGTACAGTTTGTGGGGAGACCAGTGGCAGTCATGCAACAGTTCGAAATATCAACATTTCAAGTGTATCTGCTATGGGTCTGCAACAGTTCTGACCAGACATCATCTGTATGGTGCTTTTGACGTTTTATCGACCAGGTTCTAAGCAGTAGGCACTTGGTAAGTGTGGAGAACCTAGGACGAGTGAGTATAATCTTGATATCAGCCATCTATATGCACCCCATTTCGTTAGTCATGTATTAGGGAGCTGGGGGGCAGTTCCGAGCGCAGGCCTCCAAGCGCCTTGCCTAAACAGCTAACCAATTGTCTGTACCTCCAAGCCTGATTACATGGGATACCATATTCGGAGGTAGGGGAAGGTATTCAGCGTGGCGTCGTTAAAGAGATGGCCTATAGTAAGGGCAGCTCTAGACAACTACGATGTTATGTTATGTTATCTGGGTATTTGTAAAGAGTTCAGCTACTCAAATGAGTGTCCCGGCGCTGACGACATCTAGGCGGGGCTGACAGAAAACGCTGCTCAGATGGAAAAAACCTATTGCTGAAATAGCCAAGTTTTCCGAGCCTTTCTAAAAGTAAGGAGGTCCTGCAGCTGTCTGAGGACCAGAGGCAGGCTATTCCACAGTTTGGCGGCTTGCACCTGGAAGGAGCGGCTGCCTATTCGAGCGCGGGTGAACTTGGGGATAATTGCCTGCTGCAGAGAAGATGACCTCAAAGTTTGGCTGGGACAGTAGAACTGGACTCTTTTCCTGGTATAAGAGGCACCTGTACCGTGAAGAGCTTTAAAGGCTAGAACGCCCGTTTTAAAACTGATCTGCTTACGAATCAGCAGCCAGTGCAGGGCTTTCAGATGGGGCGACATCCGTGTTCTAGGGCCGAGCATAAGAATTGCCCTAGCTGCTGCATTCTGAGCCACCAGAAGATGAGATAGTAAATATTCAGGCAATCCCAGGTACAGAACGTTCACATAGTCCGGCCTAGATACTATCAAAGCCTGGACTACAGTTTTATGATGTCTAGGAGATGGGCACATCCTCAATCTGTATGGCAGCATTGTGCCACAAAGGGGATGCTGAGTGAAGAAATCAATTTTGTCCCATCACTCTGAAACATTTTCCAGGTGCGGAGAGAATGCCGTAGGAGAGGGCTAGTAGGATTTTTGGACCCTCTAAACTATAAATACCCTGAGCGCCCACCGCCTCATTCTGAAGATGGCATTCTATAGGTACCCAATCTGGCATTTCCAGGTCTTTATGGAAATGGTAAGTCAACTGTGACAGGTAGTAAGCCACGTATTAGTGTTCGATACTCGGGAGGCACAGGTCACCTGAGTTAGTATCTACGTAGAGTTTGGACATGGTCAGGTTAGGCCTATCTTGACCCCAAAAAAGTGTTTGAATTTGGCTCCAAAAAGAAAGATGGAGGCCTTCCCTTTTCGCAAAGTCTAATTGCATCTGGCACATCAGAGTCACAATGTTGCCTAAGACTATCCTTGTTACATTGGGGCGAAGTAGAATAACTAACTACTTCAGTATATGCTGTACCCACTTGAACGGGAAACCAGCAACCGAGTTTGCAGTCATGACAAGCCTTAATAGGCATGGCTGTGCATTTTGTCCAGTTTATTTTGTAGCCTGGGCAGCGAAAAGCGTAATTGTGTCCATTAAAGCAGGTATGAAGGTGAGTGGGTATGGGAGTGTCAGTAGAGTATCATCAGTGTGCAGTATGATTTTCAATTCACCAGCCAGTGAAATGATCCCTCGGATTCCACCATGATTCCTAATTTTAATTGCCAACAGCTCCAGTGTGAGCAAGAAAAGGAGCGATCCTGTCTTGTACCCCCACCAACGAACAGGGTTTGAGAGGAAGCTTTTCAGATGAACTGCGCTGATGGAGCGGAGTACAAGGATCGCACCATGTTTAGAAAGATTGGTCCAAATCCCATGCTTCCTAAGACTCAAAATAGATACCCCCACTCCTCCCGATCAAAGGCTTTTTCTGCATCGAGGGAGAGGGTCACCCTTTCATCCTGGTGATTGCGGACTTGCCACAGTAGATGGAGCAATGTTCTCAGGTGCTTCCGTGATGAGCAGCCTGGTTCAAAGGTCTTAAGGATGAGTGTGGGAAATATCTTGCCCAGGCAAACTTCGAGGGCTATCGCCCATATTTTAATGTCACAATTTAGGAGCGTGTGAGGTCTGTAACTGGCAGTGTGTAGTAAGTAGATGTATGCCTTAGTGAATTCCGGTCGCAGGAGGCCATCAGCAATGGCTTCCCGGAATACTTTGGTCAAGAGGGGTACCGTTGAATCCAACATGATTTTAAAGCAGTCCATCTTCTCCTGAAGCCTTTCCCATAGAAATTGGTTTAATGGCGTCTGCCACTTCCTCTTTCGTGATTTCGTGCTCAAATGAGCCCCTTACATCATAGACAGTCGCAGAAGCGGGATGTCTGACAAGAATACATTTTCTGCAGGCGTGTGATCAGTGTGTTCCAACGAGTACACCCGGGAACAGTATTTGCCGAATCATTTAGTGAGGTCCAATGGCAATGTAGCAGCTGACCAGCAGGGGTGGGTATTGCCGGGCTCATTGAATCCGTAGCTCTCTGTTTCAGTTGGAACGCCAACAATCGTCCTGCTTTGTCACCATTTATATATGTGTGACCCCGGGGGCGAAAGAGCGCCTTCTCTGCAACAGTAGTGAAGAGCGTATTTAGGCTATATTTCTTCTTCATACGGAGGAAGACATTCTCATTAGAGGAAGAGAGTTGGTTTGATTTTCCGGGGCATGCATCTCATGATCATGATGATCACGCGATTCCTGCATTTTCCGACACCATGACTCTGCGTCACATATCATCCCCTGAATATATGCCTTCTCCATCGCCAAGAGGCATTGGGGCGATATGACAGAACCCTCAATAAGGTCCAGGAGTGTTCGAACCCTCATTGAGGTCCAGGAGTGTTCGAACCCTCACTGAGGTCCAGGAGTGTTTGAACCCTCATTGAGGTCCAGGAGTGTTTGAACCCTCAATAAGGTCCAGGAGTGTTCGAACCCTCATTGAGGTCCAGGAGTGTTCGAACCCTCATTGAGGTCCAGGAGTGTTCGAACCCTCATTGAGGTCCAGGAGTGTTGGAACCCTCATTGAGGTCCAGGAGTGTTGGAACCCTCATTGAGGTCCAGGAGTGTTGGAACCCTCATTGAGGTCCAGGAGTGTTGGAACCCTCATTGAGGTCCAGGAGTGTTCGAACCATCATTAAGGTCCAGGAGTGTTCGAACCATCATTAAGGTCCAGGAGTGTTCGAACCATCATTAAGGTCCAGGAGTGTTCGAACCATCATTAAGGTCCAGGAGTGTTCGAACCCTCATTGAGGTCCAGGAGTGTTCGAACCCTCATTGAGGTCCAGGAGTGTTCAAACCCTCATTGAGGTCCAGGAGTGTTCGAACCTGGGAACGTAGAGTATCTTTATCCTTACCGTTTCTGTGTTGCAGTCAGGGCATCCTCCAAGTACAAGAGCCTGGAGCGATATGCTGGAGATTCAATGACAGGGTCACTGGCGCGTGATCCAATAGGCCGGGGGGTTCGATGGTGAATGTTCCGACAGTAAATAATAGGGTGTTGCTAACAATTATAATATCAATTCATGTTTCAGTGCCATGGGCACAAGAGAAGAACGTACAGTCCCTACTTGTGGGCTGAAGCAGGCCCGAGGGTCTGCTAGGCCATGCTCAGACATCAGGTCTTTAAGGGCTAACCTGTCTCTGTTAGTAGAAAGGTCCTTCTCCCCAGACTATCTATCCAGTATTGGGTCAAGAGTATTATGCAAATTGCCCCTATTACTAATTGGGATTTATTAAACAACATACCTAGCCTGCTGATTCAAGCCAGGATAGGTCCTTGATGTGTGCTGTGGGCTTAGATAGAGCTGGGGATTGTAATGTGGCCCTGTATGGAGAGTTTTACGAAGACATACCGTCCATCAGTGCCTGCCCATGTCTGTAGGGTTTTAGCTCGCAAGGACTTATGAAGAAGTATAGCAACTACTCCCCATTTGCCGTATGATGAGTCTGAGGCATTGGAGGATTCTCAAGTCTTAGGATCATATGCGGAGCTGCATACCTTCCCCACCCAGCCTCTCCTGAGCTTGGTGGTTTTTGCATCAAATAGGGGCATTTCTTGGGGAAGGACAACGTCTCAGCTTTTGAGGAGCTAGATAGGTTAGAATCTTCTTTCGTTTCACATACAATAACATTGAACGACTAGATTTAGAGCAATCTTGTGGTAGAAATTTATGCGGCTAAGGTGGTAGCATGAAAAACGCAGGTTCCAATTGTCTGTGTAGACCAGTTAGGCAGATGTGAGTGTGCCTTTCACTATGGGACTGGCAAGATTACTATAGGGCCTATAGGAGGGGGGGGATTACCCTGCACCCAAAAACTTTAAACTTTGAACAGCCGGGTATACCTTCTTAAGTAGCTTCATAGCTAAAAAAAAACTCAGGCGTAGTGCAAGCCTAACAAGGTAGTGCATTTAAAGTAGATACATTGCAAACGGGCTAGTCAAAAGGCATCTCGGAAAGGGTATACATAGACATGACGACTTAGTCAGGTTTCCTGATTTGTCTCGCAGGCAGGCGCCAGCCCTCTCATCTCACAATGCATGTGGGCATCATCCATGTCAGCAAGGCATTGTTCCAGTTCACCGGAGTCTGTGAATTCTCACGTTGCTCTATCCACTGTAAGGATACTAGTAGCTGGTTCAAGTAGTCTGCACCTTATGTTTAATTTGCGCAGTTGGGGTCGCAAGGCCAATATTCTTTTCCGAAGAATGTTGGTGTCGTAAGAATAGTATGCTATCAACAACATAGCGTTGCCTTTGTAGTCAAATGAGCAACAGCATTTAGAGGCTTGAAGCAAGGCCTGAATTTGTTGATGATGAAGTAAACACACTAGTACTGGTATTGGCGCTGGGCCTGCCCTGCGATTCCTCAATCGTAGACAGTGTGCCCCCTGGATTTCAAGACGATGTGGAACTTCAAGCCAGTAAGTGCACATAAGACCTTCATCTGATTTGAGGAGCCCTATGATCCTGATACTGTTCGTCCGACTTCTGTCATCCAAGTCTGTGACTCGTTTCCGCAAGTTCTGCAGTTCATTGCCCCAGTCTGGAGTTTCTGCATATTTGTTTTCCAAATTTCCTAAATTGGGCGAGATCAGCATGCATACCTTTGAGTTCTTGATGTATGAAAGACATGGAAGCCTTCACGTTAGTCATAGTGACTGTAAGACCTTTCAACTTGGCCATTAGGGTGTCCAATGTGACTGTTCACCTTGTCGCTGTGGTGGGCGCACTAGACAAGGGTAGGGACTTGTTAGGGCTAGAGGCATTAACTTCGTAAAAGCAGAGGCATTTTTGTGAGCTATTCCTGGCATTGGCTTCATAGATGTGTTTGGTAGGACCCTCAATCATCCAGTTCACAAAGATAGTGGCCGAAGAGATGCTCTTTGTGGGTTGCAAGAAAAGAATGGCACAGTTGGTGATTAAGTTAGTGAGTCACTGGCATAAAGTAATATTGGCAGATGCCCCAAACTGAAATGGTGCTCTTACATCCCAGAGGCTGCCTCTGATGCCCAAAGAAATATGCTACAGTTAGATATTGTTTGCTCCTCCCAGACAGCCACACAACAGAAGGATTAGGTGAGCCTGGATAGGCCATCACTGGCAGGAAGGGGGTGGAACTGGGCCCAGCACCTGCTACAAGTCAGTAGGCTGTGTCCTGTCTTCACACAAAGGACCTCAACCACCTCATTGGTCATGCAGTCAGGCTGGAGCTGGGGCAAAACACTTCAAATAGAATTCTCTAGAAACATCTACTTCAAAGAAGGCATGATGCATAAAAATGAGACCCTCAGACCCACTCTTCAGATCACTTTCTGGACCTGTGGAAAGACTCTCAGAGGACTGCCTGCTGCTGTGGCCTGCTGTTTACTCCTGCCTGCCTTGAAACCCCAGAGGCCTGCTATGCTGCTTGAACCCTATTCCATCTTTTGAACCCAGGACTACTAGAGTGCCTACAAGGGCTATTTGGCTGGCCTCCTGATCAGAGCCTCATGTACAAAAAAGGCGCCAACCATCTCAAACACACACCTGGAACCAGCCTGAGTGAGTCCCAACCCTCCAAGTGCTGCCTCCCCAGTCCTGGGCCGTTGTAAGTGGTGCTAAAGGTGCCAAAATAGCTCAAATCCTAAACTTTGGAATTCAATATTTTTGGGCTAAAAACTGCTCTGAGTACTGAGAAGAGAGCAAGACAAACCTCCTCGTCTATCCGTCCAAGGTGCATCGCCAGTCGGCATGACTTCGCGGCAGCTACAGCTATGTTCTTTGCAGGAGCCAATTCTGTTCAGTGGTCCTTCACAGAAGGGGTATCCAGTCTTGTGAAGCCCTTTTCAGCTTAATCATTTAGCCTCGTCCCACTGGAGATTTTCCTCTTCCAAAAAGGGACAAAGGGCCTGATCATGACTGTGGCCACAGTGGCAGTGCAGGCACTGCTGCACTGGCACTTTGACTGCCCTATTACGAGATGGGCAGTCGGACTGCCATAGAACCGCTGCTGCCACCAGGGATCCGTGATCCCTGGCTTTATTACAGTGGTCTGAGGCCCGTCAGCACTTGTAGAGCGCGTACTTACCCGGAGGCATCCCAGCGCTGAAGCGGTAAAGCTGAACCTGAAGCCTTAGAAATCACTAAGGAAAGAGCAATGTTTTCAGCAGCTTACGAAAGGCAATGTGATTGGATTCCTTTCGTAAACAAAGAGGGAGGGAGTTCCATAATTTGGCTGCGTTGCATGAGAATAGTCGGCCACCGCTTCTGGCCCTTTTAATTATGGGGACAACGGCCAGGTGTAGCCCGTCAGAGCGTAACGTCCTATTCGCTCGATAGGGCTGGACCATCGATAAAATGATCACAGGTCCTTTTCCTCCTATCATCTTATGGGAAATGCATAAGGCCTTGAAGGAAACTCTCTCTCGTACCGGGAGCCAATGAAGGGATTTCATGGCCGGTTTTGCAGACTGCCGGTTCGGAGTCCCCATGAGAATCCTTGCGGCACAATTCTGCACTGTTTGGAGCTTGATGAGGACCGAGTTTGGAGCCCCAAGATATAGGGCATTCCCGTAGTCCAGGCGTGAAAGAATAAGAGCATGGACAGTAAGCTTTCTTGCCTGGAAGGGAAGCAGAGGGAGCACTTTACGAAGCATCCTTATGATGCCAAAGCAGGAGACCACAACCTTCCCGGCCTGGACTTTGAAGCTAAGGTCTTGGTCCAGCCAAAGCCCCAAGCTCTTTATCTCTGGCTTAGGGGCAGGAGCGGGGCCCATACAGGCTGGCCACAAGGTGTCTGCTATAAAAAGAGAAGGGTTGCCAAGGAGCATGAGCTCAGTCTTGTCACCATTCAGTTTTAGATGTGTGTCTCATCCATTTTGCTACTTCTTCAAGGCAGGGGCAAAGACAGATGGGAGCCTTATCTGGATGATTCAGTGCAACGACCAGTTGGGTATCGTCGGCATAGGTCACAATATGTACCCCAAAGGGGAGGACAATGTCCGCAAGAGGAGCCATATAAACATTAAAAAGAGTAGGGCTCAAGGACGATCCCTGGGGTACCCTACAATGGAGAGGCATAGATTTTGAGATAGCCTCACACTCAAATATCTGGAAAGATCTTTCCTCCAGGAAAGATTGCAGCCAAGTTAGGGCTACGCCGGACACCCCCAGATTTCTGAGTCGTTCGACCAGGATACGGGGATTAACCGTATCGAAGGCTAAGCTAAGATCTAAAAGAATCACAGCAGAGGAGCCTCCTGCATCGAGGATCTTTCTGGCATCTTCCACGACTGCCAGCAGAGCCCATGTCTGAATGCATGCCCAGTTATTGCACTGCATGGACTTAACAGTCCATGTCATGCAGGAACTTGCTTTGGCATTCCCATTACGGTGCCTTTCTAAGGCTCATTTCCTGGGACCATCAAAGCACCGCTCGCCAGACCAGGAGAAAACTCCTAATCTGGCCGGCGGTGTCGGTACGGCTTTGGCCGTGTGACAGTGGGGTGCCAAAGTTGCAATTGGGCCCTAAATCTGACCCTGAAAACCTTCATCTCTACTTCGCCTAGCGACTCCCGGATGACAACGGCTTCTCCTCGGACACTGCCTGCAGCCTTACCTGGCTGAACTTCTACCTTCTCAGAACATTTTTGCTGAAATTTCTTTTAAGTCCGAAGCTAAGCGTGCTCCATCGTGTTCTGCCATATTTTTGGCACTTTGATCTAGTTGATTTGCACTAGTCTTTACCTTAAACTTTGAAATATTTAAACTCCAGTTGCACTTATTGAATTTTTGCTGTTTTGGTGTCAATAAATGTATTAAAATGTACTCTACTTTTCTAAATTGGTGTGGGATTTTTCGTGTGTTGAGTTTTCACTTTATTACTGTTTGAGTGCTCCATAAATACTTTACACATTGCCTCTGAATTAAGCCGGACTTCTTTTGGCCCAAGCTACCAAAGGGTTAAGCACAGGTTAATTAAAGACTTTTGTGGTTCACCGTGACAGGGATTGTGTCGGTTGCTTGAGCAGGGTTAACGCCACACTCAAACAACAATCCAATTTCTCACAATGTGCATATGATACTTTTGCCCAGACAGAAAGCAAGAGAAATGTATTAATTGGATTTAAGATCTTGTTTCCTAAAACTGTTGCTAACAAAATGTTTAACATTTTTTTCTGTATACTGTGTGTTGTTCAGAACATTATAAAAGAGTTCGATTTTTTTGTCTGGTGCTCTCTTGCTTCTTTTCGTACAGGTCCTTGCTGGTGATGGAGCAGAGTAAAAGAATTTTTTTTAACCCCTAACAAATTTCATAAATAATTAATAAACATGTTCGTTTTAAATGTATTAATCAACAATGTATGTGAGGGAAAGGTAACTCGCTAAAATGTGTGCTGAATAATCTATTTACAAATGTCCATGTGTCTAAATATAACATAAAAATAATTGCGTACTAAATAAATGATAAATGCATGATCCGTGCTTTTTTTGAATAAAACATGATGTTGCAAAAACAATTGTGATGGTAAGTAAGGAACAGCCTAAATGTTGCTTTCCGCTAGGTAACAACTAATTGGGGTACGTAGAAGACGGGAGGGAAACGAAAAGGCTATGTTTCTCTATTTTAATTATGTTTTGTTTATTTCTAAATAGTGCTTCTAAGTCTAAATCGAGTGGCGATATAAAATGGCCGCCAGTTATTTTAATGCGCATGAGCGGAGAAAACACGCGTTAAGGGAGAAAAAGTTGGAGAAAAGCTAACCACGTGATGAGGCCGAAAGGCTAGGATGAAAGAATGGTCAAGGCTGATGTGACCTATTTGAACTGATAAAGTGTCGTGGTGATCAGCAAAGAATCGTGTGAAACCGTCTTATGAGAAAGGACAATGCCTGCGGAATTCTCGAATGTATCGAAAGAAGTTACAAATGTACTGATCGAAGCGGATGGAAACATGTCATGAACTGTGAGAAAGGAAATGGACTTATACATTCTGAAAGAACAAGTTTGAACCAGGAGAATTTGATGAGAACTGAATAATAGACTGAATGGACCAATGAAAGAAAAGCGTGTTATTAATGTTGCAACAATTTAGTTAGCAAAGCTAGAATTAGGGTATAAGAGGGCCTACTCTTAGTGGGAGGGGGTCGTTCGTACGCAGAAGGAGATAGATGCATGCGCTTGCTTCCAGTAGAGCAGAGTTCCAGATCGATGAGCGGGAGATGCTGAGAGACTGTTAGATGAGACGGGTTGCGGTAGCTGATGCTGACGAGCTGAAGTTTCTGTTGCTGTCTTTATTTTCCAGTTGAGTATGAGAAACATGCTAGTTTTCAACTTTAAACCTATTTAGAAATCATTAGGCTTAATTAGGAAGATAGGTAGGATAATTAGGATTTTTCCTCATGACATAATTTCCTTTCTGCAATAAAATTGATCTTGAATAATTGATTTAATAAAATATGAATAATTGAATAATAAAGCTTAAATTCTTCTCCATGCTTTTGAAATTATATAAACTTTGAAATACTTAAACAAATGACTCGGTGATTATTTACTAAATGATTACAAAATTAGTAATTAGTTATTGTGATTTAGCTGGTCTTAATCACTATCAACTAATACTTTCTAGATGATCCATCGACAAAACAATGAGCAAGGATATCTTATGAAATAACTAAAAAGCGATAGGTTATGGTAAAAGGCATCCCAGCTCCTTTCAGCGGTACATTATGATCGTTTCGTTTTTAGAGTTTCTCCTAGGGGTATAGTCCAGGTGAGTTGTGTGTATGAAAAAGGCGATGTCATGGGCCCCATCGTCATGTTTGCTTGAGAGAAATTATAAGTCTCGCCTGGATGACCTGGGAGAAATAGTTTTTATTGTGTGCGCTGCATCAGATTTTTTGGTAGCAGAGTTATGGTTTCTATAGATTAGTTTGGTGATTATTGATTATTTTTGATGACTAACACTATATGTTGAGTCACGTTATGTTATATGTAAGTTTTCACGCTTCTGGGATGTAGGAAGTGGAACACGTGTGACAAGAGAAGTTACATGGAATTTGGTACATGGTCTGAATTCATTTTGGTAATAACACAAGTTGTGTTATGTTAGGGATTTTCTGTACGAAAGGTGTGTGACTGAGATAGCAAATCACATTTTCTTGTGAAACTCTGGCCTTAATTCTCAGGAGCATAGTCTCCACATGTGTCTTATCCCCAGAGAAACGAGTTTATTGTTTGCATGAGAGAAGGGTGAGGTAGAGGGAAGTGCTACTTTATCGGCGAAAGTTAATAATTCTGTGGTAGGGTAGAGGTAAGCGCTGCCTACTGGAAATACGGGATTCTTGTGTAAAAGGACAAAGCTGTCACTTTTGTTTAGCGAATCAGATTATGGAATTGTTTTAAATATCGTAACTAACGAAGAAACTTTGAAAAGAGAAAAATTGCCGATAAATTTTGTAAAGGAGGGGTAAAAGAGCAGGAGTGACGTAGTCAGTGCCGCGCTAGGATTGGATAGTGCGCTAGTCACGGGAACACAAAGACAGGAGTGACGTGGGAAAAGTGCCGCGCTGGGATTGGTCGGTACGCGGAAGACGGAAATTGTTCTGATTGGTGTGTCAGTGTAAATCGCGCTGTGATTGGTTAAAAGTTCCGTACACGGAACAGTGCTGAATTTTAGAAATTTAAGAAAAACAGATTGAAAACATGCAGTATTATGAGTATGAAGGGGAGAGAATGTCATGGACGACAAAAATTAAGAATTTCTTTAAGAAAGACAAAAAGGTTGTGACTAGAGAGGGACAAGTAATTCCTCCGCCGAAATCAGCAGCTTCACATATGATGCTGAAATACGGATATCATACATGCATATGGTTAGAAAATTGGGCGAAATATACGAAGAACGATGGAGCATTGGCATTTCCTGAGAATGGTTCATTTAGTGTAGCGGTCTTGCGAAACTTAAGAGAAAAGATGACAAATTTAGAACCTAGACCAACACAGTTTGAGGCTTTGACGGAATGGGAAGATGAGATGTACGAGCGAGAGAGATTCAGAGGGTTGAGAGATCATGAGTTTATGCCTGGAAGATTGTGGGGAGTAAATCATGAGGATAGAATAAAACGATGGAGATGTGCTAACATGACAGGAGGTTTGTTTCCGGCATTTACAGTTGAGGATGAGTCTAAGAGGAAACGTACTGAGAAAAAGAAACATATGGAGAGGGAAAAATATATGCATGAGAGTGAAACAGATGATGAATTGCTGGAAGATATTCTAAATAGAAATCCCCCTCCGTATCAGCAAAGTTCCACAGTGGTGACACCTAATGCGCCGCAAATAGAGACTATGCGAAATAAAAGTCCTGTAAAAAGAATTGAAATAAATAGGTCCCAAGATCAAATGAGAAATTCACAAAATGAAGGAATAGAAAGTGACCATGCAACTGAATTAGCGAGAACAACAAAAGAACTGAGAAAATTTGAGATTTAACGAGAAACATGGAAGCTGTAACGGTACCCGTGACAATAGGTCCAGTAATACCAGTTTTTGAAAATCAGAAAATTGATGAACGCTCTTTAGTGATTCCTATGAATTCACAATTACAAAGAGAAAGGGAAAGAATGGAAGCAAGTACAAGTAATTTGGCTAGTGTTTATAGACCAAGTCCACCTGCAAATTTGACAGTGAATGAGAGTAATGGAAGGAAAATGCCTATGGTAACAGAATCTGCAACAGTGACACCTGAAAAGAGTGGTAATTGGACAGAACTAAATAATACGCCTATAGGTCCGACTCCTGATGAGTTAAATGAGTGGATGAAGGCATTTAAAATAAAAGAACCAGAAGAAAAACCATTAGATGTAATTAGGTTAAAGATTGACATGGAAGAATTAATTTTGGGAACAATTGGTACAGAAAAGCTGAAAAATTACCAGGATGATGAGATTATGTTTCTGTGCAAAAGTATTACATGGAGAGCTAGAAATTTACATGACAAATTAGAAGAGATAGCAAGTGAAATTGGAGTGGAATTTGCGAAAGTGAAGACAGTACAGAAACCGTACAGAGTAGGCTTTTGTGAAAAAGATATTGAAAATTTGAACACAGCAGGAAGGCTGACACAGATAAAAGAGTTAATTGTCTTGCTGAGAAAATGGGGTGATGTAGACAGATGGAAAGTTCGGTGGTCGAAAAAGAATGAGAGAACTACAGACAAAGCTTCTTTAGCTTTTATGATAACTGAAAAGGAACCGGTTGCTAGAGAATACCCAATGAGAGAAACTCCAGGTGGAAGTTATGTACATGTTCCCTGGACTAGACAGGATATACTGTCATTTACAAATGATTTCCCCAAGCTGAGACAGAAACCAGTTGAATGGTACCGACAAGTGGAGAGGTTTGTGAAGGTTTCAAAGGTGTTGTGGATAGATTTAGATGGATTGTTTGACATAGTGGTGCCAACTGATTTGTGGTCTGAATGTAAAATTACAGTTGACTGGCCAGCTACAGAATATCAAAGAGATCCTAAGACAGGAGCTCCAGGTCCTGAGGTGATGCGAAAATATGAACAGGTGATTACCTTTTTGAAAAATAAGATTCCTCCGAAAGAAACAGATTGGGTGAAAATAGACAGAACTACACAGGAAAGTAAAGAGTCCGTACACGCCTACTATGAGAGGTTATTGTTGGTTTTCAAACAGTATAGTGGTTACGAGGAGTTGAGTGAAAAGGATATGAGTCATTTCGTATACAGGTTTGTGTTTGGACTGAAACCAGAGATAAGTGAAATGATTAAACAACACATGATTAACTGGCAGAACGGCACGGTAGACGAGGTGCTGAGATATGCTAAGTATTGTAGTGATGACATTGAGAGTAGACAGCGTAAATTGAAAGAAAAGGCAATGTGGGCACAGGTGAAAGTGGCAGAGAAACAAGAAGCTCAATTGAGTGATAGCGGGAATGACGCTGGACAAAATAAAAACCGACCTAATATCGGTAAAGGAAAAGGTCAAATGAGTTTAGACGAAGCAAAGAAAAAATGGCCATGTCATAATTGCGTAAAATTAGGGCATTGGAGAAACGAGTGTAAGTTCCCACCAAAACCTAATCCGGAAAATCAATCATTAAATCCACAGGTGCAGAATGAGGTAGTTGTTCAACAAAGTCAGGTGCTACAACCACCACTTCCCAACAGTGTTAACCAGCAGAGATACAGTACAGAAACAGGATTCTACGGAGGAGAACAGGTAACACAGTTGCCACGAGCAGCCAACATTTCTCAGTATTGGTTGCGTCAGAGTGAGGATGAGACGGATGAAAGTTCATGACGGTGCCTAGGAGAGGGAAAAGAGTGCGTACTTGGCGCAACTCTAGAGGTAGATCAGTCAGGTCCCTTTGTGGATGGAGAAGTGAATGGAGCAAATGTAACATTCCTTGTCGATACTGGAGCTACCCGTTCTACTGTTAGGTCAGTGGAAATTCCAAACCTTCCTCTCTCAGGTGAATACATCCAAGTAGTAGGAGTAGCGAATCAGCAAATTAAAACACCACTTACTGAATTAGTGGAAGTAAAAATTGGTCCTTTCAGTAAAATGCATAAATTTGTAGTTTGTGATTGTAGTCCCGTAAATCTTTTAGGACGAGACCTCTTGTGCAAAATGAATTGCACAATCTATTGTACACCAGATGGAATTGGGTTTCAGACCCCAGATGAAGATGTACTGTATAAAGTGACATTGATGAATCAGGAACCAGAAATGAATGGTTTGTTTCCTGCATTTAATGCAGAAAATCTTCCAAAAGAGTTGAAAGAAACAGTGGAAGAAAAAGTGTGGGATTTTACAGGAGAAGATATTGGATTGATGAAAGAGGTAGATCCCGTAAAGGTGACGGTAAGAGAAGGAACAACTTATCCAAATACGCCACAGTATAAATTGACTCCCGAAATAATTGAAGGGATAACTCCTGTGATAAATAAAATGATTGAACAGGGAATTCTAAAAGAAATAATGAGTAGTTCATGTAATTCACCTATAATGGGATTGAAAAAACCAAACGGAACGTATAGAATAGTGCAGGATTTAAGGAAGGTAAATAAAATAGTTGTACCTTGTTGTCCAATAGTGCCAAACCCTGCAGTAATTCTATATCAAATTCCACATGAAGCTGAGTGGTACACTGTGATAGATTTGTGTCACGCATTTTTCTCTATTCCTTTACATCCAGATAGCCAGCCATTATTTGCGTCCGGTTCGGAGAGCGTATTTTGCATGGTGCCGAATTCCTCAGGAGTATACAGAAAGCCCCTCAATCTTTAATCAGATTTTAAAGAAGTCACTGGAAGATTTGAAAATGCCAGAGAAGTCAGTGATGGTGCAGTATATTGATGACCTATTTGTGGCATCAAAAACAAAAGAAGCATGTGTCAGCGATACAATTGCTTTACTAAACCATCTAGAGAAAAGAGGACATAAAGTGTCCCCTTCAAAATTGCAGTTTTGTCAGAAAGAAGTCCAATATTTAGGGCATAAAATTGAGAAAGGAGTGCGAAAGATAACGACAGAAAGAATAAAAATGATTCAAGGAATGAGAGCACCAATGACGCAGAGAGAGGTAAGAATGTTCCTGGGAATGGTTGGATATTGCCGACAATGGATAAGTGGTTTTTCATTGATTGCTAAGCCATTACAAAAATTGACCAAGAAGGATGTAAGAGACCCTTTTGAATTGAATGAAGACGAAATGAAATCTTTCAAAGAGTTGAAAAAGAAGTTATGTGAGGCTCCTGCTTTAGGCATGCCTGATTATGAAAAGGATTTTGAATTGTACTGCAGTGAAAGAGATGGATGTGCATTTTCAGTATTGGTACAAAAACATGGAACAATGAAGAGACCAATTGCTTATTTCTCAGCTGTTTTAGACCCTATAGCAAAAGCGATACCTGGATGTCTGAAAGCTGTTGCTGCTACTTGTGTAAGTTTGGAACAAAGTGAAGGTATAGTAATGGGGTACCCACTGAGAGTATATGTTCCCCACTCTGTGGAGATCCTTTTGACAAGAACAAAAACACAGTACATGACACATAGTCGGCTGACTAAGTACGAAAAAGTAATCTTAAGTGCAGAAAATGTGACCATAGATAGATGTATGAATGTAAATCCTTCGACATCATTGCCAGATGAGGAAAGCATAATTGAACAAGATGAAGTAGATCATGATTGTCTGAATGTGCTGGAATATTGCACCAAACCAAGAGCTGACATAAAAGATGAGCCTTTGAAAGAGTCAGATTTTGTCATGTTTGTGGATGGCTCATGCTTGAGAACAGGAGGAGGAGTTTTAAGCGCAGCTTACGCAGTATGTACCGTGGCGACTGTAATGGAAGCGTCTTGTCTGAAAGGAATAAGATCTGCCCAGGTTGCAGAACTGATTGCTTTAATTCAAGCATGCAAGTTGGGAAGAAATGTACGAGTTACGATTGTGACAGATAGCCAGTATGGCTTTGGCGTGGTGCATGATTTTGGTCAGATTTGGTCACAAAGAGGTTTCTTGACGTCTGCAGGGACACCTATCAGGAATGGAGATTTTGTAAAGAAACTGCTTGAGGCGATACAGCTGCCTAGGCAGCTAGCTGTGGTAAAGTGCAAGGCACATAAGCATGGTAAAAGTATGCGTGGTAGTGGAATGTGTGGTGAAGGTGTTTGTAATGTGAATGAATGTAAATGCATGGTCGTGGTATGTGTGATGTAAAGACATGCATGGTGAAGGAAGGAGTGGTAATGTCATACAACCTTTGCGTGGCTTCATAAATCTGATTCAGAGCCCTGTGTCACACATGTACCACTTACATGTAAGTCCATTTTTATATAGCGCAGCTACACACCCTTACGGGTCTCAAGGCGCTGGGGGCCATAGTGGAAATTAAGTGAGCTATTGCCCAGAGTCACATGGTGCTGAGCTTAGCTGCCACCAGAGCCAGGGATCAAACCGTGAACCCTGTGCTCCAAAGTCAGCTGCCCTGGCCGCTGCACCACACCTCTCCACATGGTGCTAAAGTGACGCAGGGTTTACATAAATATGCCCCTTAGTACCAAACTTGCTTGAAATATGCGGTAGTGTGGGAAGATAAGTAAGTAATCATTAATTATTTATTATTTAATAATTTTTAAGTGAGTATGTGATTGAAATTAATTATGCACATTATGTAATACTGATTTATTTTAGTTTTATTTTAGGTGTGGTTTGCTAGGTTTGTAGGGGTTTAGGATGGGAAGTTAATTAGGCAATACGTAATTATAATTATTTTTTAATTTATCAATAATATTTTAATGTATTATTAATAATGTAAATTGTGTAATAATCATATATTTTAGTTATGTTTTAGGTGCGAGCTACTGAATTTGTAAGGGTATAGGGTGGGAAGTTAATTAAGTAATAAACAATCAATCATTAATGTACTCATTATGTAAGTGATTATTATTTATGTAAATTTTGTAATAATTATATATTTTAGTTATATTTGTGATCTGAAAGCAAAATGAGTAAAATCAGTTCTAGTTTTTTCTTTTTCTGTAGGAATACCTTCCTGCCTTTTTAAATTATGATGTTCCATGTGAGATGTAGGGGCAGAGAGGGAGATAAGGACTGAGTTAGCTATTTTGATATCTAATGATAGCTTTAAGGTCTTTTATTGGTTTAGTTGTATTATTGTATTTATTTATGCATTTTATGTACCTTATTGTCCCTCCTGAATCAGGCCAGGCCGGATATAGAATAGCAACTCGGGTGACTGAGCGGACCTTATATTGACCTTCTTTTGGCTTTTATTTTGAGATTCTTGTCACCCAGGTGTTGATTGCAGTAGTAGGGTCTCATCTTACGTCATAAATAAGATGCACCTTATATCTCATGATGTTTGAACCGGTATGGAATGCTATAATGTTTGATGTGTTTTAACTGGTATGGAATGTCATTATGTTTAGCTAGGTCTTTTTAATGTATTGTAAAACTTATTATGTGCGCTTTTATGGTTCATTGAACCGAAATAAAGCTTTTTGACCTGACCTAGTTATATTTAGGTGCGGGCTGCTGAATTTGTTGGGGTATAGGGTGAGAAGTTGATTTAGTAATAATCAACAATCAATAATGTATTATGAATAATTTAATTAATCATTAATAATGTACATGACATAACACTGATTTATTTTAGTTGCAGGTTGCTAGCTTTGTAGGGGCAAAGGGTGGGAAGTTAATTGTTAATAATTAGCTATTTATTTTTAATGCATTCATTATTTATTGATTATCAATTATGTAAATTGTGTAATACTGATCTATTTTATTTATTTATTAGGTGTGGGCTGCTGAGTTTGTAGCTGAATAGAGTAGGAAGTTAATTCAGTAATAATTAAATAACAATTAGTTTTCATTGACAATTCATTATTAAACTGTTTATTTTCTAGGTAATTTGTAGATTTTTTTTTGAGTTTGCATAGTCTGGCAGGGGGTCCAGTGGGCCATATAAGCAATCCAGTATCAACAGTGCACTAGTGATGGTGTAATTTTGTTAGAAGTTATGTTCTCCCATATGGACGGCTAGTCTAGTGTCTCCTCCGGGGTACAGTTTGAGTCGACGGGTAAGGATTCCTATTTATTTTGCATAGATTTGGTTAGAGTGGAATTTGTAGGAGAGAGGAGTGAGTATAGTTTGGACGCTAGGTGTACACCTTTGGTATATGTTTGTAGTGTGTAAGGCAGGTCGGGAGGAATTGGTGGTTTGGGTCTGGCTATAACTGTCTCAATTTTTAGGAAGTGGAAGAAGTCTAGGTCATTTAAGTCAAAGATAGTTTTGAGTTGGGAGAAGGGTATAGGCTTGGAGGGAGTACTGCAATCCTCTATAGAGAGTATGCCTATCTGTGTCTATTCCTCCATAAAGAGGGTTTTGCCTTCAGGTTTCCACTGTACCATAGGAAAGCCTAGTGTGGGTGTTGCATTCCATTAGCAACTTTGTTGTTGACTTTGTGCAGGGCCTGTACTGTGCTTTAAAGGATGTTTGCAGAGTGGTCTGTTTTTATGTTTAATAGTTATAAGGGATGTAAGGGAGAGTGGTTTAACAAGTTCTTTTTCAGTAGCAAGCCATGAGGAGGAGAAGTTGACAGCAGGTAGGAGCCAGTGGCTTCCATGTTTCGCTAGAAAAGTGTCTAGGTATCTCTTATAGTCTGGTAGGTTAGGCCACCAAGTGTTTTTGGTAGTCTTAGTTTCTTCAGTGCAATTCTAGGTTTTTTGGCACAACATAAGAACTCAGTGAGCATTGCATCTATTTTCACAAAAAAAGCTGGCTGAAACATAAATGGGGAATATACTGATTAAAAAGTTGATAAGGGGAGTAATCATCATTTTGATGGATTCTGTTCTTCCCCACCATGTGATGAATCTGGAGGACCACTTACCTAAGCTGTCTTTAATTTTGTCTGGGATAATGTTTTCATTGAGGTCAATGGATTCCCAAATACTTTACCTTATCAGGGGCTCATTTAAGGCCGTAATCACTGATAAGAGAGCTGTTACAATGCACATTACGTGGGAGAACTTCTGCTTTATCTTTGTTGAGACAGTATCCTGATACATTAGAGATAGTGGAAATGATTTGAGGGAGAGCTGATTCTGCTTGGGTGGTGAAGAGGAGTATGTTGTCCGCATAGGCAGTCAGTTTCTGTGGTCCTGCAGAGAAGGGAATGGAGGAGACAAGGGGATTTTCTCTAATTAGTATGCGTATAGGTTCTAGTGTTAGTAAGAAGAGTCGGAGGGAAAGTGGGCACCCTTGGCTGGTGCCTTGTTGGAGGTTAAAGGGGTTGGATAAGGTGCCATTGATGTTTGATATAGCGCTAGGTTCTTTATATAAAGGGAGAATCATCTTAGATAAGGAGGGGCCTAGGTTGAAGGAGGTGAGAGTGACGTGGAGGAAGGTCCACAAAACCTTATCAAAGGCCTTCTCCACATCCAATGCTATCGTGCAGGCAGGATGGTCGAGCTGGTGGGCTTTTTCAATGTTACTGAATAGTCTGATGTTATCTGCGCTGAATCTTTCTTTGATGAAGCCAGATTGCGAAGGATGTATTATTTTTTTAAGGATAGGATCCAGCTTGAGGGCTAGGATCTTTGCATAGATTTCTTTCTCATAAGTTTAATCATGCATCCCCGGGTGGTGCTTTGCAGATCATCCCATACAATTTGGCGGTTAGGGACGAAGGATCTGTTGAATTCCATGTCTTGGTCAATTTATTTCCTGATTATCTCTTTGAAGGTAGGGTCCTCCGTAAGGAGGTCATTTATTCTCCAAGTTTTGGTTTTTGATATGGTGCAAGATGTGTTTAATAGGAGGTAAATACAAGCCTGATCCAAAACTGGGATTAGTTCAACAGTGGCGGCAGATGTGGCTGCGACGTGCGATTTGTTAACTCTTTTAGTTTCAGAGACTTGCACAGATTCAGCATATGTTTGTGAGACTTGTTGGATCTGAAGGGGCCTACAGAGTTTCTGCCTAGAATGCAGACGCACAGGAGGTTAAATTCCCCACCTACGATGACTGCAGTGAGGGGGCAGGATTGGCAATATTTTGTTGAGGTACACCCAGAAAGTCGGATAGTCATTACTGGGTGCATAAATGTTCACCGCTAGAATTTCGGCGCTATCTTTCTGTAGTTTAGTGAAGAGCCACCTGCCTTCAGGATCAGCATCTGTGGAGGTAATAGAAAGGCCGGAAGATTTTGAGATAAGGGTGATTAAACCCTTTTTTTGTTGATGGCTGAGGCACATGATAATTCAGCAACCCAAACTTTCTTTAGGAGACTGCCCTCTTTGATAGAAACTGTGGTTTGTTGTATTAGTATGAGGTCTCCCTTTAGCTTACGCGTGTAGTCTAGGATTTTTTTACATTTTGTTCGATGATTTAGAGCCAGATGTATGAAGCATTTTACCGCTCACAAACAGCCCGACCGGTAAAATGCTTTTTGGCATATACCAACGCTATTTTACAAGTCGGTAACCTATTACCGACTTGCAAAATAGGGTTTGTGAGTCGCTATTAGGAAGGGGCGTGTTAAGGGCATCCCTTCCTAATACCGAGTCGGACTGGTATGTAGGAATGTTTTCTGACCAGGAATATGGTCGCAAAACATTTGCAGTTACCACCAACTTCAAGTTGTGTTATTTAAAAAGTAATCATAGACATGGTGGTCTGCTGTCCCGAGCAGGCCACCATTCCTGTGATTGCAGGCCATTCCCAATGGGTCACAAAGCGAGACCTACCTCATGAATATTAATGAGGTAGGTATGTTTGCGACCCACTGGGAATCGTAAAATGTGTCTAAGACACATCTGTACATGGGTGTTTACGATTTCCTAATTGCGAATCACAAAAATTCGCAATTGGGAAATCGTAAACTGACTTTTTGGTACATCTGGCACTCAATCCCTTAACGTTAAGGAAGAGTACCTTTAGGTTGTGCATTGGAGTGAGAAATGGACCATAACAGTAGTATCCCTGGAAGGTAGCCTGAGGGATGGGGATGAGGGTTAGAGGAGGGGGAGGGGTGACTGATGGGGAGGAGTTGAGAGGGGGACGAGGGAGGGGAGCTGAGGGAGGGGCTGGTGGGTAGGAAAATGATAGAAGATAGGATCGGATATAGAAGAAGATAGAGGTAGAGATAGATAGCTAAAAGAGGGAAAAATAGGTAGCAAAGAGTTAGATTAGAGAGTACGAACAAGTGTCTGAGTACCGGAGGGAATACTGATGAGAAATGGTATGAGGGTAGGTAGCGGAGGCCACGATCAGTTGAGCCTAGGACCAAGGGGTGGAAGGCCGCACCTATAGAATAGTTATAAGATAAATTATAACTGAGTATGGTGGTGTCCAAGAGGGGTCTGTGTGTATTAGGGACATGTTGTGTCCAGAGTGAGATCTTTTTAAAGGCTAAAGCAGGCCAACTGTCCTAGTGTAGGGGGAGTGGCGAGTTGCTCATCAAATAGCCGATACTGGGTGGACTGGGGTGTAAAGAAGGTTAATATGTGAGTTAACTGAGAGTTGTCCAGGAGTGTTCTAAGTGACAGACAACGTTTAAACTAGGCGCATACACTTATTATACCCGTGAAGAACAGTTTGCATCAAAATGCATAATGAGACCAAAGTTAGGTGGGAAATAGGGTCTAAGAGTAAAGATTAATTGTTTGGTACTGATTAGTAGTTAGTATGTGGGTGGTTAATAATTGGTAGTAGCTGATACATTCTGATTCTGATACATACCATTCTGATTCTGTTTCACACCATTCTGATTCTGATTCATTCCATTCTGATTCTGATTCTGATTCATTCCATTCTGATTCTGATTCTGATTCATACCATTCTGATTCTGATTCATACCATTCTGTTTCTGAGTCATACCATTCTGATTCTGATTCATTCCATTCTGATTCTGATTCATTCCATTCTGATTCTGATTCATTCCATTCTGATTCATACCATTCTGATTCTGATTCATGCCATTCTGATTCGGATTCATGCCATTCTGATTCAGATTTATCCCATTCGGATTCTGATTCATGCCATTCTAATTCCGATTCTGATTCATACCATTCTGATTCCGGTTCTGATTCATGCCATTCTGATTCATACCATTCTGATTCCGGTTCTGATTCTGATTCTGATTCATACCATTCTGATTCTGATTCATTCCATTCTGATTCATACCATTCTGATTCAGTATTTGGAATGGACCCCTTGGTAGCAAACGCAAATAGTGATTTGGTAACAAGCTACCGAATTGCAATTTGCCTTTTGTACAGTGTAAAAAGCCTTTTTGCAATCCCAACCGGCCCGATCTGTGAATCAGGCCATTTCCAACCACTAAAAAGTTTTATACATCTGGCCCTAAGTCTTTTTAACCTGGATCGTCTATTTTTTTCATTTGGCAATTTGCTAAGTGCAAGGTACTGATATACTGTTTGTACTATTTTTATGGCTACGTTCCCAATGTAACTTTAATTATGTGAACTGAATACATTGAATACAAAAAAAAAATGATAGCGTTTTAGGTACTATTCCGTCGGATCCACCATTTCTGATAGAGGAAAGCATCAACATGTGTACTGAGATCTGCTAACTAATTCCGTTACAATGCCGGACTGCTAATGAAAAAACTGGGCATGCAGGCCAGCTTCAGATGGCTCCTATAGAAGCTGACCAGAATTCTTTAAAATAAAAACGTGTCAAAGAAAATCAGACATGTTGTTTGTATATTTAAAAAAAAGATAGGGGCATAGTCTCAAGGATATATTGCCAAGTTATCGCCCCATTCCCATCGTCAGTTTTCCAGTGATAGCTGCCACAAAAAACATCGCCACGGATCAGAGAGACAACTAACGTTAATGATATGCAGAGTAGGCGTTCCCGTGCAAAAACACATGAAAACACCACTTCGCGACATTCACACCGACCAGGCAGATCTGCGATGCAATCCAAAAACAGGCGATAAGGCGTGTTAGCAGCAGGGATTTAACACCTGCCTTTTACTGGTGTTAAGCAGGACGACAAACTGCAGTAGAAAGGGAGCCCAGCCCTGAGCCACATCTGAAGACCTACAGATGCCATGGAGACAATGATCGGGCAGCCTGGAGACCCAAGAGGGCCACAACACCCACCGCAACCACCCCCAGGCTCCCCCTCCCCGGCATCTCCCCCTGCCTACCACAGAGGCAGAACAGGACAGCGGACGTTCCCAACACCCACCAGCCTCAGAGACTCAACGCCAGAGGAAGTCATTGCCCACTACAGGCACAAAAGGACAACCAACCTCTGCATCCTGACCCACATTGCTCACAGGCTGACAGTACCAACACGGCGGACAACCACTATCCCTCCGCAGACAAAGCTGCTGGCTGTGCAGCACCTGTTGGCCCCTGGTACCTCCCAAACAGCAACTGCCAGAGTCGGAGGAGTCTCACGGCCGTCCCTATCATACGTCCTCACCCATGTCATGGATGCATGTCCACAATAGCAACGGCGGGCCCCTGTCACTGCACCACACGACAGTTCCAATTCGTAGTGTTCCTGTGCAACCAACCCCAATGCCAGCAGTTGCCAGACGCCACTGTGCCCCAGATCCAAAACTGTAGTAACTGAAATGGGGGTGCGCACGGTCATGAAGTCCAGTAGTCAACAGTAGTGTAAAAACAGTCCTTTATTACAAATACAACAATAAACAATACGTAAAGCACAGCCAACGCCCAACGGGGAACTTCATCAGGGCAACGTGTGGATTCAAGTAACTGCATATGCTGCGGGAACTCCCCAATACCATTCCATACTCCGGAACTCAGTATCCAGAAACCTGTTGGACAAATGGTGACAATGGTCAAGCGTCTGAATAGTCACAAACCTAATCTCGTACAGTGTATAGCACTTGGACAAACCGGAATGCTCACAGGAAGACAAATCCTGCACCAAAAGACCGTAACAGTAGTATGTGTGGTCGTAACCTTCGTAGGAAAGAAAAGGAAGGTTACGGTCACACTAACTTCTGTTACAGTCTCATGATGCAGGATTACTCATACCTGTAAGCATCACGGTTTGTATCAGCTTGATACCCCTGCACCTTCACTCCCCCCACCCAGCCACGAGGGTGCCGCCGTGACCGGTGGTGCCTACGCAATCCTGTGCGCCTGCTGCACCCCAGCCCTGGTCCCCAGACCAGTCCACCAACCAGCGATGAGTGCCCACCCCTGCACACTGAGGCCTCAATGCTCACCGGCGTGTCTCTAAGAGGGCCCACCATGTGCCGGTACAACCTCCTCAGCCTATCGCTGGACTCCGCGCCACAGGTCCCCAGCGCACCCTGCAGCACCACGCAGCGTAGTCAGGTCTGTGCAGCCTGCTGCCCTTGGCATACACTGCAGTCCAGCTGGGCTCACAATTCAAATCGAATCTTGATTGGCAGGACGGCGTATCGAGGCCTACGCATCATTGCAGGCTGCACACCCACTCAGCTCTGGTGCCACTAACTCAGTGCACCTCAAGTCATCGCCACGTGGCGGTAGGCCCGTGCCGGCCTAAGTGCCTCGGAAGCCACCAACTCTGTGCACCTCAAGTCACCGTCCCGTGGCGGTAGGCCCGTGCCGGCCTAAGTGCCTCGGATGCCACCAACTCTGTGCACCTCAAGTCACCGTCCCGTGGTGGTAGGCCCATGCCGACCTAAGTGCCTCGGATTCCATTAACTCTGTGCACCTCAAGTCACCGTCCGGTGGCGTTAGGCCTGTGCCGGCCTAAGTGCCTCGGATGCCACCAACTCTATGAACCTCAAGTCATGGGCCCTTTATGATTGAGGCTCGTCGTGCGGACGCCATCATGTCACCTCCGGCAGTGGGGAATGTGATGTGGTAGGGCCTCATGCATAAATAATGACCACACGAACACACTCAGCTCAATAGTGGAAATGGCCTCGGGCATATGCGCCCGGCCCCTTTTATTGGCAGGGTCACATGTCCTGTGCCGCATGTGCTGGATGGGTGTGGTGTGGGTGTGAACCAGCCCTCATGGAGTGGCTGTGGCATGCTGACAACTAGTCCTGTGATCAGCAGATCACTACAGGGAAGACCTGGGACATGTAGCGTTGTCCCCCCCCCCTGTGAGCGTAAGCGGAGTGGGCTGGCGTATGCCAGTCCAGCCTAGGGGTGTGAACGATGACCCTGGCGCTCTGGGCATGGTTCCGTTCTGGGCTGGACAAGAAGGTGACTAATGCGTGTGTCTCTGATGTGGTGTCGGCACCTCCGCAATCAGTAATGTTGCACCCTGTGCACCCTGTGACTCAAGTCCCACAACATGTGCAACATGGACGTAAGGGGGAATCACTGACCCGACATTCATCCATACTTTCGTACTTGAATGATCATAGACATGACACATCTGTGTGAATTTAATTGTTTAATGCACATACAGTGGAGTGTTGTAGCTGGAGTAGTACAGGGCCATGCAAACCCCACTTTACATTGTTGGCCCGTGGAGGGCCAGCAAGAGTCCTTCAGGGAATGACAAGTACATCAGAAGAGGAAGAGTTCAGTCCGCAGTCTGATAGCTGTGTCATTGATGATCAAACAGGATATGGCAGTCCATGTCGAGGTCCAAGGTGAGTGTCGCAGAGTGCATCGGGGGACAGTGGAAGGTGATGATGGAGGGCAGAACCAAGCAGAAACAGGCCATATGGCGGAGAAGAATGCTATAGCTTCCTTACTACCAGTAAGGCAGATTCATCCGCATCTTCATCCTCTGATGTCTCATGTGCCTCACATGTGGGTGGTGGTGTTTTCTCTGCAGCACTGTGTGGCACTGACACATCAGTGGCCGGAGGTGGATTGGCTACCGCACTGTGTGGCAGTGACACATCAGGTGCCGGAGGTGGATTGTCTGCCGCACTGTGAGGCACTGACAAATCAGGGGGCGGAGATGTGGATGTCGAAGCAGCAGCAGCAGCATTCATCTGCACCAGACCTTGTGGCAGCAATGCCATGACGAGGATCTGCAGGGCATGGTAGATCCCAGCTACATCATGCTGGTGTGCAGCCGTGGCAGCCATTCTTTTCGCCTGCATCCGCTCCCTGTTCTCCATGATCCTCCGCATGTGTCCCAACTCCCGGCTGACATCGCTGGAGCCACTCTGACTAGACAGTTGTCCTTGTCTCAGAGTCAGGACACCAGCGATGTCAGCCATGGATCATTGGAGAGCATGGAGCAGACTGTGGGTGTCCATTAGGGACTGTAAGTGGTCCCTGATGGGACTTAGACACCCACGTATGGCATCTAGTTTGGCTGCCATGTGGTCGAACCCCACCCGCACCTGATCAGCCATCTTCCCCTGGCACCCTAACACACGGCGTTGGAAGGCCATCTGTTGTTCGTGGGGGTCCTGGGAGACAGCCGTGTTGGTGGGTGCTTCCTGCTGTGTGGTCTGTGCAGGGGGTGGGGTTTCCTCGATGCAGCTGGGCTGCCCTGCTCCTGGAGGTGGGGTGCCGAAGCTGTCCATGAGCCGTTGGAGGGCATCGGTGTCAATGGAGGGGAGGTCCTCTTCATCATCAGTGAAGAGGTGTACCATCTGCTCGCAGGAGGTGTTGATTCACCCTCTGCAATGTAAAGGGGAGATGCAGTTTAACATTGTTTTCACATGTATGTTGACGCATTGTACAGGTTTACATACAAACTGCATGACAAGTACATTGTGACTGTTTGGGAGGAGCTGCCTATTTGATGCGGGACAGTGGACATTTCGACAACATCACAGATGTGTGTTTGTACTTGTGCATGGGTTTGTTGTGAAATTAGTGATGTGTGGGCAGGGTCCCCTCTGGGCACATAGTTGACAGGGGCCTACTTGCAGTTTCTAGGTGTGCTGCAGTGAGCCAAGGGGATCAGGGACATGCTCCAGAGTAATCATGGGTGTGCACTGTGCTATGCTTAATTGTGCATGTGGGCCATTGTGCCCATCTCCCCCTGTGCCCCCAGTCCCTGGTCGTTACTCACCCTGTTGCTGTTGTGTCAGCTCCTGTCGAGCAGTGTCCGGTCCCCCAACTCCTGCCGCCGTCTCCACACTGATGACTGTGGAGACCATTTCCACCAACTCGTCCAGCTCCTCCTGTGGTGCTGGACTCCCACCTCCAGTCTACATTGCTGCCTTCTGGTTGTTGGCGAGTTTCTGCTTGGTTTTGCGCTTCACATCATTCCAGCGCCTCTTGACCTTTTCCATTGTCCTCCTCAGCACTCCGATTGCATTCACCTTGTCCAGGATGGACTGCCATATTCCATTTTTTGTCGCCAAAGACACATTGGAGGTGACAAACAGTTGTTGATGGTATTTCATCACCTCCGTTATCAGGATCCTGTTTTCCTGCGGACTGAACCGCGTCTTCCTCTTCTTCCTGTCCTTGACCTTCCCTGACCTCGAGGTCCCGGCCTGGTCCTCCGGGGGGCTTGTGGGGTTCTGCTCGTCCTCTGTTCCTGCTCCGGCTACCTCCATTGTGCTTCACAGTTGTTTTGTTTTTGTTTGTGTTTTTTTCTGCTTTTGTAGTGATTTTTCCAGCCTGACATGAGAATTGCAAGCCTGGCGCTGCTTGTCGTCGATTTTTCTATCGCGGTTGGGCCCATCGCAACTTTTTTCACGTTCGGGTTTCCTTTTTTATCGCCGTCGCGGTAGTTGTATCGCGGACATTTGACGCGTTATCGGGAGACTATCGCATCTTACCGCCGTGTTGTGAACACGACGTTGATACAGTTATTTTCCCGCGATAGACGGTGATATGAAAACATCCGTTAGCCTTTTTTGGTGATGATTATTGCACATTCTTGAGAATATCCCCCATAGTTTTCTTATTCAGTGATGCTTTGATGTAAATAATGATGTTTTATGTGACTCAAAGTTTAATGGACCTCGAATAGGGCAATAGAGTAACTGACGAAATAATGTGATGAACTCAGATTGGAGCATCACTGTTGACTAAATTATGTAAACAAAAAGCAATTATTGTGGGCAAAAAATCTGAATGAAAACACATAGAAAAATAAAAAATATTTAAATTGAGCAACGGATCTAACATTGATCCACCCTTGCAGTACTGCAGAAAGTCAAGTTCTCAGCCAGGGGAATATAGGATGATTTTAAATAAAGACGGTAAAAATTGTATGATCTGTGTCTTTTATTATTTCTAGATTCCACACTATAAATGGAAGCAGTTAACATGTAAATCCGCTGCTAGGTAACCACAAAGCTTTCTGGGCCAGATGAACAGCTCCAATGGTGGTAAAAGGGTCTCCAGGGTTCAGGTAAGCCTGCTAAATAAGGAGCATGGAATCACAGCTTCCTAAGTATATAGTACATATTCTGTTTATTCAGTAATATATGTGCTTAATTTGAGCCGGTGATTGGTGCTGGAGTCAACCAACACTCACTTTTGGAGACCAGCACGGATTTTCCCTCATGAGACTTTGACACCGAACAAGAAAGAGAGAAAAACTCAAAAGGAGGAAGAAGGAGGAAAAAGCGCCTGAAAGAGTGATGCGGAGGGTTAGGGAGTGTCTGGTGGTTGATAAAAGAGGCATGCGGTGGCATCAAGACCAGGGGGCAGATCTACAAGAAAGTGCCCCAGCACGGCACCGAAAGCCCTTTGGCTGCGCAACACTGCTGCACTTTCAGAGCACAGGAATGCGACATATTTACAATAATATGTTGCATTCCTGTGCTCTCCCTGCGCTGGCGCACAAACAGCTGCCATGGGGAGATTGTTTTTGTGCAGGAAGGGGCTCCTTCCTGCACAAAAACAATCACTACAGGCATTTTCCTCTTTCAATGCGTGCTGTAGAATGCAGCACGTATTGAAAGAGGAAAAACGTGGAGAAATGAAAACATTTCTCCTCGTTGCACCTGGCTACGCCACCCCTAGGGTGGCGTAGTAAACTGACGTATTTCCAGGTTTACGATTTCTCGTAAATCTGGAAATGTGTCTGGCTTCATGGGTGTTGCGTGGGAACACCCACAGCAACACCCATGGAACGCCCCTTTCACACAAACTGCTGCGTGTAAAGTGGCCATATTTACAAGGACAGGAAAAGCCACGCAGGGTAGCATTTCCTGTCCTTGCAAATATGGGGCAGAGAAATGCGCTGCCAGTGCTTCACAAAAAGTGACGTACTGGCAGCGCAAGGGGCTTGTAAATCTGCCCTCTGGTATTTGCCTAGGTATTTGACAGCACTGGCTGAAGTCCTTTGAGAAAAACTTTGGGCACCGGCGCTAATTATTTTACAAATTAAACACTGAGGGCCTCATTTATGTGGTTTTGCTGTAGGGCAGCGCAGCAGGCCTTCCTGCTGCGCTTCCCTACGGCAAAAGAAAAGGGCAGGAATGCGCCTTATCTATAAGATTCAGCGCATTCCTGTCCTTTTCCCCTGCGCCGGCGCACAATGGGCTGCTGTGCGCCAACGCAGACACCTGTGCACCATGGTGCAAGGGTGCCTGCGTTGCAGGGATGATGATTTTTGTACAGGAAGGGAAACCTTTCTGTACAAAAATAATCACAAGAGACTTTTTCCTCTTTCTAAAAACGAGGAGAAATAAATATATTTCTCCTCGTTGTGACTCCCTTACGTCTCCCCTGGGGAGGAGTAAGCTTTTGGCGCTGCCTCAGATTTACAATTTCTCGTAAATCTGGGGCAGTGTCAAAAAGCCATGGATGTTGCTGGGAACGCCCCCAGCAACACCCATTGCACACCCCTTTATATCATATCAGAACACTGCGTTAAAGGGACTGAAATTTATCAGGCAGCATTAAGCCAAAAAAAGTGGCTTAGTGCTGCCTGATAAATATCACGCAGGCTTCTGCGCCACGGAACGTCACAAAAGGTGAGGTGCAAGGAGTCTCATAAATGAGACCCAGAGTACATGAATAGCAAAAAGGAGGAGAGCCTTATTGGTTTTCATACATACTTTAGATATCTCTTGGTCAACACAAATGCTCCAATCGCTGCACCAATCGCTGCTGCTGTGAACACTGCAACCAAAACTCCGATGATGAGGACAATATTTGTAGGTCCGCTGCTCGCCGGGGTCCCGAGGCCGCCATCTTGCACACAGAATGAGAATATAAATGTTAAAGGAGCCAATAGTAGTGTAAATGGGATATGTCACAATGTCATGGCAGCTATTTTGGTTTATAGGCATAGATAAAAAGTTTGAGCAAATATAAGATATTTCTCATAGAAGTTGGAAGTATAAACATAGAGTAGGTTATCTCTAGCATCACCAGCAGCATTATGAAGTAGATTAAGGAGGCACAGACAGATATGAAACATGGAAGGCAACTGTGGCACCTACATGAGGGATGGATTGTCGGGATGGAGCTCAAGCTCACCAAAGCTATCCTTTCACTAGTTCTGTGCTACAATGAACATTCACAAAATGTCTGATTTATCACTCTTTTGTACCAACCATTTCTTCATGTGTTTTTCTTAAAGAGTTTTTGCATTACCTTTGGGAAAATGCCATACACAAGGTTCAATACTTGAGGGCCTGGCAGGGGGAGCTGCAGACTCTGATCTTTGATTTTAAATCATCCCTCATTGAAAGAGGAATGCACTGAAAATTGTGTCTGGTGCTCCTAGTGGCATCCTGAACTGGGGTGCAGCTACCTCAAAGAAGGCACCATGCTGTAAAGAACTGAACTGGCACTGCATGCTTTATTACTTCCCCGGTCTGCGTTCTCTTCTCTTGAAACAAAAAAATTACTGTGACACCTGGGAGTTTTCACACAAGGTATGGGGTTTATTTTTCTTTTTATCTGTTTGGTAGTGGTACCGAACAGAAAATAAGGTAAGTAACAGCGTCCATCCCGAATAGGGCAGGTGGTCTGATGTACTTACACTGATGGTCCCAAGTCTGTCGGAAAGTCAGTCGAAGGTTTTTTCAGAGGAGCTAACGAAAGCAGAAACTTGATGGTCCATCCAACACTAAAAAGTGGACAGACAGCATCAGTTTGGTGGAAAGGGCATTCTGCTATGTTTGTAGCGTAGGTCCCTGATGGCAAAACACTAAAAGAGACTCTATGCTCTGGACAATAATCATGTTGTAACTTTTGGGTGACTTTAATTTTTGGCTGGAAAAACAGGTGACTGGCACAGTCAACTTCCTGAAAGTTTCAGAAGTTCATAATCTATCACTGCCGAACACTAAGCCTACACATCAAATTGGTCATCTCCTAGATGCAATTTTCGCTTCTGTAGATATATGTGGTGACGTAGTTCCTTATATACCTTAGGTCTGGTCAGACCACCTTACTGTTGCTTTTACACTACCATCCCTAGTAGTTTGCACAGGGATCAGAAAATAGTAGGCCACTGAGGCCATTGGCTTTATTTTCTTACTTTTTTGCATTCTCTTTTGTTGGTGAATGCAAGTGCTTCAATTGAGGCCACCAACTGTCCACAGAGGTTCTGTTTGCTGTACTTGCACTGCTCCCACTAATTAAGCAAAGCATATCAACTTATTTCATACATTTTATTTGTCTAGGCATGTGTACCTTAATAATCTGCTAATATTATTTAATTTTCTGGCTTATCCAGACCTCCTTGAATAGTAGCACATTTCAATTGATTGGTGCTTGTCAGTGAAGTGTAGCTTGGTACTTTTGGTCGGTCTTGGGTTGCTAGTCTTCTGGTTCAGGGAGGATCTGGCATGGCAGTTTGCGTTGGTCTGTTCCTAATGGAGCAGGGTCAAGACTGATTTGCATATGGTTGATTCCAAACTGAGGTGGTATGGTGGTCAAAAGAAGGTTGGGTTGAAATGCTAACTGGGTAACCTAGTGAATGCCGCTGGTTAGAGAAAGTACAAGGATTCATCCCATCAACTTTTGTGTGTTTGATGTCCAGCCCTAAGTGGCAAGGTATGCCCAGGTATGCTCACTGTACAACTGAAATCAAGCTACATCTAATAGAAGAGCCCCAATCACGGAGAAACCGGTCTTGGACTGCTTGTGTTCGGGTTCAAGGAGGACCTGGTCTGGAAGTTTGTGCCAAACTGTTCCTGTTGGAGCGGGGTCAAGAATTATTTGCATATGGCTGGGTACAAACTGAGGTGGTATGGTGGGCAAAAGAACAATGGGTTGGAATGCTACCCCGAGCAATTGTAAGTGGTTAGACAAATTGTAAGCATTCATCCCACCACCTTTTGTGTGTTTCATGTACTGCCCTAAGTGGTAAGGATATGCCACCGCATAGGTCCTGTGCTCACTGCACCACTGGAACCAAGCTACATATGACTGATGAGTCTCAATTAGTGCAAAACTGGTCTTTAGTTGGTTGCATGGACCTTGCTATGGACCGAACCTTGATGATGGAGTTGAACTGCGGTGGCTGTACAGAACTGCTGCACCAGCACTATAACTATAGCATGACTGAGCAGCAATGGCACTTACTCACCTAATCTGCTCACACAGCCATCCACAGAGCAGGTCCCTGAAGACCCACAGCACACCTTAACCACCTGCTCAAAGGAGATGTAAATGTGTGAAGTTGTTGGTCAGCTATTTGGATTGGGTAAAGTACAAGGATTTGGATACAGATAAGGAGCTCATGTCTTTTCCACATCCAAATCCGGCCAAAAGGTATACAAATAAGGCATTAAAAGCTTAAAGTAATTACAGATACAGCCTCAGATTCCGGCAAATTGATGAAAATGGATGACACACACAATGACAAATCTAGAAATTCTCCCAAGTTCCTTAAGAAGAACACTTCTGTGTGCAGCCAAATTACATGTTTGATTCTGTGGCTGCAGAACTGTTCCACCCTTTGCTAATACATCATTCCCTATCATTGTTACCTCTCAAACATGGCTTGGAATATAGTAAACAGTTTAGATACACTTCTCTTGATAAAGCTGCTCAAAAGCTACTG
This sequence comes from Calotriton arnoldi, assembly GCA_963921515.1. Taxonomy (NCBI): domain Eukaryota; kingdom Metazoa; phylum Chordata; class Amphibia; order Caudata; family Salamandridae; genus Calotriton; species Calotriton arnoldi. The sequence continues at coordinate 779,435 of CAWUFW010007157.1, read as the reverse complement.
AATCCAAACGTTCTAAAACTTCTATCCCCTATTCAGTGGTAAACCACCTTCAATTGACCCTAAGATACTATTTCAGTTGGCCTAGAAGGCAAAGCTTGTCCTCTCTTTGGGGACAAGTGAAATATGTAATAGCCTTTACTGATTTTGTCAAGGCCTAGTCCTCCTTCAGGCGAGTCCATGGAAGCTAGGCTTATTCTCTCTGTATTCCAACAGTGGATACTTACTGGACTTCTATGAGCAATGACCCACATTATTCCTATGATGCAGAAGGTCCTTTTACCAACAATTCACTAGGGGTACGTGTAAACTGGCTTTACATTTCAGTAAGTCTTTCAATTCAAAATCATCAACGAGTGGCAGGACAATATCCTTATTTCTTGCAGAAAATTACTGCAGACCCATGTGTTGTTCATTCAGCCCAAAGCTTTTATATAAAGTTTTTCTCCACTTTACTACAGTACAGTTGTCCTCACATACTACACATGTCACACAAGGGTACTTACTCTCTTACTAGAGCAGAAAGTAGCAAACCTGCCGTCCAAGGATACCATAGAGCTATGCAATGTGCACCATATGCAACATTTCCTTAGCCAAAAAACAGACCCAAAACATATCTTTTGGACGCTTGTTGACTGCTGCATTCCCCCTGAGCCCGTGGACTGACTGACTGTCTGCTGCCGGGCAGATTGGGAGATCGGGACTCGGTGTCCCAGGAGGCTGTGGCCATTCCAAGGAGGAGCAGTTCATCTCCTATGGCATGTGACGCGTGCGAGCCGCACCTGGGCAAAGGCCAGGCCAAGGGAGGGCCTGTCCATGCCCGTTAGAGACCGGAGGAGGCCGGGCTGGGCCCCCCTTCTTGGTTTTCTGGCTTCAGGGGCCTGGTTTCCCTCTCATTATTTGCATAGTGGCAGCTTGGCTTTGGAAGTGAAGCCCTCCCAGACTCCATGACCCTTGGATTTGCACTTGGAGGACTCAGGTCAGTTCTTGGGAGGTGACCTGGCTTTTCCACGCAGTGCCGTATTAGGCTGCTGCCACTGCCTATTGCGATACAGGAGGTACTGTTTGCCTTTGATTAGTTGTTTTAAGTTAGCCTTCTGGTTTTTTTTTTTCTGTAGGCTTGGAGTGTGTCCACACTCCTTATCTCACAGGCTCCTTGGGTAACACTCATAGTCAGTTATGGGGAAAAGGAAAGTTACTGAGAGTGGCCCTGGGGAAGCGCGTACCAAATATAAAAAGTCTAATTGGGCTGTCAAGCACGCTGGAGGGAACTGTGTCTTAGACATAATTGACAACCTCATAACCGAATTTGAGGAAATTCTAGCTCCATCAGAGCCTATGGCCAGCTCCAACACCAAAACTCCTACTCTAGCAATAAATCCCAGCAGCCCGAAATGCATCCCACACATATGTAGGAAGTGCATCACACATAGCCCTAGGCCCGCTCCCCCAAAGCCCACTAACATTGAGGCCGACAGTGTAGAAAATCTAGTTACCCCACAGACCCAAGACTCCCCAAGCCCATACGTCATCTACAGTAACAGATTTGCACCACTCTTGTCTATGGCAGAAAACCGGCAGGTAGAGGAGGATAGTGAGGTTGGGGGTGCCTTTGGGGTGGGGACCCAATTACCTCCTAAGAGGCAGCCTTACCTCGACGCTGACGTATTAGCGATTATTAAGGATTCAACAGCAGAAGTTAAGGCTCTGAACATGACAATACACGGGCTCAAAGGCCAGGTAAAACTTCTTTTAGCTACAAGCGAGATCCCTATGGTCCAATTAAATCCTCAGGCCCCTCAGAAAGGTAGTCTCCTGGACAGGGACATATTACAGACTACCGTAGGTCCCCGTCAGCCAGTGCCACTGGATGGTACCGATAGCGCCAAGCATAATTCTCTTGAAAATGTTTCCCCTAGAAAACCGCTGGCGAGCCTGTTAGAGCCATAGAGTGTAGCCAAGAGCTTCCGTGAGTGGCATGAGAGTAGAGAATCCTGGCATAAGAGCTGCTCCAACCAATATCCTGCGAGAAATGAGAGACTAGCCCCCCTAGCTAGTAATACGATTTACATGACCAAGGTCCCGAAAATTTAAATTCATCAGAGGTGGGAAGGTGAAGATACACTTAGGAATAAAGTAATTCACTGGATCAGGCATGTGAGAGGCTGTAGGCCAGTTATCAGGGAAGATATACTGCGAGTGAGAAGGTGTTCCACCCCCAATAGTCCCACGTACTGTATTGAACTATCCCTAGTAGATGGTAGGCTGGCCCATAGTTTAATTGCACTGAAAGCAGGAACCTCTGCTCCCGTGACATCCAGCATTAAATCCAAGACCCACCGCCCCAATTACAGCCGGCTATTGTGTATCCCCTACTGCACTACATCTTGGCCAAGATTCGATCTTGGCCTCAAATGACTGACTGAACCGGTGCAATATACCCCCTGTTCTGGTGACCAACCAGTCACTACGTCACCTTCTGAGGGCATCTGCAAAATTATCCATGGACAAAGGGCCACAGACACTGGGGTGTCACTCATGCCGAGGGAAGAGCCCATGGGCAGGGAGGAACTACTATATTGTGACGCTACCAGGTTTGTGCAGACAATCAAACCCCTAGATTTGGTCCTCCTAAGACCCTTATGCTGAATACTTTTTGCAAGCTCCGGATGGTGTCATGGAATGTAGCTGGGATCAGAGAGAAGATGATGCTCCCACACTGGATTAAATTTATGGAAGCCGTCAATATCTGTGTTCTCCAAGAAACCTGGAGCACTATTCCATATCATATGCCAAGTTATCTAACGTATTATTGTCCCGCTATTCACAGCAAAATAGGACGGCCTTCAGGAGGTCTGCTTGTTTGGGCAAAGATAGAATTCAATTGTCAGGTCAATTGTCAGGTCCATGAGCTTCCCTGCAATAATCCTGACATATTGGATGTCCAACTCAAGGGCGCGACTAGTACTACTGTCGACATTTACAATGTCTATGCGAGAAGCACTGGAGGGGGGGGGGGGCAGATCTTCCACCTTACAGGATCTTGAGGAGCTCCTGGGGAAAAGGCGCTTTTTACACCTGCTGATCATAGCTGGGGATTTTAATGTGATGTTTGAACCCTTGGAGAGGGTTGATATCCGTGAGGCAAGGGAGGAGGACGACCTCTGGCAAGTTCCCCAACTTGAACTACCCCCCATTCGAAAAATGGTCGCAAGTGGCTCTAAAGCTAAATGCTATTACCCTGGGGCACGGGTTGAGGGCCACAAATGGGCAGGCCAAGTCTGATAAAATAGGTGCTAGATCCAAGGGAATAAGTCATGCTGATTATTTTCTACTTGACTTGAGGCTACGGCCGTCACTCACAGATATGATTGTGGGCTCAAGTGTGGATAGCAGCCACAACAGACTATGTTTGAGCCTAAAGTCCCCTTAGGGTGATTCGCGAACTACATCTAGAGCCCATTTAGCAACCAGAGAGCTCCTCCCATTGAATGATAATCGCCGCCTTAAGTGGCGAAAGGTGGCCCTGGATGAGGTTAAGCACCAGTCACTCAAAAAAGAATTGAAAATGTGCATGGCAGACTTCACAGCCTTTGCTTGAGCATCCGGAATGTTTGGAAGCTATAGTGCACTCCAGCGGCTGGCCGTGCACTTTGTCGACTCCTTGCCCAGTCCGGTACATAGCTCCAGTGTAACTCTGCGGACTGCATGGTTCAATCCTCATTGCAGGCAGATAAAACGGCAACTAACATCCACCCACGCTCCGTACACAAACACGCCATGGAAATCTGGAACCTACTCGACTCTCTTTTGCCCGACATCGCCTTCTTCACAGAGTCCTGGGCCAACGCATCCTCCGCCCCTGACATCAGCACCGCAATCCCAGACGGATACAAGATCCAGAGGAAAGACCGCCCCAACCACCCAGGAGGGGGCCTCTCCATCGCCCACAAGAGCACCCTCCGCCTCACCACTTCCAGCGAAACCTTCCCCTCCGCCGAACACCTGCACTTCAAGATCCAGACCACCCCCAAAGCCACACTCCGAGGAACCCTTATCTACAGACCACCCGGCCCCCGAACACCCTTTGCCACCACCATCACCGACTTCATCGCACCCCACGCGATCGCCTCAACAAACTACATACTCATTGGAGACCTGAACTTCCACCTCGACAACCCCAGTGACCCCAACTCCACTATCCTTCGTGACAACCTCGCCAGCATCGGACTTAAACAACTCATCAACACACCGACCCACAGAGCAGGACACACCCTCGACCCCATCTTCGCGTCAGGAAACAGCGTCCATTTCAGACACACAACGCAGCCGCCATGGACCGACCACCACTGCGTACACTTCGCCATCAACAAACCCAAGGCACCCAAACCAGCCCCACGCCCACCACGAAGGAACTGGAGCAAGGTTACCGACGAGCAACTTAACTCCACCCTCAGCCGAGACAACCACACCTGGTTACCCGACGCAAACAGCGCAAACGACGCAGCCAGAGAACTCCACACCTGGATCTCCAACTGCGCAGATGAGCTCGCCCCTCTACACAACCCCGACAGACAACGCTCCAGGAAAGTCGCCTGGTTCACAACCGCTCTCCAAGAAGCCAGACGCACCTGCAGACGCCTGGAGAAGAACTGGAGAAACACCAAGACAACCGAAAACCACACCACCTACAAGGACGCCATGACGGACTACCACAACCAGATCAGAGCCACCAAAAGGAACTTCATCCACAACAAAATCCTGGCCAACTCCACCAACTCCAAGGAACTTTTCAGTGTCATTCAAGAACTCACCAACCCACGCAGCGAAGCCACAGACATCACCCCATCCCAAGACCTCTGCGACAAGCTTGGAACCTATTTCCACCTCAAGATCAAAAACCTCTATGACAACTTCATCGACCATTCACAAGGCGCCACAGTCGGCCCCCCGCCCCCCAGAAACACCAGCCAGCCCACCATGTCCAACTGGACACCGATCACGGCCGAAGACACCGCCTCGACCATGAAAAGCATCCACTCGGGGGGCCTCCACCGACCCCTGCCCCCCTCACATCTAACACAGAGCCGTGGCCACCATCGCACCCAAACTACAATGCACCATCAACACCACCTTCAAAACAGGCACCTTCCCAGACGACTGGAAGCACGCAGAAGTCAGACCCCTGCTCAAGAAGCCCACAGCTGACCCCACCGACCTCAAGAACTATCGGCCCATCTCGCTCCTCCCCTTCGCAGCCAAAGTTGCAGAGAAAACAGTCAACAGGAAACTGACACGATTCATTGAAGAGAACGCCATCCTCGACCCGTCCCAATCCGGATTCTGAAGCAACCACAGCACAAAGACCACCCTACTCGCTGCCACAGACGACATCCGCACCCTCCTGGACCAAGGCCACTCCACAGCCCTCATCCTACTCGACCTATCAGCGGCCTTCGACACCGTCTCCCATCGCACACTAGTTGTCAGACTACACGACGCAGGCATACAAGGAACAGCCCTGGACTGGATCCGATCATTCCTCACCGGAAGAAGCCAAAGGATCAGACTCCCACCCTTCCTCTCCGACCCCACGAAAATCACCTGCGGAGTCCCACAGGGTTCATCACTGAGCCCCACCCTCTTCAACATTTACATAGCCCCCCTCGCAGCCATCGTCCGACAACACGGCCTCAACATCGTATCCTACGCCGACGACACCCAGCTCATCCTCTCCCTCACCAAAGACCCCACCACTGCCAAACTCAACTTCCAGAAAGGAATGCAAGACGTCGCAGTCTGGATGACCAACAGCTGCCTGAAGCTCAATGCCGAGAAGACAGAAGTCCTCGTCCTCGGTACCACCCCTTCTGCATTTGACAGCACCTGGTGGCTGACCGCCCTTGGAAGCCCACCTACCCCCTCAGACCACGCCAAGAACCTCGGCATCGTACTCGACTCATCACTCTCCATGAACTGACAGGTCAACACCGTCACCTCCAGCTGCTTCAACACCCTCCACATCCTCCGCAAGACCTTCAAGTGGATCCCCCCTGAGTCAAGGAAGACAGTCACCCACGCACTCAACACAAGCAGACTGGACTATGGAAACACACTCTACGCTGGCATCAACAAGTCCCTACTCCGTAAACTCCAGACAGTACAGAACACCGCCGCCAGACTCGTCCTCGGCATCCCCCGACACGAACACATCAGCCAACACCTTCGAAGTCTCCACTGGCTCCCCGTGGAGAAAAGAGTCACTTTCAAAATCCTCACTCACGCCTATAAATGCCTACACAACAACGGACTCAAATACCTCAACGACAGAATCAACTTCCACGAACCCAAAAGAAACCTCCGATCTTCCAACCTCGCACTGGCCGAAACCCCGCGCATCCACAGAGCCAGAGCAGGCGGAAGATCCTTCTCTCACATTGCAGCCAAGACCTGGAATGAGCTACCGGCAGACATCAGACGCGCCCCCTCCTTGAACACCTTCAGGAAGACCCTGAAGACCTGGCTCTTCGGCTAAACAGATCTGCGGACCCCCCCCCCCCTCAGCGCCTTGAGACCCTCACGGGTGAGTAGCGCGCTTACAATTCCCTGATTGATTGATTGATTGACCCATAGATCTAATACTATTGACCTTGTAAGAGCCCTGAGAAGGTCAAATAAAAAAGCCCAAGATAAAGCAAAAAGAGAGTGGGATGAGAACAGGCGGAGGCATGTGCCCTCAAGGACTCCAAACCATTCTGGCACTTAGTGACCCAGGGGGACTCCAAGAGGTCTTTGCAATCTTCTAGTAACATCGCAGTATCAGCCTGGTATGACCATTTAAAGCTCCTGTACGCGGGACCTTCACAGACTGACTTGGTAACATCTCCTATCTTTTGGTCTTCAATGTATTTATTCAACTTGGCATGAAGAAAAGGAACTAGATATATGAATTTGGGTATTCATTTTCTGCATGGGCTCATGTATCCTGTGCCAGACAGAGGCCAATTAGCAGTGAATCCCAAACATTGTGTATGTATTGGAAAAGCCCATTTGTTGCGTGGTATACCCCCAGATGTTTGCTTTGACTGTTTTTGATGGCTATAGAACTGTACGTTTTGTGGTGACTGTAAATTAAATGTCACAAGTGGACTGCAGCACCCTTTGTGCTAGCCGCTACAGTGACAGTGTAAACATGACTGCAGTCCTACTATGTGTAGCCATGCTGTGCAGGTTTCAAACTGCAAATTCGACCTGCCAATATAACACCCTTTTGACAGGGATAATCCTCCTTTTAAATATAAATAAGACACACCTAAGTCGGCCTTACTGCCCAAAAGGCAGGGTGCATGGTGTTTGGAAATAGGGCATATAAAAGTTTAATATTCAACTTATTTTCACAGTGAAAAGGCCCCAAAAGCTACTTTCACTGTACCAAGGATGCCTGTTGCATACGAAAGCATTGGGATGCAATATTACATTTAACAGGCTCAGAAACAACTACAATTTCATTCTTGGACTTTTGAAAATATTTATTACAAATGCAATTCACTGGTGAAGTATACTCCTTTCCCCTGGCAAAGTTGTTCTTTCAATCAATCAATCAATCACGGCATTTATAGAGCGCGCTACTCACCCGGGAGGGTCTCAAGGCGCTGGGGGAGGGGGTAAGTTACTGCTCGAACAGCCAGGTCTTGAGCTGCTTCCTGAAGGCGAGATGGTCCTGGGTTCGCCGAAGGTGAGTGGGGAGGGAGTTCCAGGTCTTGGCCGCCAGGTAGGAGAAGGATCTTCCTCCGGCGGTGGTTCTGCGGATGCGTGGTACGGTGGCGAGGGCGTGGCTGGTTGATCGTAGCTGGCGTGTGGGCGTGTAGAAGGACATGCGGTCGTTGAGGTACTTTGGGCCCAGGTCGTGGAGGGCCTTGTGTGCGTGGGTGAGGAGTCTGAACGTGATTCTCTTGCTGACGGGGAGCCAGTGCAGGTCTTTCAGGTGTACGGTGATGTGGCTGTGTCGGGGGATGTCCAGGATGAGTCGTGCGGAGGCGTTCTGGATGCGCTGGAGTCTCTTTTGAAGTTTGGCTGTGGTTCCGGCGTAGAGGGTGTTCCCATAGTCCAGTCGGCTGGTGACGAGTGCCTGGGTGACGGTCTTCCTGGTTTCAGTGGGGATCCATCTGAAGATCTTGCGGAGCATGCGCAGGGTGTTGAAGCATGAAGATGAGACGGCGTTGACTTGTTTGGTCATTGATAGGGAGGAGTCCAGGATGAAGCCCAGGTTGCGTGCGTGGTCCGTTGGCTTGGGTGCGGTGCCCAGGGCCGGGGGCCACCAGGAGTCGTCCCAGGCGGAGGGTGATGAGCCCAGGATGAGGACTTCCGTCTTGTCTGAGTTCAGTTTAAGGCGGCTGTTCCTCATCCAGTCGGCGACGTCTCTCATCCCGTCGTGCAGGTTGGCTCTGGCGGTAGTGGGGTCGTTGGTGAGGGAGAGGATCAGCTGGGTGTCGTCGGCGTAGGAGATGATGTTGAGGTTGTGTCGGCGTGCGATGGCTGCGAGGGGGCTCATGTAGACGTTGAAGAGGGTCGGGCTGAGTGAGGATCCTTGTGGAACGCCGCAGATGACTTCGGTGGCTTCGGATCTGAACGGGGAGAGGCGGACTCTCTGGGTTCTTCCGGCGAGGAACGAGATGATCCATTCCAGTGCTTTCTCTCGGATTCCGATGTTGCTGAGGCGCTTCACTAGGGTGCGGTGGCAGACGGTGTCGAACGCCGCGGAGAGGTCCAGGAGGATGAGGGCAGCTGTTTCCCCGTTGTCGGTTAGGGTTCTGATGTCGTCGGTGGCTGCGATAAGGGCGGTCTCGGTGCTGTGGTTGGCCCGAAACCCGGACTGCGAGGGGTCCTCTATATCACCTCTGTTTTTCTATCTTAACCTCATTTCCTCATATTATTCAAGATTAATTGGATTTTAATGGACTCCTCCAATTATAGGGTCAATACGTTTCGGCCATCCTTAATAATAGGCCTCACCAGGACCAGGAAGACCGGACAATCTAAACATGTGCTCCACTAGTACCAGAATAACCAAATTTGAGCTGTTACTCCACTGTCTGAGGCTCGTGTACAGGAATGAATCGTACCTGCAGACATGGGCCACTGCGTTAACTGAAGGCCGCGTGAATTCCCTTGCGTGGTGTAGCGGACAAATTCATTGAAGCAGAGGCAATATCAGTTGGAAGACTGTTAAAAAAGGCTTTTTTTGGCTTAAAAAAATCAGGATCTCTTTCCTGAATTTGGGTGTGTGTGTGTGTGTATGTGTGTGCGTGTGTGCGTGTGCGTGTTTAACGTATACACAGACATTGAGCACATGATAAGGATGGCAATGGATCCAAGACGTTTAAAGTCCAAACCGTGAATGGTGGTGGCCTGAGTAGCCAGCAGAGTATCTAGAGATGCTTCTAAATATTAAAGAGAGTGGAAGCAAGAATGGAGCCTTGGTGAACCCCACACGTTACCAGGAGATGCAGTCTGGCTTCAATGGGTGTTAGTAATCATATCGAGGTGTGTTTGAAATAGTATGCTGTATACAGCTAGGAATATGCTGTATAGTGAGTACTGGCTATGTAGTGTTGTAGGTATTTCTGTGAAAATATGAGTGAAGTGGTGAAATAAGGAGTACATACAGGGGCCTGCAGTTATGTTATATGCACTAGGCTGCAAGAGGAGGGTAAGTTTGATTATGGTTCGCTGGGCACCAACCACACGTGAAGGAGGGAGCAGAGGGGTAGCCAGTGTGCACTCAGATGATATTTCCCGCCCAAAGCATGCACCACCCCTCACCACTAATAGACATGCAAGTAGACATGTCACTGTTGCATTTAGGTCTAACCCTTGCAAATGATCCCTGCTACTTCACACCACTTGCAAAATTCAGACTTTTTAGATTGCAGAGATAGTGCTTTAACAAATAAAGCTGGACGGTCTGTCCATGCCACAGGGGAGTGGTAGTTTTAGAGAGAGAGGAGAAGCTTAATAATCCTCAAAAATATTCGAGGTCAGGACGATATTTGGGAAAAGTATACTTTCTAGAGTCTTGTGTACCCTCAGCATGCAGGAGAGAGAAAGCACAGAAACTGCATTGCCAATGCATACAATGAATGACCATGCGCACCAGGAGATGGGGGTCATTGATTTGAGGAACACCATATTTTCTGTATGGCCTCGCTATTCCAGGGGTTCCAGGAGACCGCCCCACCCCTCAGGAAGTCAGCCTCTGTATCAAACACTATTATTTTTACTAGCAGTTTAAAGGCGTACAAAAATTAAAAAGGCTATGAGGAAAACTACCTGTGCCCGAGCTGTGTTATCACCGAGGAGGGCAATGTCGTAATTCGTTTTTTTAATCCATCTCCAGCTGCCTTCACTGCCCCTGGTTACATTTACTATCCTCCTGACTGGACAGTAAATGGAATGCAAGATGGGACAGGGTGTTTTCTCAAAACAAGGCTGTGATTATGACGGTGGTCAGACCACACACTAACAGCCGGTCAGTGATGGTCCGAGTGCCGACAAGCCTTCGGCCCGACTGCCGCATTATGATGCAGGCGGTCAGATTCCATTTGGTTGGCAGACAGACCACCGCCTCCGACAGGATCATCTGATCCCAATGGGGGGGTGGTCGAATTTGCAATCCCGAATGGAGGCAGTGCCGAAGCAGGCACCGCCGTCAGGATTATGATGTCCCTTTCCAACAGCCTTTTCATGTCGGAAAGACCACCATGAAAAGGCTGTCGTAAACTGACTTTGGGGGCCCCAACAGGGCCCTCGTCCATCGTAGGCCACTGTAAAATGGTGCATTGCACACAGTGCATGGATGTGCACAAAGTGCTCCTTTACACTGCGGCTTGTGCGGCGACCCTTTTCCTGGGCTGCAGCACAAGCCACCATGTAATTGAGCGCTTTCCTACCGCCAGCTCGGTTGTCGCATCGTAATGTGGCAGTTGGACCGCCGACAGCTGGTCCGCCATTGTAATCGGGCCCTAAAAGTGAGAAAAAAGAGGAGTTTTTAGGAAAAACTTATAGTGCACAAGTTGGGATCAGTTATTACTGTGTTGCACAAGAAGCAAGGGGAAGTGTCGAATATACACACTCTCTGCAGTCAAAGGCTGCTATTTAATTATCTATGAAGCTGTGTCTGTTTGGCTCTCGCCAACTCTGTGAATGTTGCAAGACTTTTCAGTATGTCGGGAAAATTAGCATTTTGCCTCCTGGAGTGTTCACTGGAAACAGATAAAAAGGAAATTGTTACAACCTTTCTGTTGTAATTTAACACCACTACAACTAGAAGGCGCGCCAAGGCAGATGTGTTACCCCGTCCAAGAGAAGTCCTTAACCTTACTTGCATAATGTATTCTCTGTGTTCTCTTGGTAGCATACCCAAGTATTAGTGTGTGCCTTGGTAACGCTGCTGTTATTTGGCAAAATATAAAAGTCTATTAGACATGGATACTATGATCTGTTGTTAGAAACATCAACGCTAATTGGATTCAAAACAGTCACTAAAAGTAACTTATTATTTACACTGTTTTCAGATATTTTAATAAGAGCTTGCATTCCACATGAAGTATTTCTGTTGTTGTGCTAAATTTAGTCCTATTTATCAAAAGAGGGGGACTCTAGGAGCTATTCTAAAAGGTCCGGTGACCCGTGCTCCCGAAATTAAACTTATACCAAAGGGAGTCACCGTTCCTGAGTGGAGATGGAGAGGAGGGGAGTGGGGGGTACTCTTGTCGTGTGCTACTCTGCTTGTGGGAGGCAGGGTGTCCTCATCTTGATGCCCTCACACACCCCGAAGGATGTCATGCTTCATCATTGGGCTTTTGCTCCTCGTCGGGCCGGCGCTGCAATGCCCTACGGGTCCCCCGAAGGGTCTCTTTTTCGGAGATCTTTTGATGAAGCCGTATCAGTGCGTGGGTGTAAGTGGCAGTGAAGTCCTAGAAAGTGTATTAAAAAATGGCTTGAGGGAGAGTGATACATTTTTAATAAAGTGATCCCTCTGTCATTATTAAAACAAAGTGTATGGAGCTGCTTTAAGGGGTATTATGTCCCTTGGTAGCTGGGTGATTATATGTCCCTAGTGGGCATATGTTATGGTCAACATGTTTCGCGCTTCAGTGGTCTCAGGGGGAGATCCAGGGCGCTTCGTCAGGACCGAATAAGAAATTTATATCTACAGTGGCCCGAAAAATGTCGGTGCCCCCGGATAAATGAAAGGAGTAGAGATTCTGAAACGACAAGAGTCACAAAACAAAGATACAATTTGCCATTAGGGTATTAATACTAATGAAAATTATGCTCAGGTCTGGGTTCTCCATTGGAGGGCCAGGTGCTTGTAGTTCATAGCGTGATCATTGCTGTTAATGGTCGCGGTATGTATACGTGAGCTAAAAGGTGCTGTGATCTTTCTAAAAGTTGTTAAAAAGGAGGTTATAACTAGGTGACAGACAGACAGACGTATAAGATCAATGATTAGTGCTCAGATAATGGTGTCAGGGTTGTTCTCTGTATCAGTATTTTTATTTTTTATTTGTGAACATACCCTGGTTATATCGAGTAGGCGTGAATCGTATAAATAGAGTCAAAAATTCAAAAGTGAAAAGGTTCTATTATCCAGTAAGCTTGTGAACCTTTTAAATCTAGGTAAGTAATACCGTTAGGCCCTACCATTGATGGCAAACCTTGAGACGCTGTGTTATTATGTGTAAGCACTTAGATAATATATCTCACCCCTTAGTAGGTAGGGTAAGATCCCATGAGATCAGGGAGGGTCACTTGAGAGCTATAATGGGAAGGAAGAAAAAACTGAAAACCACATGTGTCATTTATACAGGGCTTCCTAAGGCTCTAAGTTGTAACTCACAGTTGGTTTTTAGAAATTGAAGGGAGAGGATGCTGCCATGTGCAGGATCTGTCCTGGACTGATCTTGCTCCTTAGTTACTCACGGTTCTCTCGGTGCATCTGGGCTGTGTCACCTGTGTGCCTCTCCCTGTCTCCGCCGGTGGGGAAGTGAAAATTCTGTCTCCTTTTATAGGAGTGGCCTGCTTCCGGGTGGGGCGTTAATTGTTTAATCGGTGTTTTCTATGATAAGTTCATATGGGAAGGTTTTGGTTGTTACTATGGGTGCCATTTTGGAGTGGTGTTTTCTATGATAAGTTCATATGGGAAGGTTTTGGTTGTTACTATGGGTGCCATTTTGGAGTGGTATCTTCTATGAAATGCTCATATGAGAGATATTCACGGGCTGTTGAATCTCTGTGTGCTGATAATTGTTATGGGTCGCTGGTACGGTGATCATACTTAAAGGGGGGCGATGCATGTCTTGTGTATGAAGTTATATATCTAATATATTGGTGCTGCGCGCAATAGGCAGAATCTCGGTCGCCATCTTGTAGTGGGTTCTTATGGTAGAAGTGATAAATGAAGTATCCCTATTGCGCTGATGAATCACAATAAAGGGTCACCGTATTTGTTGGTGTTATTTGCGGTGCACTAGTGCCCCCTTGGTCAGTTTTTATAGTTGGTGTATCATTTTGCGGTGGGTGGTGCATCTCAGAGGTCTGCTGACATAGTCTTCACTATAGTGTTTATGAATGTCACACTTGTGAGATCGATGTCAAGGGTTGGATTCCTAAAGTACTTCAATCCAAGGTATTTCATCGTTAAGACCCTGGGTGTTCGTTTGGAGGCGGTGCACCCATCTTTGCTCTTTTTGGAAGAGGGTTTTTGTTGTCCAGAGAGGATTGGACTCAATGATGGTCCAATTGACTTGGTCTGGTGTATGTCCCTTTTCGATGTAATGCCTGCTCATTTTGGTGGTGTTCCTACCGCACCGGATGTTGCTCCTGTGCTCATTCACCCTTGTTTTTACAACTCTAGAGGTCATCCCTATGTATAGAAGGTTGCAAGGACATTTCACCATATAGACACAATTTTTTGTGTTGCAATTGGTGTGTCTCTTTTGTGTCCACTCTTGGTTCTTTAATTGGAGTGTTTTGGTATGTGCTGTGAGAGGGCAGACATTGCAAGTCCCGCATGGGTAGTGTCCCTTGAGCGTCGGCAGGTCCCATAATGTCCTCTGGCTGTCCCCTTGTTTTTTCTGTGGTCTCGTGTGGACAACGATGTCTTTTATGTTTTGTGTACGTCTGAATGCGAATCTTGGGTGTTGTAGTTGCATTTCGCCTGTGTTCAAGATGTTCCAATGTTTTAATAGGACATTTTTGACTTGATTGGATTGAGGTGTGTAAGTTGTGACACATGTAATTGTTTCATCTTTTCGCTTTTCTTGTGTTTCCAGAAGCGCTCCTCGATGGTTGTTCCGTGCGCGTTTCTTGGCAGACTTTATGATTTTTTGTGGGTAGTTTCTTTTTTCCAGATTTTTGCTAAGTTCTGCTGCCTGTATTTCATAATCCTGGGTAGTGCTGCAATTTCTCCTCAGCCTGAGGAATTGGCCGAAGGGGAGATTTTGTCTCAAGGCTTTGGTATATTGGCTGTCGTAGGGCAATAAGCTGTTGCGATCTGTGGGCTTCCTATATGTCGTGGTCGACAGTTTTCCATCTTTGAAGAGAATTAGTAAGTCCAGGAATGGTATTTCTTCACTTGAGGTTGATAGTGTGAATTTGAGGAAGGGGTCCTGTTGGTTGATCCAGGAGTGGAATTCTTTACATCGATCCTCTGTCCCCGTCCATAGCATAAGTACATCATCTATGTACCGTTTCCACTCTTTTATTTCCGATTTGAAAGGATTAGTTTCTGGTAGGATATGTTGGGCCTCAAAATGGGCCATGTATAGACATGCTAGACTTGCGCAAATGTACTGCCCATACAAGTTCCATGGATTTGTTGATAGTGTTGGTCGTGGAACTTGAAGAAGTTGTTCTTCATGGCGAGTTCTGCACATTCCAGTATGAAGTTAATGGGTTGTTGTGTGGGAGGATCACTGTTTCTCAGGGTTTCTTCAACTACTCTTAGTGTGGCTTCTTGTGGAATGTTTGTATATAGTGCCTCCACGTCGAGTGTTACTAGTAAAGTGATTTCCTCAGGTCCTCTGATGTTTTCGATGAGGTTGATGGTCTCCTTGGTGTCCTTGAGGTATGACGGTGTGACGGTGTTGCTTGAACTAGTGGCTGTAGAAAATGATCACAGTATTGACTCAGTGGTTCGAGGATGGAGTTGATCCCTGACACTATTGGTCTGCCGGGTGGGGGCATGATGTTTTTGTGGATCTTTGGCAAGATGTAGAAATATGGCGTCATTGGTTTAGTGTTCAATAGGTACTCCGCTTCCTTCTTGGTGATCCAACCATTCGATAGTGCTTCCGTCACAGAGATGTTGATTCTTCTTGTGAGGGAATCCGTAGGGTCTGTGTCTATTTTGTGGTAGTATTTCGTGTCAGCTAGTTGTCTAAGACATTCATTATTATAGTCGTCTGTGTTAAGGATGACAATAGCTCCGCCTTTGTCTGCAGGTTTTATGGTGATTGCCGGATCGTCGTTGAGGTTTTGAAGGGCTTTCCTTTCTTTTGCAGGTAAGTTATCATAGGTTTTCTTGGGTTGTAGTTTGTTAATGTCTTGTAAGACTGCTTTTTCATAGGTCAGTATCTCACTGGCAGTCATCGCTGAGGTGGGCGTGAATCTGGAGGGATTGCGTAGGCCTGTGTCTGTAGTAACCGTGTCCCTCCTACTGGTATCCTGTGTTTGAAAAAATGATTTCAAGCGTAGCTTTCGAAAGAACGCGTGTAGTTCACCAGTGAGTCTGAACGAGTCTTCTTTTGGTGTTGGGACAAAACCCAATCCTCTCAGTAAGACGGATTCTTTTGTTTTCGTCAGGGTCCTTGTAGATAGGTTCACCACTAGTTTTTCTTCGTTTGACTCCGTGTCCTGCGTTGGTTCTCGTCCTCCGTCCACTGCACCTGTCTTTGGTCGTTTTTTCGCCTGCCTCTTCCTCTGCCCCTGCCTCTGTTCCAAAAAGGAGGGCGTTGTTGTTGATAGAATGGGTGAGGCGGTGGTGGTCCAATGCCCGGTGCGACAATCTTTCTTGGCCACCCACAATGGCCGCCTCCTCCATGGATTCCCTCACTGCCCTCCTCCAAGGGTGCCCCTCATATCTCCATGTATTTAATTTCCTTTATAGTGCTACTCAAACCAATATAGGTTGTCAAAGCACTTTACAACTCTTTCTCTCTCTCGCTCTCTGTCTCTCTCTCTCTCTCGCACACACACACGCTCTATACAGAGACAATGACTCATACAAGTGTATTAATCAATGTATAGGAAATGTTAATCAACGTATAGGAAATGTTACATAAGACAATAAGGAATACAAGGTGTAGGCGTCACATATCATCCATACTGGTAGGCATTATATGTTAAGAGTGCTTGGACTGGAGAAACACAAAGTGATGATTTAAATAACACAGAGGTTGATGTTGGCTGTACTAACGTACACGCTTTTGAGCACTCCTTTATGATGAGTCAAAACTGCTACTAGACAAAACTCATATCTCTCTAGCAGGTACATTAATCACAGTTATCTTGCGCACCCCTCCGCGTCCCCCCCCACCCTCCTACCCTCCCCGACCTTGGTACCGGCTGAAATAGCACTGGTCGCCCTGCTCTAAAGCCCGCACTGCTGATAGATTGACGCGCGTGCACATCTCTGGACAGAACAATGCAACACAGCTTCAGTTCCTTCCCGCTATTTCAGCAGGTGAGTCACTAGGGGGGCACGCAATTCTTTACAACAAACTACAAAAATTTGATTTGTTGAAATGCTGACTCATAATTCAAATTCGTCATCATTGCTTGAAAATATAAATACAAAGAGCCAAATTAACAAAGGTAAATCTATCTGCAGAGGTCTCCGTGCAACAGAGATTTACATCTCAGTGGCCATCACCACCTAAATGTAATTCAGGAACTAGGAGCAGAGATTTATGTCCGGTAGTAGGAGCACCTGCTCCCTTCCCCTTACATGAGGGGATGGGAATTAGTGACCCAAATTATGAAGGTAAAGCCTCCTCAAAATAGACATATGTCAGCCAAATGTAGTTCTACATAGAGTGGGCAGACGTCTGGCTATGCTATTTAAAACAACCTATTATAAGATATAGGGAAACAGCAATTACCTGAAGAAAATACCACATATCGGACAAAAACACACATATCTGACCATAACACACACCTGGCAATTTTCACTAATGGAAGCACATAAATAAAGATACACTCTGGGCTTTGTCTTCTTCCCCTTCTGGAGAGAGCCATTGAGGAGCCTGGCAACTGCTGCAATCACCATGGGGCACACTATGTCATTCAAGAGGAAGAGGACCAACATTTATGAGCAGACCAAAATTTTGGTTAACTATGTAGTTTTATGCACACAAATTAAGCTACCCGAGAATTGTATTCAGTTACGTTACAGTGTCCCTCTCAACGCTACTTAATAGGAGTGCTGGACATACACAAAAATGTAACGGGTTGTCCTCACACACAACCAGGTGCCATGCTTCCTCATAGGACAAACTTAGCTCTCCCAAAACCCAGTTTGATGGAGAGCGGGCCTACACCTGAACACAGGGAGGCACTTCTAAATTAGAATGGGCCCATGTAGACAGTGAATTAAAAAACAATGTGGATTCCTAAATCTTATTTATTCATTGGGCAAACCACTTGGTATTAAAAGATGAAAATGTGGGGATAAGGGCAACTATTACCCCATCACCACTATTACCGTCGTTGATATGTTTTTGCCTTGTGGCTCTACTGAGTCTGTGGCATTCTTCAGGACGAGCAAATGGGTTCCTGATGAGGCAATGTTGTACTATGAATTGCCTCATTGGTAGGGTGACCAGTGTCTATCTCTAATCTAAAATGGTTCATAGATAACTGCAAATACATAAATGATTTATTTAGGTGCCATTATTGAGGAAAGGGAAACATAAGTAACGCCTATATGACATGTAAGTATGCAACATCCCATGCTAATGTGATGTTGTGACACTTCACATGTAAGGAAATCGTAAAAAGCTTTTCTCTCCTAAATTGTGAGACCAGCTCACAACCTTACCCCAACATAGGGTCTTCAATGCCCCTTGGAAGAAGGGCTTAGGGACCCCTGTAGTCACACTCTAGGGATAGTGAGTTTTAAAGGAAGTTCAAGTTAGACCATTGCACACATATTCGCATTCAGATATATCCAGGGAGAGGCTCCCTTCACTCATTCATTCTCTTACTGCCTCAAGGTGCGTCTCTCGCCGTACACCTTCACACGTCTGCTCCTTCCTCACGATGATGTTGGAATGGAAGGGAGGACGCGTTTTTAAGCACATCTCATTTCGCGGGAAAGCCAGATGCAACACACCTGTGGCTGATTTGTTTCTGCCGGTGCATTTGTGTTGAATGCACCTGTGTGTGTTCCGGTGTCTAAAGCGATGCCTGCCTGGGGTGAGCGTGATGACGTAGCGCCCCTGGCACTCGCTTTTATCCCATAGGCTCATGGGAGTTGTTGTTTCTAGATGCCAAATGGCATTGTCAAATCATATTTACCTTCTCTCAGGCTGTATAAGTGATGCCACTAATGTTTGGATATTGTGTTTTTGTCTAAATACACGCCCAATCTGTGTACATGGCCTATATGTCATGGTGTAGCATGGCAGTGTCCAGTCATATTTTTCTCATTGCTGGCAGTATAAAAAGCCCGGTAACGCCCAATTGGTCCTAACTATGTAGTTGACCAATATGGTAAGCTACACGATCTATCCCCAATCACACTTAAGAAAATGCCCTTTTTACATGATCACCCCCCTCCCCCCCACCCCCCCAAAAAAAAAAAAAAATTTGGGACTGCTGCTGGTGGTTTTTGACTGTGTTTCACTGGGGCCCTGCTAGTCAGGCCCCAGTGCATGTGCTCAGACCCCTAAAATGTCTTGCATATTTACCGTACTTGTAAGTCCCTATTAGAACATTGGAATGTGGAGCACTCCATTGAAGACAATGGAGTGCTCCGTGCTTTTACGGGCCGGTAAAGGCCCGCAAAGCAACATTCCAATGTTTTTACAAAGGCCTCTCGGAGCTCAAGGGGATTTAAATCCCCTCGGGCTTTGAGATGCCTTTGTTTTATTTATTAGAACATTCTGCCCTCTAGTGGCAAAATGTTCTAATAGCCTTATAGTCCTTCGTAGCTGGGCAATACCGGCTATTAAAGTCCCGCTCCCTTTAACGCTGGAGCGGGTCTTTAATAGCCAGTATAGCTCGCTACAGCGGGCTATAAGGCTATAATATATGGTACTCTGTGTACCAAGTACCTGTAAACTAACTGTCACTAGTGGACTGCAGTACCTATTCTGCCACCACTACAGTAACAAAAGAATAACATGCCTTCAGGCCTGCTTCTGTGCCTGCAGTTTTAAAAATGCAAGTTCAACCTGGTAAAATCCTTTTGCCAGGCCTATACTATCCTTTCTTATACTGGTAAGTCATCATCAAACAAGCCCCTAAGTAGCCATTGCATTTTGAAAAGTTCTTAAGTGTTACGTTTCTTTGTAGTGAAAAATCTCCAAAGTTTTTTTCATTGTGGCAAGGCTGGCTCACCCATAGAAAAGCAATGGGTTATATTACAATACCTTATAATGCATAACTTTAGTTTGAGAATAGCTGGGGTCATGTTTCCAAGATTCAAATTAATAAGAATTTAAAATCCAATCTGATGGTCAAGTCGGATTTTAAATCACTATTTTGAAAATGCCTCTATTTGAAAGTTAAAGCTACAATGGTTGGAGAAAAAATATATAACAAAGAGAATAAATTTGCAATCAATAATACATATAAATTTGTCAAATAAGGAAAAGGTTTTTTAAGGCAAACAAAGACTTTAAAAGAAGGAGGGGTACCCAATACAGAAGATTGATACAAAAACAATTACAAAAACATGGTGCTCACATAATAACACAAAAAATATAATTCATAACATAATATACTGTGTAAAACAAAAAACAAATGGCAAAAAGGAAACACAATAAAAACAAATAAGCAGTCCAACAGATAACAGGAACAGAAGAAGGCAGTTTATGCTTCCTTATGAATGTATGCCAAGAGTGAGCGTCGACTGCGTTTCAACCTATGTTATTCTAAGGTCATCATTACCCTGGGCGGAGTATGCGGAGTGGCACTCCACGGAGTTCCACGGAGTTAAAAAAAAAAACACTGTGGAACTCCGCTCTGCTCCACCCCAGCCCCACAATTTTTTTTTAAAAAGGGTAAAAAAACCCTCCTACCTTCTCCTGTCGTCTGCGGGCCGCCCTCTTCCTCACCGCGGTGTCTCCTCCTTGCCGTTGTCCTCCTCCTCACGTTGACAGTCGTAACCTCCTCCGTTTTACATCTTGCGTGAACTGCGCATGCGCAGTTCACGCAAGATGTAAAACGTAGGGGATTGCGGCTGGCAACGCGAGGATAAGGACAACAGCAAGTAAACACCACGGCGAGGAGGAGGGCGGCCCGCAGACGATGGAAGAGAAGGTAAGTGGTTTTTTTTTACCCTTTTTTTGGGTCGTGGCGCAGGGGGCTGAGGGGCGTACACCACTCCGCCAATGAGTCGGAGTTTTGCCACAACTGCGCGTTCCCAGCGGAGCGTAGAGATGGTAAAACTCTGCAAACTCCGCTGGCGGAGCGGAGTACGCCTCCCGGGCTTAGTCATCATCAGGACAGATATACATTTTAGGGGAGCATCCACAGAAAAGAAATTTGTATATTGTCAGAGAGGCATTCAAATTAGAAGTGGCGAGCTCATCCAAAACTCATCCAGGATTCAAAATTGGAAAAAGGGAGTAAGACACATATCGTAGGTAATGTGTCTATCCAAAAGGCTAGTGTAACATATACCCCAGCTCAATGGGAATTCAGAGCAAAAGTATCTGATTTCGTTAAGACTAATCCTGTGAAGATCGCATAACGCTCCCCGACGATGCAGTACCGCTGGATGAGTTTCGGATGAGCTCGCCACTCCTAATTTGAATGCCACTCTGACAATATACAAATTGTAGTTTAAATATTGTTTATTTACCCCAGGTTTGGGAAATAGGGTTATCCCCTGTTTGTGGTAATCTCTATTTGAAAGTTGTCATTTTCCTGCCTAAAGCCTCTAGTAGTCTTTCCAGAGATAATCCTCAATCGTCACCTGACAGCCTGCTGGGAGGTGTGAATGGCTCCCAGGAAAGGGAACAAAAGGGCCTTGGCTACAAGGAAGTGTGACCTCCTCCTGAGAGGATGGCCTGGGGCATGTGCCCACTAGCACACAAACCTCAAAGGGGCATCCCCTGTAACAGGCAGATATAACTCCCACCTAGGCCTGCCTCTACCATCGTTCACGTTACCAGCAAAGTGGCACCCATACCAGTGGGGGAAAACCCCCAGAACTGGTTTGTCAAGAACTCTGACTAGGAGACAAAAGATTCTGTCCTGTTGGATTTTGGCAGAGCAGGACACTGTGGGATTGTTTCGGGCCAAACCCTCAGGAAGTGATTTCAAAGTGGGTAGGGTTGCCCCTGAGAATCCTTTTCCTATTGGACAGGTAGGGTCCCCACCCACAAACTAGTGATAGGCAGGAAAGTGAAATCCCTGGATACCTTCTTGAGAACACTGCTGGACTTAAGGAATATAGAAGGACTGCTCCTGCTGAACCCTTTGTACTTCAATAAGAGGACTGCACCTACTGTAATCTGTTGAGAGAAACACCAAGGGCTGGACCTGTTCTCAGTTGAACATAGGACAGAAAAGTGGACTCCAAGGACTATTTGGCTAGTCTCCTGTTTGTATACAGGGACACAAAAGCTGCAAGAAACCCACCGCCTTCCTGAAGAGCCAAAATGACTAGTTCCAACAGGACTTGCCCTGGACCCTGTTATTGGCTGCAGGGGCAAATAGCGGGTGAACAGCATAGTGAATAGCGACTGATAATGATGCATGTTGGTGGGTGGGGGGGACACCAGGTTTTTTTTTTGAGTTGACACTTGTCTGCTGGGGATTTGGGACACATCAAAGAAATTGGACTTGCATAAGAATGAAGTTTAATTATAACTGTCCGGGGTGGAGTGGGGGTTTATGCAAGTTTTTCTGGGTTGACCCTTGGGTCCCTGTCATCACGTTGCTGGGAGGGAAGTCCTGATTTCCACACACATGTACAGTCACAATAGTTTGTTCAGGTACCTATAAGTTCATATCCTGGAATGTGAAGGGTCTGGACACCTACAGGAAAAGATATAGAGCACTATCTTTTCTCAAGAGGAATGCAATTCATAGCATGTCTGCAAGAGACACATCTCTCCAACACGGAGACTGGCAAGTTGACCAGGAAATAGAAGGGGCAGCTTTACTCTGCTACATACTCAGCGTTCACCAGGGTGGGTCCTTATTTGGATAGCACCTGGAATCCCCTTTATTCTTACGTACATGGAAGCTGATATTGGGGGTCGTGTCCTATTGATACAGGGTAGAATTGATGGTATAGAATTGCCCATAGTGAATACTTATGGACCCAAAATTCACAATGGGCAATTCTTCCCCAGAATGTAGGAAGTTATATCACTGGCACTAGACAGTTTGGTAGTCTAGGATGATGCCTTCAATTGTGTCCTAGATGGTGAGCTGGACAGACACCCCCCTCGCCCAAACACTAAACCTAAGAGGACCTTTTCCCTACACGAGGCAGTCACTAACAGGAGACTCTGTGATATAAGGAGGGCCACTCATCCCTCTGCAAACTAATTCACTTGCTATTCACCTATCCATGACACGTACAGTAGGTTAGATTGCATATTGTTGTAGGACTCACTGGGTGGGAGAGTGGTCACATCAGCCCACTTGTCCTTTTATCTTTCTGACAATGCTGTGGTGCTCTGCGAGCTTGGCTGGGGAAACACACATCAATTATCCACTGAATGGAGATTTGCTCCCGAGACTCTTCGGGATGCGGAGGGCCGGGAGTCAATCGCAGAGGCTCTCTCGGACTAC
The DNA here is from genome assembly GCA_963921515.1 of Calotriton arnoldi. Lineage (NCBI taxonomy): Eukaryota > Metazoa > Chordata > Amphibia > Caudata > Salamandridae > Calotriton > Calotriton arnoldi. The sequence goes on along the minus strand of CAWUFW010007157.1, from coordinate 756,398 downwards.
TTCGAGAGAAACTGGTCTACCACACTCTATCGTGCAACGGAGTGGGGGGCGATGAAACCGGTGATACAGGGGTGCTGTGTCGGCCTCTCTTGTGGGGTGAGGTGTCACGGGGACAGGCAGAACTAGCAGCAACTACTCCTCAATGGCACCTTTGACCACAAAGGAGAGTTAGAAGCTCAGCGTCATGTCAGGGAAGTGAGGGATATGCTAGAGAAATATACTCTAAAATCATACCACCAGCTTCTCTACAGGAAGGGGGATACTGCCAGATGCTAAATAGCCAGGATCTTCAGAAGAGAGACTCCCCGGTCTACTGTGCTCCAACTTAGGGACTCTTTGGGAAGGGATATATACACCCAAAGTGGTATAGTTCACACATTTTAGACTCACCTAGAACAAATCTACTGCAGCCCTCATTCTCCTGATAGTATTACCGCATTTGTGAATGCTATACCCCTACCCAAATTAGATAAGGAGGCAATGATAGAACTAGAGGCAGATCTCACATTGGAGGAAGTTTGAGCGCCCCTCCTCCAGTTGCCCAGGGGGAACGCGCCGGGTGAGGATGGCTTTCCTGAAAAAGCCTACCAAGCTTTTTCCACTTCCCTCACCCAGCACTTGGGCACTGGTAGCTAAAAACTCTGGGTAGTGCCTGAGTCCATGCTCAAAGGTTACATATCTGTGATGCTAAGGGTCCTCCTACAGACCTTTGTCAAAGATTAATTCAGATATGAAAATTCTATGTAAAGCCCTAGCATTGCGGTTGTGCCTAGTCACTTAGGGCCTATTTACGCGTTTGGTGGTCCATAGGTCTGCCAAAGCTGCGGTGTAGGTGTGAGGCGGTCAGGGACCACCGCACCAGTGGTCCGACTGCTGTATTACAAGAATGGCGGTCGGACCGTGAGAGGACCGTCGCAGCCGCCAGGGATCCGCAATCCCTGGCGCTGGCGAGGCGGTCTTAGGGCAGCAATATGTTTGGCGGTGCGCTGCGGCACCGGCAAGCATATTACAAGATTCCTCATTGCGACCCTAACCATGGCTGTGAGACCACATTGGAAAGGGTACCAGTGAGGAAACAATGGGTGCCCTACAGGGCCCACTGGTGCCTCAGGCCCATGGAAAGCATGCAGGGGAGCGCAAGTTGTTTTTGAAAGGCACCCCCTTGGGAACACCAAAGGACCGCCCGCCAAACTATGAGGAAACTCATAATCTGGTGGGCAGCCAGCGGTCAAGTTTGGTGGTGTGGGAGCAGAGTGGTGGTGTGCCGCCCCACCCCTGCACCGACAAACTCGCAATCAGGCCCTAAGTCCATGATCATCAATGCAGGTTCATACCTGGTCATATTACTACCAGGAACCTCTGGAGATGAGCACATATATTACACGAGGTGGAGGGGAGGGAGGACGAACTCACCATCATCTCAATAGATATTGCCAAAGCTTTTGATAAGTTGGATTGGCTGTACCTCATGCGAGGGCTGAGCACTATGGGGATCAGCCCTCATTTTTGCTCCTGGGTGAAACTATCGTACACGAGCCCCATTGCCAGGGTGAGAGTTGGCAAACTATGCTCTGAGGGCTAGCCCATTGGTAGAGGGACATGACAGGGCTGTTCACTATTCCACTCATTTCTGCCCTCATCTTGGAACCCATGGCCATTGGGATTCAGCAAGAGACAGTACCCTGGGAGATTATGGTCCAGTGTCTCTTTATGCAGATGACTTCCTTTTTTACTTATCGGTGCCCAGACACTTACTCCTCCTATTACTGGAGCACTTAGTTTAGGAAGTACTCTGGCCTCCGGAGTAATTACAAGAAATCTCTGGTCTTTCCACTGGGTTATTTACAGTCGCACCACCTGAGACCTTGCCAGTCCTCCCCCTCTGGTGAAAATGCGACAGATTTCGCTATCTGGGCATGATGGTGGTGCACACTACCCAGAAATGCTTACAGTACATTATTATCAGAGTTGCAGAGGGACTCTGATCCACCATTCAATTTTGGAGCACACCTTCGCTCTCAATCATGGGGCGCGTCGCCATCTCCAAAATGGTTCTTCACCATGGTGCCTTTACTGTATTCAACACGCATTTGTCCTTCTCCCTGTGGGTATCTACAGACAAGTCAACACTCTCTTTGATATGTGTGGGTAAACGCAACAGGGTTGCCAGGAATATTCTGCTTTGTCCTTTGGCGAAGGGAGGACAGGAAGTCCCAATCTTGGAGCAGTAATATTTGGCTTTGCAAATGCAACATGCAATACACTGGCTCATAGAAGGGGGTAATTTGGAGAAGAAGCTGTTGATGGAGTTTTCTGCGGATATCACATTGTCCCAGATGGTGGGAGGAAGAGGAGAGGGTCACGTGACCTGCCTGGTGATACATATTGCGCAACTATGGCAACGCGTTGCAAAGCTGATCCTGAAAATAGCCCCCTTTGCCACACAATTTGTGTTCTGGGACCTACCAGCATTCAGGGCACTCACAGACTCAGTAGACATGTCCCCATGGTGGGAAGGAGAGTGCAAAACATTAAGGGACTTGTTTTCCGATGAAAAATGTATATCATTGGATCCACCCAATATAGTTTTAACCTGGGAAAGGACCACTTCCTACACCAAGCTAGCCTCACAGCTATTACTAAAGACATATGGTCCTTCGTCCCAGCAGCTCTGAACACTTCACACACATTTGGGATCCTGCTGGAATTAGGGGGAGGGAGGCACCTGGTTCCGCACCTTTACAAGGCCATTTCAGCAGGAAAGCCACTTGAACCACCCTCCTCCAGAGCGGCTTAGAACAAAGAACCTGGGATACAAATTCAGGACGCACAGTGGGCAAGAATGTGTGGCCTAGAATAGTCTATTTCCAGTAACGCCAGATTCAAGCTCACACACTTTCATTTTCTGCATCACCGTTACACAACACCTATAACACTGCACAAAATGGACCCTTTAAAATCCCCACATTGACCCAGATGGCCTCTTTTTTGCACCTAGCTTGGCATTCCCTGACAGTTTACGCCTTCTGGACAAAGGTGGTCGAGAGGGTGACGGCGTTGGTGACAATCTCCTGCCTGGCATGGTTGGACGGGTACAACGGGCACAATTCTGGAATGTGGCAGAATGAACAGTAGTGGAAGAATAGAGATTAAAAAAGTGCACACACAATGATAAATTGGGAAAGGACCTTGAGACTTGGGATGAACTGCTGGCTGCATTTCTGGACCCCTCGAGTTCCCAGCGGCCCTCAATAACGGATAGCAACGATTCCTCTGAGTTTACTGATGTTTAAGTTTTACGTTCTCTGTGACCCTGTTATGCCTGTATACCAAGTGATACATGCATGTAGGAACTTGGCGTTGGGTATTACCTAGTGCACACTAATTCTTCATATACATTTTTTTCTTGTGGAGTTTGTGCTGGTGTTCAGACAAAATATTGAAATAAAAATATTTTGTAACATAGATATCGTGTCTGGAATATTGTTACACATAAATATTGTTGTATTTAATATCATTGTCAAAAATATTGATTTTAGGTGCTGTATTTAATATTGATATATTTAATATCGATGTAGTTAATATCGTTGTTTAGAATATCATTTTTTGTGTTAAATAGTGTGTAATATATTCTATTTTTGTTTTGGTATGTTTTTTATTTATAGTATTGTTTATAAAAAAAATTGTAATTCTTATAAGAATTTTTTGTTTGTAATTTATTTTGTTTAATCATTTTTTTTATTTAGTAAAATTAAATGTTTTAGGAGCAGGATGTTTGGTTTATAGGGGATAAGGGCGGGAAGTATTTAAAAAATAATGTATTTGTGTATATATTCTAATGTTTATTTTACCTTTATTTTAAAAAAAAGATTAAATTAGAAGTGGGATGTTGGGTTTTTAGGGGATAAGGGTGGGAAATATTTTATAAAGTTGGGTATTATTGTGTATTTTGTTATGTTACTTTAACATTTTAAGAGCAGGATGTTGGGTTTATAGGAGATAAGGGTGGGGAGTATTTAAAAAAAATATGTATTAGTGCTAATTTTTGGATATGTGCTTTTTAATTTAATACATTCAATTTAAAAATGTTTTTGAAGTGGGGTGTCGAATTAATGTATGTATATATTTATATTTTTGGAATAATTATAGTAATTAAAATACATTAGTTTAGTACTGTAATTTTGTAATAATTTTTAGATTAATTATAACAATTTTACAATTAAAAAACAAAACAATTGATAAATTATTGTTATTTTTAAAAATATATTTTCAAATAAATTGTGTTGTGTGATATTTGATGAAACATTAATATTACTTTGTAAAAAAAATGTAGAACTGCAAAAAAAGTAGATTTAAAAAAAAAAAAATTGTAAAAAAAATTTAATTGGGGTGGGAAAAGTAAATATTGCCCTTTGAGGGCTCTATTACGAATCTGGCAGTCCACGGTCTGACCGCCATTGCCCCGCCGCAGCTGTCAGGGAACAGCCATTCCCTTGTTGTGTTGCGGCAGTGAGGAGGCCGCAATATGCTTGGCGGGACTACCACGGTCCCGCCAAGCATATTACGAGTTTCCTTGCAGCCGGGGTTTACATGGCAGTTCCTCTGTGCCCTGTGGATGTACATAGGGGGGGCACAACATGTGTTCAGCTCTTTCAACATGAACACCTTATGATATCCAAGCGTAACAATTCCGAACAATGTGAGTTCAATACAATTTACTGAAAAGGGAAGGGTGCGGTATATGAATACATGAAAATAGGCAGAATCCAAGATAAACTGACATCCAGTAATGATAACCCGGAAGTGACCCACTTCCTCAGTGCCAGTCTGTCCCTTAGAAGTCGTATGTAGAGAGGAGCTAGTGGGCCAGGGGTCCTCGAGTAGGGGAGTGCAAGGGGAGAGGTAATGGAGGGGGTTCCCTGTGGAGAGGAGTGGTGGGGCGGAGGGTTGAGTTTCCAGGGGCTGGGTGGTGCAGACAGCAGGGCTGGAGGGGAACCGGGATCACGTCAAAGGGGGAGCGAGCCCTCCGCTGTTGTTTCAGGTGGTTCCCCCGTCCATTGCTAGGGGGATAGATGAGTTCTTGGCGAAAGATGGAATAGGCGGAACTGGATGCAATGTCAGTCCCACTGCCCTGTGGGCCTGCATGTCCGGAGGGTGGGAGGGAATGGGATGGTTAAAGGAGGGGGTGGAGGAGACAAGAAGGGGTGAAGAGGAAAAGGGAAGGGGAGGGGATGTGGAAGGAAAGAATGTAGGAGAGGCCGGGGAGGGAGACATGTAGATCACAAGGAGGTAAGGAGGGGAAGGTAAAGAGGGGGGAGGAGAGGGAAGACTAGGGGGAGGGGATGCGGGGTAGGGCAGGGTGGGGCTGAGGGGGGCATCATAGTTGCGTGGGTAGTGAAGGGGAAGGGGGTGGCGGCCATTTGGTAATGCAGCAATGGTCGGTTGTGCGATTCAAGGGTATGGAGGGCCTGGGGCAGGGTGCCTGTCAGCGGTCTCATCACAGAGGAAGGGAGCCCATGACTGCATAGATAGCTCAGTCTGGTCCTGTAAGTTGTAAATAACACGTTCGTTTCAGGGAGTTTGAATCATTGGCACCAACAATCTTCCTGAGATGGTGGGACGGGGACCACCACTGGCGGAGAATACATATCTTGGCAGTAGCCAGGGCCTTGTGAAGGACACGGCGCTGCGTGTGGGAGAGATCCGGTGAGTCCCCCACATCATGGAGGAGGATGATTGAGGGGGTGAGAGGGAGTTGTAGTGGCATGGAAGCACCCAAGACTGTTCCAATATGCAACCAGAAGGGTTGGATCGAGGAGGAACTGTGTTTTTACGTTCCCCTTGTGGTGCCCGTTTTTAAAGGCACCACTGTGAAAAACGGCCCCAAAAAAGCCCACAGATAGGAGGAAACTCATAATCTGACAGGCGTCCTCACCACGAGTTTGGCGGTGCGGCGGCAGGGTAAACCTGGCGCCGCACTGCCAAACCCTTAATGGTGTCCTTAGTGTCCAGCACCTTTCCTGTGTTAAGTTAGATAGTGTTGGGAATTGTAATTGTTGCCCAATAGTGTCCAACACCTCTCCTGACTTATTTTATCTTGGAGTGGAAATAGTATATTTAACCCTTTTGAGCGGGAATAGTATATTTAACCCTTTTAGTTTCCAAAACCTTCTTTAGGGTACGTTGTATTGTAGTCGGAATAGATCATTTTAAATATTTGCTGCTATAGAGTGGGAGTAGTATGTATTATGTTTGTAGTGTTCAGTAATTTGTAAAAGAAGTTTTCGCATTGGTATGCTAGAAAAGCATAGTGTTTATAAGTCGTTATTATTTTAACATTAATAAGTATTAGGCAAAACAATACACATTTAGGGGCCGATTACGTGTACAGCGGTTTTACCACAGTCCGGCAGCGGTAGCGGGTTGACCTCTCCACCAAGGAGCTGCCTCCCTGCTCACTGAATTAGGAGCTTACCTGTTGGGTGGGTGAACAGCGGCAGAGTTATGATGGTGGTTCCCTTCATGCTGTAGACGAGCCGGAGGGTGATGATGTTGTACACACTGCCGACTGCTGGACACAGACAGTACGTGATCCCGGCCAGTATGGTGTATGTGTGCCAGGTGGATGCTCCTGCACTTTGGCAGTGTGTGAGCATGTTGAAGAAGGTATTGTGGTGAGCCCATGTGCACCAATAACAATTCACATGGGCACATATATCTTCGGTTTGGATTTGGCCTCTTGAACTGCCTTTCCGCTGACCCTCGCATGGTGGTGGCCCTGCCATTCATAGGTCGGCAGAAAGGCAGTTTCTGATCTGCCCTTCGGTGTTGATGCCCGGACTGCCTCTGCAGGCCTCTTCTGACTCTGCCACCGTGGTAGCAGACATGTTGGTGGTTGCGGTGGTCTTGAGGCGTTCTGCCCACCCCGGACAGCCTGGAAAGCAGACGGTCGGACTGCCAATATGCGGCGGTGGTTCCCTTAATGCCGGGGTCGTAATTGGCCCCCATAATTTTTTCTTATTTATATTTTGAAGAAAAACAGTTACTGCAACTTTTTCTATTTTTGATATATATTTATTAGAAAAAAAATGTCAGTTTTTTCTTCAGTATATAACACATTTTTTAATAGTTACTAAACAAATACAGAAGAAATGTTCATGAATTCATTACATTTTTGGAAACATTGTACATTTTTTATTATTTTTCAGAAACATATTTTACATACATTTTAATACAGTTGAGTAACAAATATTTTTAATACATATTACATAATTTTACATATGTTGTAATCATATTTAATATATAACACATTGTTTATTAGTTATTGAATAAATACAAAAAAAGTATCTGAATAACTTTTCAGTAATATACATGTTCATATTTTTAAAACAATGTCCAGTTTTTAAATATTTTTTGCAAACATATTTTACATGCATTTTTATAGTGTTATTTAACAGATATTTTTTTAACATACATTACATTATTTTTTATATATTTTAATATTATTTAATATATAATTTATAATTTTGTATGTATTTTTGGAACATTGTTATACATGTGGTATATTTGTTAACAGTTTTAAACATTTCAATATACATTTTTATGATATTTCTGCTATTTTTCTCATTGATTCCTATAGGGGAGATAGTCTAAATTGCTGTCAATTTTGGGTGGTTCATGGAGGAAAGAAGTCGTGGTTGGGTGCTGCTCTTCATCGGTAAAGGTAAGTTTATTTCTACTTATTTTTAAGGTATTTCTAAGGTAGGGGTGGTAGAATAGTTGTGTATATGATATGAGTGGTGTTACTGGTGAGTTTATTGTGTGTTTTATTGTCTTTTCGGATGCTATTTGGTGTTGCAAAAGTATATTATGTGTTGTAGGTATTAAAGTGTTTTTTAATGTAAGTTATGTGTACTGTATGTATTGCTAACTAGTTTTGCATATAATAATATTATGTATGTATACATGTGGGAATGTAATGTTTTGTGCGGGAGGGTGTTTTGTCTATTTTTTGCAGGTTTAATTTTTCCTGGCCTGTTCTAGCGGAAGTCGGACATACTGTTTTTCTTTTTAAGGAAATCTGAATTCATTATTTTAAACTAATTCTATTAATAAAGATTTCCTTGTTTTTCACGTTTCGTAGAGTGGTTCTTTTTTATAAACTATTTTTCAGGTTTTTTTATGGAACCTACAGACTGTGGATTACCTTGAGGGATTGTTTTTTTTTTTAAACAACATATTTTTCTACTTTTGTTTAAACAACTTTTTGGTGTATTACTTTTTGGGACAACGCGGATTAAGACAGAGATCAGCAGTAACAAAATAGTGAGTGAATTTTACTAATTTACTTTGGGGTGGGAAATGTTACACTGATGTATGTACTATGCACAACTTTTGTTTTGTTGAAACTATGCGGGTCTTTACGATGATGGACGGACTTCAGTACTGGTAGACAAAACAGACACCCCACACATATCCCTGCACTACGTGTCAGGCACCATGCGGTGCCTACCACATGGTGTAGGGATATGTAGGGGGGCACCGTAGGTGCACAACAGTGCCTATGTCCCTGACCCAGAGAGTTAGGGGGGCCCGCTATGGGCCCCCAAATCCATTTCTGCCTGCTGTTTTGCAGGGGGTTGACCACCGCAGAACAACCGACAAAAAGGGATACTGACACCACCGCCATTCTGTGACTACAGGGAGGTCCGACAGGCGGTCAGATGCAGACCGCCTTTTGAGACTGTGGCGGTTGGAGTTTCTGACCGCCACCTGTCCAGAAGCCATTATAGTATGGCGGACGGAGATCCGTGTTCCGATGGCGGGGTGTCCACCACCAACAGCCTGTCGGGGGCGGTCTCCACGCCATCGTAATCATGCCCTATGAGATGTATTTTTAAAATTATTTGTAGATAGTTTGCAAGTTTGTTTTTATGTATTAAATCATTTAACAACTTTTTGAATAATAGTATTAATATTTTTATTATCTCAGTGAGTAATGCAAAATTTTGAATTCTTTTTTCACTGATATAATAATAATATTTTGCTAGCTTTTAAAAAATATGTTTAAATTATTTTGGTGTATTATGTTGTGGAGTCTTAGATACCTGGTAGATTTTATAAGTGGTTGACAGGATAGATTTGAGTATTATTTCTAAGCAGTCTAGTCCTTTGTTGTTTATAAATATTCTTACTTTCAATTATAGATGTTCATCCATTTTTCTAGTTTGTTTGGTCAGTTTAGGACAGATTTCTGTAACAGATTGTTCTAGTCTAAGTTCTTGGTAGCTTTGCTCTTTCTGTAAGGCTTCCAGTAATTTGTGTGGGGTAAGTTGAGTTCTGCCTAGTGTTGATTGGAAGGCATTATGCCATCCTTCAATTGCATTATTTGCTTTTGCCTCCTGTGCCAAGGTGCTGCCATAGACATTCCACCATAGTATGTGGAATTTCGGCTGCCGTCTGTGTCCTGACCTATGTAGTCTGCCTCCCCAAGTAACCTCAAAGTAGTCACTTGGGGAGCTAGTTTGTCTTCATTATTTTAGTTATATGGACTTTCTATTAGGAAGCTGTCAAGGTTGACTACTTCAGTCACAGGTACGTAGGCTAGCGCAATCATTTTTTTTTACTTCAAAAGCAAATTGGCTGTTGATGGCGCATTCCACACAAAGGGGTCGATTACGATCCCATTCAGAAGGGCTCCGAATCGGATTCAGGTTTGCCAAATCCGATTCGGAACCCTTGTTTCTGACTGAATCGTACCCAGTTACGAACGACCTATTACGAAGCTTGTAAACCGTTAGGGCTGTCCGAATCGGTTCCTAAAGGCATTAGGACAGGTCGAGCCTTCCGGAGCTAAATTGTACAGTTCTATGGACATGGTTTCCTAGCGAGCGATTACGATGACAGATTCAGACAGCTGTTCCGATTCAGTTTGCCCGACATGAAACGGCTGTTGAAATCTGACTTCGGGGGCCCGTAGCAGGAACACTTTTACCCGGGGCCCTCCGAATCGGGCTCGTGTGGGGACCCATGGGTCCCCTCTTCCCAACCATGCACAGTGTGGCAGGCACCAAGGAGTGCCCACCACAGGGTGCACGATTTTCCCCAGCCACCCCTTTCTTCAATGGGAGCCTGTGTTCTCGTTCGGAACACAGGCTCCCATTGAAGCCAATGGGAGTCCAACCAAATCGTATCCGGAAGCATCCGGATGCATCCAAATCACTTGGTCAGACTCCCCCAATCCGAGTCGTTCGGAAAGCATTCTGGTTCCAATTCTGTTGGAATGCTTTCCGGACGAGATCGGAATGGCCCCTAAGGGCCTCATTCTGAGTTTGGCGGTCCTACAGCGGATGGTACAACGTGCCGTCCACTGTAGGGATTCCAAACCCGTGGTGCGACCGCCTGACAGTTCATTCCTGGTCTGGTGGGCGGTTGTGAGGAAGTCTGACAGCGGTGGTCTGTCAGGTTCATAGAAGAGCCTTAAAGGCAGACCGCTGCTCTCAGAGCGCCACCCGCACCTTCCTGCATGGTGTGGCATACATGTCACACTGTGCAGGAACTGGGGGTGCAAATCACACTACATGAGCACCCCCTATGGACCCCCAGGCCCAGAGGTGCAAGGGGACCCTGTTAGGGCCCCCTTTGTTGCCTCACTGCCACCCTTTTCATGGTGGACTCACAGCCATGCAAAGGATGGCGGTGAGGCAGCTCGTAATATGTTTGGGGGTGCCGCAGCGGCACCGTCAGCTTATTACTCATCCAGACCACCACGCAGCAGGATCCTGGATCCCCGGCAGTCGCAGTGGTCCTGTGGTGGTCCGACCGCCACACAAGTAATACTGCGGGCGGGCCCGCAGTGTGGTGGTAATCAGACCGCCACCATGGGTTCGGCAGTCCTATGGACCGCCGAACTCGTAATGAGGTCCTTTTTTACAGATTTCTGTAGGTGACGCCATATACTTTGATTAAAATGATAATAACATCCCTATATGGCTGTGTGGGGGTATACTTTTAGTATAGATTGGATCATAGCTTGCTCGAAGTCAATAACAATTTTTGCGGGATAGTAGTTGTTTGTCTTTTGTTTAATGTGGTTTAGCAGTTCCATGTAGGTACTGTCAGTTTCTTTGCCAGTAATGCATAGACAAAAGGTACGTTTGTTTCTTTAAATTCACCATGTATGTTGTATAGTTGATGGAATGGTTTGGGACACATTTTAAATGTGCCATCCATCATCCATGTTTGACACTGGGCTAGTTTTAGTACGTTTGTAGAGCTAGCGAATAAAAGTATACATTTATCATGGCTTTTATTGTCATCTAATAGAAATTGCTGCTCTCTGTGGGTCATTGTAAGGTCTGTGGTGGGATGTCTGTATCTCTGTATGTTTTAGGAGCAGGTGGGGTTTCGCTGGTGGTCCTTTTAGTTCAGGTTATAAGGTGTTTTAAGGTGGGTATTGATGGTAACTGGCCTGTTATATGTTCTGGTACGTGGTGTAGTATATCTTTAAGTAGTGTGCTGTAGGTTCTTAAGAACTAGTGCTTACTTCTCTTATATTTCCAATACTTCTCCCACTTCTATTGCTGTTACATTAGGAGGGAGGTTATGCTCTTTTACATTAATTACTACAGTTTTTCTGGTAGTTGCCCTACCATGACATCCATTAGAATAATAGTTGTTACATTTCCAATTAATATGTTAAGCAGAAGCATTTTCTTGACTGTATGTGTATCCCATGTAACATAGTAAAACTTTCCCCTTATCTGATGTTATACATTTTGCACCTTCTGTCATTATGTCTTTATTTACTGTAATGACATGAATATAGAAAAATAGTTATTAAATGTTTTTTATTAATATACAGTTAAATAGACATTTCCGTTTTTTCAAAACGTACTTGTATTTTGTTTAGCAAAGGTTTTTCTTCTTGGAAACTTTTTCTTCGGCAAGCTTCTTCTTGAAACAGGTGCTTTTTACTGTTGGAAGAGAAAAGGTAGTTTTATTTCTGTCACATAATATGTTTTTGATGTTTAAGGAGGTGTAGGTTATTTGAAGTTTTAACTGTTTCTGTTTTAGTACATCTAAAGGAGTTTTTTAGATATACTTACTTTTTTGTAGTCTTTGCTGTGCGCTTGTCGATGAAGTTTGCTTGAAGTTTGAATAATCTATTGAAAGGGATAAACGGTAAAAACTGTGGGGCTTATTAACATGGTGGTTGGTCAGATGACTGACCACCATCGCAGCGGGAATGGGACCGCCCAACAAGGTGTCAGAGGTCCTACCCACTATATTGTGATAGGACCGCCAGCTTTTGGAATGCGCTCAATAACACTGCTGCTTGTGCCGCTTTGTGCACATTCACGCACCGTGTGCCAGGCACCATGTGGTGCTTGGCACACGGTGCATGAATGTGTCTTGGGGCACTACATGTGCCCCCCCGGACCACATCCCAGTGGCCTATCGGTGACGGGGGCCCAGCTTGAGTCCCCCAAAGTCCCTTCCCGTCTGCCTTCCCATGTCAGTGGGACTGCAATGAAAAGGCAGTCGTAAAGGGACATCCTAATCCCTGTGCAGGCATTGCCACCAATGTAGGGATAGGAGTCTGACCACCGCCCCAATGGGATCCTAGATCCTGTCATAGGCGGCTGCCTTTCCGTCCGCCCTCTGCGCTCTGACCACGGGTATCGTAATCTGCCGGTCAAACCATTGCCCTGGATGTCGGGCGGACCGCCACTGATGGCCTGTTGTGGCGGTCCACCTGACATCATAATGAGAGCCTGTGTTGGTAATTGTTTATTAAGAATTGTTTTTTAAAGTTAAAGTTATTTAACTTCCTATTTTAAGTATAATTGTCACTTGCTTGGAGAAGTGGATGTGCGGTTGTATATGTTGTAGGCTTCTCTCTTGCAGGGAAAATCCAACAGAGTTTCCTCCTTTTCAAGTGTTTGGCATATTTGAGCTATTTTTTTAGTTAAATTACTGTGATTTTATATTGTTTGCTTAATTGTTTAAGCTATTTTCTGGTTATACTTTTGTATAGTTTAATAGTATAGGTCAGTGGTTCCCAAACTTTTGACTCCTGAGGACCCCCATTGAGTCACCACTGGAAGCCAGGGACCCCCAAGCAATTTGTAGGATGTAAATTTCAAACGTTAAAACAGTAATTCGGAAAAATAAACACACGTGTGCAAACAAAACAAATACTCGAATTACTAAGGATTTTAGGGGCATATTTACAAGACCCTATCACCATAGGAACATCACTTTTTGCGACGTTGCGATAGGGGCTTCGCCTTATTTACAAGGCAGCGTTAAGCCACTTAACGTGACTTAACGGTGCCTTGTAAATAAAACCCCCTTTCACCAAATGCTTAGCATGAAAGGGGTGGGCAGTGGGTGTTGCGGTGGGCGTTTCCCCTGCAACAACCATTGATTTTGATGCTGCCCCCTATTTATTACAAGGACAGCTAAATGGGATGCAGCACCAAAATTAAGGCCAGGGAAAACCTGGTCTTAACTTGGCGAAACAAGGAGAAATGCTTTATTTCTCCTAGTTTTTGCAAAACGCCTTGGATTGTTTATGTTCAGGAAGGTGACCCTTCCTGCACATCAACAATCTTTTCATGTGTGCTGCATTAAGCAGCACACATAGAAGTGACAAAACGACATTTCAAGATTGTTTATGTGCAGGAAGGGGCACCTCCCTGTACATAAACAATCTTCCCCTGCACAAAGACACCCTTGCACTATGGTGCAAGGGTGCCTGCGTTGGCGCTACACAGTTAAGTGTAGTGCCAGCACAGGGGAAACGCAGAGCTGCACCATATTCTTGTAAATATGGTGCAGCCCTGTGTTTCTGAAGTGGCGGAGTGTGTTGTTAAGCCAAGGAGGCTAACGACACTCTCCGCCACTTCTGTTGTATTTTATATTGAAAGAATTTGCAAGAAAACGAAAAAGGTTAATGGGAAGGTTGGTTCTGCATCTCTGTGACTAACTTTTAAATGGTTGGTTTTATTTTGCAGTACGTGGCTCCTGCTCCTGCCAGGGCCAGACTGGAAACCCAAAGCAGCCCTGGCAAATGATTTCAGACCAGTCCCCATACGGTGCACACCAAGTGCAGTGAGTGAGCCTGACCACTACAAAGCGGCTTTGGGAGGTTCTTCCCCCCAAAAAATTTAGGAAACAATGGTGCAGTCTACAACACATTTATGATTTTATATTGAATTGTATTAGCTTTTAAAGAATAGTAAATGAAGACCTTACTATGCACCACGATACGACAATCTTTTTGGGGTTCTTCAATGATTCCCGCACTATCACCCTCCAACAGTGCCTCTCGTCTCTCCATAGCCCCTCTGTCACGTGTATCTCATTTTTTATAGCATCTCTCATACCATTGTAGAATGTCAGAGCACTTTACATTACACACATATAGAGACAGTGAATCATACGTGTAAATAAGTGTATAGAAAATGTTTCATAACGCAAAGGGGACTTCAAGGTGTAGAATTCACGTCATTCATACTGGTAGGCATTTTTAAAGAGTGCTTGGTCTGGAGAAGCCCAAACTCAGGATTCAGAACATAACACAGTGGTTAGCATTCACTTTAACAAAAATGTATTTCCACCCAAGTAAACCTTTTTAGCAGCATCAGGATAATGAAAGACTGGGAAAAAACATAAGTAACTAACTTATACATTGCAGTTTGTAAGCAGCTCTTTGATGACAGTTTATAGGTCACTGTGCTAGATTACGATTGTCACTTATAAACTGCACAGTAACAAAAGAATCTCTGTGACAAAAGCAGTAACCCACTGACCTAAGCATATAAAATACTGTTTTTTAAAATGCATGGTACATGTTCTTTGCAGTAGGCATATTAACCCTCTGTGCTACATTAGATAAGTCAAACTGCCACTGGACAAAACTCTCATCTCTCTCCAGCAGGTACATTAATCACTGGCGTTATCTTGACACTTTTATTGTTCTTTGAAAACTGCTAATTATACAAGATACTTTGCAGTGCTTTCAAAACTGCTGCCTGCAGACCCCCTGGGAATGTGTCAGGGACCCCTAGGGGTCCGCGGACCACAGTTTGGAAAATGGCCATTAATGTTTTTTTATACTCATATTCGAGATTACTTATTTTATTTAATATTATATGTATTTATTTTCAAAAATAATATGGTTTGCACATATATAGTGAGATGTAAAATGTGTAATTTATCATTTAGAGGAGTTTTATGTTGATATATTTTTAATTTATTATTTTGGTTAAATCAAGTATGATATTTTATTTATAAATTGTAGTTATTATTGTGGGATATTTTTGTTTGTATGTTTAAATATTGTGTTTTTCATATTTTTTACTGTTACTTATTACTTATTTTAATGATATTTATGTAGTCGTTATTGTTGATCTTGATATGTTTGACATAGTCAATGGTTAGTTATATTTTCGATATTTTATGTTTTATATTTTAAATGAGTTATTTTTGACGTTATATATATTTTTTCAATATTAGTGATTTTTTAAATTAAGTAAAGGGTCTTAATATTTTTGTTAACGATATTAATGTTTCGATAATTCTGTAAGTTGATATGTGTACCAATGGGCGGTAAACTCCGCTACGCCGGCGGAGTTTGCAGAGTATTCCCCACTTCGTGCTCCGCTTGGAGCACGAAGTTTGGCAGAAAACTCTGCCCTCTGCCGGCGGAGCGGAGTTTACCAGCACCCACTAAAAAAGTCTCCCAATATGCTTGTTGTCACTCAACTAAAACAACATGACTGACCTGTAGCCAAGCCAATCCTATTGTGACAGCCACATTCATTGTGGGTTGTCATGGTTAGTCAGATAAAGCGTTGAGAAGGTGGAGGAAGGAGCTGCACACATGTCATCTACCCTTCAGTACCTCGAACAAGGAACTGAGGGGAGGCAGGTAGCTCCGACCTTTTCGCAAATATCACACCTCGCCTCCAGTGCTTGCACCCTTCCCGGAAAAAAACCTGTTGCTGTTCGGCACATAACGTAAAGCCAAAGAACATTCAGGCACACGCACACCATCAGTCGCTGCTGCATTATTCTGCACACACCCTGCCCTTTGCGGGCTGCGTATGGCTGCTAAGAAATCTACAGATCCGTTGCAGCACCAGGGACAGGCAGGGATTCGGCCGAGCTCTAACTCCGGGTGGACTCTGCAGCAGGAGAAAGTACTTCCTGCTTCCCCTGTTTCGCTCACAAGCGATTAGCCGACATGTCACCTGATAATGATTGCAGCATAGTCACACACAACAGAGCAGATAAAGATGTGCATGTCTGGTGAGAGAGAGAGAAGGATTGGTAAGATTTGACCATACTTTGCTGGAGTGCAGTGCAACCGCACCACTGTAGCTTAAATCGGCTGTTGGTAAAATGAAATCCTAAATCCACTTTTGCAGAAAATGCAAGCATCTTTAGCCGATTTAAGCTCCTGAGGTGCTTGTATTTTATTTGAAGTGTGACGTTTCTTACTTGTTGTAATCCCAGGCTGCCTTGAGGCAGTGGTTGGGTTTCTAGCCACAAAAGCGCTTGCGACATTCTGCTGAGTAATGGGGTCCTCCAAACTTGCTTGCTGGGACTACGTATGTACGTAGGCGACCGCCAATTGGCTACAGTACCTGCTAATAATTATGCAGCGGCGGGCACAGGGAAGCGGTGTTCTTGCTTGACAAACTGAGCTGTGAGTGAGCTCGTCCCTGCATTTGACTCCTCGAAGACACACTCCCACAGGCATCACACTGTTTGGTGAGTGATGACATGCGCGCAGGTACACAACACCATGCCCTCTCCCTTTATGGCTGACTTCACTCTTTAGAGCATTAATGCTAAATACACTTTAACTTGGTATGTATGTGTTTGTTCGAATAATTTCAGCCTGTGTCTCTTCACTTTCCTGCCCTTCTTTTTATGGGCCCTTCCTTTCTGTCTTTGAAATTTGAACCTCATTGCTAACTGGCCCAGCGTGGAACTGAAATGCAACATTTCCCATTCAATCATTGGCACTCCTGCAGCTCATTTGATGCTGCTTTCTCACTGCCCCACCATTACTCCATTCGCTCACGGAACTCTGCGGAGTTGGGCTGAGTTTTTCGGTCGCTCCGCCCACCCTTATATACGATATGTGTGGTATAACTGGTGAGTTTATTGTGTGTTTTATTGTTTTTTTGGTGGAAAGCCCTCAGACCGCACCTTTTTTGGAAGGTACTTCTTTGGTATATCCTCAAAACAGTGATGAATCTGCAGATAGAATAACTCATCATAAAAACAAGTTACTTGACTTCAGTAATGCTCTTTCTACAATCTAGTATGGCCATTACATCTGAGGGTGCAGAAGAGTTGGAAAAGAAAAGTGACAACAATGGGCACAGGTATTGCCTATACAGCACTCTGTGCCATCACTTCTGCAGGTCATGTGAAACCATAATTGAGCCCAAAGGCACCACCTATCGGTAATTGCTAAAAAGTTCCAGACCCACTCTAGTGCCTGAAGGAATTCAAAAGTTGAGGAATCTGCAGTTAGAGAATCCACCTGAAGGTAAGTAACGTATTCATTTCATCAACCATGTATGGTACTCTGATGCATTTTAGCTAGGTTTGCACTATAGAGACACCATATACATACTACATGCATGCATGCATATATACATTTAGTACTCAAACTGGAGAGTCCACAGACAATGCACTTTACCTGCTAGTCTCTTTCCAGGAAGGATGTCTAGAGTTAGGATGAAAACCAGATGAAAACCAGGACTAAGGGCCTGATTACGATGCCGGTCAGACTTTCGTGCAACCGGCACTGTGGCAGAAGCAGGGCCGCCCGGCTAGAAGTCGGCGGTCCCGCTGCCTGCATTATGATGCAACCGCCTTTACGGCAGTTGCAATGTGTATACTTTGCATTGCGGTGTGCGCTGCAGGCTGCAGCACACACCACAGTACAAGACATACACATTTAAGACATCCCTGCACTATGTGGCAGGCACCATGCGGTGCCTGCCACTTGGTGTAGGGATGACCATAGGTGCCCCCCAGGGCCCATAGTGGAGGGCCAGGGAGGAAGGGGGCCCTGCTAGGGCCCCCCAAAGTCACTGTGCACCTGCCTCTTCATGGCAAGTTAACCGCCATGAAAGGGCCGTCGGAAAGAGACATCCTAATACCTACAACGGTGCCTGAGCAGGCGCCGCCCCATTATAGGGATTAGGTGTCCGACCGCCGTACAGATGGGATCCTTGATCCTGTTGGACGCAGCTGTCTTTCCCCCCGCAAGCCGAGCTCCGACCACCTCCATCCTAATGCAGCGGTGGGATCCAATGGGCTGGATGTCGGTGGGACCACCTCTGACCGCCTGATGGTGGCGGACCCACTGCCATCGTGATCAGGCCCAAAGACAGTAACAGGAATAGTAATAATAATAGTAATGATAATTTCTGTCTTGAACAATAACTGATCCTGGAAAATAACTCATCATATATTGCTAAAACTCAAGCAGATTACTCTAATTTAGATACTTCAAAAAGAAGTGCATATGTTCTGCTCCAAGCACAAGGACTTTAGAACCAGGCAACATAGGAGATTGTGGAAGAAATACAAATGAACTATGATGAACCATAATGAGAAGAAAGTCATGGTATCACAAGACACCTCTAGTTTAATATGCAATACTCAGCATGCACAGGCACTAGCGCTAAATGCTTAGCTAGCAGAAAAACATGTCTGTTTGAATCATCCATATTCTCTGATTCCAAACCAGATGGTCAAAGGGCTGGATTTGAGCACATATGCAGATGGGTAGATCCAGTGAGCTTACCAGGTTGAACACTGATATCAAGTGCCCTTAAAAGATCCTACTGTATTTTGACCTGTTCTAACCACAGAAAATACTGGTACTTGCTAAAAAACCTTTGACACTTAATGGTTTTAATATCTCAATCTGGCATAGTATTGTTGGAAAAGCAGATCAGCATAAGCTAGCGATATGCAGCATCTTGGATAAACTTAAGGCGGTAGGTATTGGTTCATTTCTGATGCATACGACAAAATGAAAGGGTACCACTTCTCCTGGATCTAGGTGTGCCTTTAATACATTTAAAGGCTGATAAACTGTTATATCAAAATGTTAAAAAATGAATGAAAGGTAGGGCTTCTGAAACTTCCTACTGTGCCATGCAGATCAGTTCTTTTTAACAGGGAATGAATTAGGAGCGAGGTGAACATTCATAAGTAATGTTGGCCAGATGTCAGGCAGCTCCTATGTTGTTGGTGTAACTCTACCTCAGCTCTGAACTGCACTAGGTCTTGAGTGCGAATGAGAAAAGGGAGTCTTTTTGGTGGGTTTTGAGTTTGGAGGCTCCTTTTTGGGTTGGGGTGGCCCTGTAGGTATGTGATGTGCATTTCATTTGCTTATTAAATAGATCATAATACTGTACAGGCTTATGCTGCACTTGATTACATGGGGACTGCTCCTTAGTCAGAAAAAGTGTCTAATTATCTGAATGGGATCCTGATGGTAGGAGCTCTTTGTGGAGATCTTTTCAATAAAATGGTTGATAAAAATGGGTACTCAATTTCTAGAGAGTAAAATTACCTTGTGGGCTACCAACTCCAATTTAAAGATGTTGCCACTGGCAAGAGTAAACTAATATAAATACTTGATGCTTGGGAATCATAATCAATCCCAACACCCACTGGTAGACATGTTTCAGCCAACATTGAAAGGCCTTATTGGCTCCAAGGCCTTCTTAAGATCTGTGCATCCCAGTGACATTGTCACTACCCTACCAGTAAGACCTATTGGGTGTTAGGTTGGCGAGGATCTGGCATCCTATAGATGGACATACATTCTCAGCTTAGTCAGGGTTTACTTCTCTTGTTAAACATCTTAAGTGCCCCACTGTATCTTATTAGTTGTATATTAGGAAGGATGTTCCAAAGTCTGTTATATCTCCATTAACTCCCTCTTAGATTTTGCAAAATTATGTGAGATAACCAGAAGTGATATACACTTCGCCAGCTGAGCAGTTTTTGAAGTTAGCTACTGAAGTTTGTCCCTGTCTAAGGAGAAATAATAGGAATCATCAATATCAGGAACACTTTCTAGATATAGCAAGTTTGTAACAGTGAGCTTTAACTATAACAGCTTTCTAGGCCTCCTTAACAATCTGCAAAATATCTTTGGTTAACTATAGATCTTGGTGCTCTAAAGTAACATATGAATTCAGCAAAGCTGATGAGACACTTTTCACTGTGAAAGAGGGAGGAGATTCAATCGGTAGCATGATTAAAGAGTATTCTTGGGTACATAAATGATTGAGATCCAAATAGGAGGCCTACACTGGCCAGAGGTGCATGCTTAGGTTCATAAGTGCACTTTAAATTACTTTTTTCTTAAACTTCTGATGAATTAGAGGAAGGTTTAAAGTGTACTCAGTACGGCAGATGTATTTAGCATGGGCTGTTGTGAATTAATCACACATTCTGGGCCTTATTACGATGAAGTTCAGAAAGCCTCTGACCGCAGGTCGGAAGCTTTCAGAGCCTCGTCGCGGTTTCAATTCCGACCGCCTAATTTCAATGTAGGCAGTCAGAATTGAAACCGGCTGGTCATTCTGGCTGGCATATGATGGGCTGAAGGAGCCTGTCGGCCAGTCAGAACGTCACATGTTCCCAATGTGTGTGGGATTACGATGCTCGGTTTCCGAAAGGCTTTCTATTCCGGGCTTTCTGACATGGAAAGCCTGACGGAAAGCAAGTTTGGGGGCCCCTAGCACGGCCCCCTTCTCCCAGCGGCCTCCAGTTAGAGGCCGAGGGGGCACCTGTGGTGCCCCCCTGTTGATCCCTGCATGGTGTGGCAGGTACCTAGAGGTGCCTGCCATGCGGTGCAGGTATGGACACAATCTCCAATATCTCTATTGGAGCTTGTGCTACTGCCGGTTTACGGCTGCAGCACAAGCTCCCATAGAGAAATGGGAGTATGCGACCACACCATGTTTGGTCTCATTGTAATTGCAGTGTCGGACTGCCAACCGGAGGTCGATCAGTCCTGAGACCGCGACACTGTTGGTCAGAAGCAACTCCGACCGACATCGTAATCGAGCCCTCTGTGTCTCTTGGTAATTTGTGACTTACCATCACTTCATTAGCATTCCTTGTGATTATTCATTTCTTCCTTCGCAACCTCTGAGGAAGAATGTAGCACAAGATTTTTAGCAGCTATTCCATATCTAGCTAGGTAAGCAAACTTTGTGTGCATTGAATCTGGATGCGATACCTCTGCATTGACACCTAATAAGTATCATTTAAGTCCTGGTGCGCCTTCTCTAATACCTTGAGGTTTAACCAGGAAATACTCCAACCTGGAAATACTCCAAGACTTCGATAACACCAAGGAACATGTGAAATTCCTTTAATCAAAATATGAAAACCAATGCCAGAAATTCTAAAACATTTTCAATATTAAGTAAAGGAATAGTCAGCGCAAAAACCTAAAACAATGCCATGGTCTAAAAATATACATCTGTCAATAAAGAGAAAGACTTGCAAACCTCCTTATTAACAATAAATATTTACACTTATTTATTGATGAAACTGATGACATATGTTTAAAAAACTTGTGATCCAGAGCTTCTATATCTTGTGACCACTGACCGCAGATGAGAGCAATTGTTCCTGAAACATTTTAGATGGCAGACCTGATGCTGTGTTGTAAAGTGATGACATCACAGTGGCATGAAGCAGGATAGAAAAATCCTATGAAGAGAGACAAAATACCATACTTTTTGCTGTGACCTGCCTCTTCAGCAAAGGGGAAGGTTCAATCTGTCTGAACTCATGTTTAGACTGCAAAATATACATGAGATTTAATAGTTAGTTTGTGACCATTCCCATCCCACAGACTTACAATTACTTACTGGTTAAAAGGTATGAATGAAACCACACTCACGTTTGACGTTGACAGAAATTACACTGGAAGAGGAGCTGCCCATCACATTGTGGGCCACGCAGTGGTAGTCCCCGGCATCATCCATGGCTGTTGATGCAGCGCGTACAATAAAAACTATTCTCCTCCTAGGTTACTTATAGGTCATCCAGGGGCAAACTATATTTCTCATATCCACATGACGATGGGGCCCATAAACATCGTCTAACACACACGCACACTCCTGGATTTCCTTTACACCTTTGTGAAATTCTGTACTCCTAGGAGAAGCATGAAAACTAAATGGAGAACACCATTTTATGTACCGCTGGAAGAGCCAGAATATCTTATTACCTTATTTTGTCCCTTTCTTTTAGTTATTTCTTAAGATATTCCTTCCTCATTTAAGAAATTAGTTCATAGTGATTAAGACCAGCTGAATCACAATGACCAATTACTTATGTCACAATCATTTAAGAAAAGAACCACTGAGTCATTTTGGGTTTAAAGAATCTTAAATTTTATATAAATTTTAAAGCATGAAAAGAATTTTAATACTTTATTCAATTATTCATTCTTAAATTCACAATTTTTATTAAGCATAATCAATTTATTGCAGAAAGGAAATTTTGTCATGAAGCCAAAAACCCTAATTACCTGCCTAGCTTCCTAATTTAGCCTAATGATTTCTAACCTAAGTTAGGAATTAGAAATAGCCTGATTCTCATACTCAACTGTAAAATTAAGACAGCAACAGCAACTTCAGCTCGTCAGCATCAGCTACCTGCAACCCGTCTCCTCTAACAGTCTTTCAGCATCTCTCCCGCTCAGTAAGGGATCGATCAGGACCACCCAGCACTGGAAGTCACCAACACGACTCTTCAACTCCTCTCCTGACTGTGACTGCAACCACGACTGACATCAATTCTCTGACCCCCTCCCACTAAGAGTAGGCCCTCTTATACCCTAATTCTCGCTTTGCTAACTAACTGTTGCAACATTAATATCACGCTTTTCTTTCATTGGTCCATGCATGTCAGCCTATTCATTCTTTAATCAAGTTCTCTTGGATTCAAGGGTCCTTGGATCATTTCCTTTCCCATACGCTTAAACATTTCCATCCGATTCGATCAGTTCATTTGTAACTTCTTTCGACACATTCGAGAACTCCGCAGTCATTGTCCTTTCTCTTAGACTTCTTTCCCACGGGCTTTCTGCTGATCATCATGGCACACTATCAGTTCAATTAGGTCACACCAGCCTTGACCATTTCTTGCATCCTAGCCTCTCAGAGACATCACGAGGTTCCGGATTTCTCCAATTTCATCCCGTACCACGTGTCCCCTTGCGCCTGCGCACATCTTCCCACTGGCGGCCATTTTATATCGCCACTCGGTTATACTTTTAGAAGCACTAATTTGAGGCAAACAAAACATAATTAAAATAGAGAAAAATATCCCTTTCGTTTCCCTCCCGTCTACGTACCCCAATTAGTTGTTACCTAGCAGAAAGCAACATTTAAGCTGTTCCTTACTTACCATCACTATTGTTTTTGCAACAACACATTTTATTTCTATGAAGCACAAACATGCATTTATTTTTATTTAGTACGCTTTTATTTTTACGTTATGATTAGACACACGGACATTCATTAATAGATTATTTAGCACATACCTTGGCATATTACCATTCCCACACATACAGTGTTGATTAATACATTTAAACGAACATTTTATTTAATTAATTATAAAATTTGTTAGGGGTTAAATTTTTTATTTTTCCTGCTCCATCAACTCCCCCTTTGGTGATTTTTAAATCACCACATAAAACCCAAGTCATACTTCTTTTCAGGCAGCATGTCTTTCATCCTTTGCTTTCTGTTATTTATACATCTGTTTCTTCTTCATCTTGCCTTTTGGTCTCTTTATACATGCTTTCTTTCATTTTCTCCAACTCAATTTCACCCATTTCTCTCTCTCTTTCTCTCATTATTCTGTTATTTCTTCTTATCTTATTCTGTCTTACTTTTCTCTTTATACATGTTATTACTATTTTCAATATCATGGCTAACAATATTACTATAGTTGCTACTATTATAACTTTCCCTATCACTAGCCTACTCATCCTAGTTAACCAATTCGCTACTGAGGAAAACCCTCTACCAAGTTTTCCCAAAACACTTTCAACCTCCAGTGGAACTAATTCTTTGTGCAAACTTGTAATATTTGTAATATACTTCTGTATATTTTCACTGTTATCAGGAATGTAAGTACAACAATGTTGGACTTTCAACATTCCACAGACTCCACCCTCTTTTGCCAAAAGAATATCAAGGGCAAGCCGATTTTGCATCACCATAGCTCTCATGGCAACCATTTCGGTATTTACCATTAAGAACCCTCCCGCAGTATCTGTAGATAAACGATCTACTACTGTGGATAACTTCCGAATTTTAAATGCATTCAAAGATATTCCCACTGCTGGTATCAATGCTCCAAAAATATCACCTACAATTTCTGAAAAACTTTCCCTCTTTCTACGTGTAAATCTATTAATCATCTTGTATGTTCCCTTTTCTTCTCTGTCCATGTGAATTTTTTTGGAAAGACCAGGCCTACATAGCAAGTTCCATACCAATGGTCCGGTAACCTGTAATAAGCTCTATTCCCACAAACATAATAGATACCTGGAAATATTGGGTCCTTTCCACCTTTGAATCCCCAACCTCCCAGAATTTGATAATTGTCATGGCAGATACTGGAACCTACAAAGTAATTGTCATAGACTGTCTTATTTCTCCTAATGCACAACTTTCCTGTTTGCGGCCAGTCTAATGTCATTGCTGCATTTATCTTTTTCCCTTCATGATTTCCTTCCTCAAACGTCCATAAGCGTTTTCCTTCCTCTTTTATTGCTTCTTTTTGAAATTTCATTCTTCTTTCTTCAACCATGTCTAAAAATACTTTTTCTTATTTCTTTAACTCACAGGTAAGGTTGTTACTAACTATTTCTTCTAACGTTAATTTTCTATGTTCTAAAAAGAATTCTCCTAAAACTTTTGCTGGTTTTACTTTGTTAAGTTCTGGTACTACTGGAATGTTTGCAAAAATCTTATCTATATCAGTATAATAAGATTCTAATCTACCTGTTTTATAAAATAAACTTGCTATTACACTACATGTTATTCCATAAGTCAGAGGTAAGTGATGATAAGTCACACCTTCTGATACTGATGCAGGCAACTGCATACAAACATAACAATCTCTCACATCCATTGTCTCTACGTACTCATATAACAATTTGGTGAAAACATTCTTTGAAAAATCTGTTACTGACTTATCCTTATGCAACTCTGCCCTACTCCTTAAAATAACTCGTTCTTTAATATTAGTTTCTTTTTCTGGTTTAGTATCATTTTTTGCTTCTATCACAGCTACACTAATAGGAATTGTGATTGCTAAAACTATCCATATGGTCATTAATAACCCTGTACAATAACAGCACATTTTGCACCATTTCTTTATAAATTCACATTTATCTCTTCTATCCCTATTATTTTCCATTTTTTTCTTTTTCTATTTGTTAAGCCTCAGAAAATTGTGTCACTACACCTCAGAAATGACTTAGATGCCACTCTGCTTTCAAAAGTCTTTGCTTGGTACTTTCTTTAATTCTCTCCAGAATTCTTTCGTTGTCACATCCGGTGATTTGTCACATCCAGTAAAATTGTCACGTCCGGCAGAAGCACTATAAGTCTTCACTTCAGTTTTGTTGCATCTCACCTTTTCCCATCCGACTTCTCAGTCTCTGGTTTCCGTGAGTGTTTTCTTCTTCTTCTTTGTAATCAGTTAGTGCAATATACAGCCACTCAGGTGACTTAAATTTTGAATTCACTTTCTTTGTCCTTTTGGACTTTTGTAATCTTTTTCCACTGGGTTTTTCTTGTCCCTTTTGACTTGTTACTTCATTTACTTGTTCAGCACCTTCGTCTTCCGCTCTTATTATTCTATATCTCAATTTTCTTACATAGCTGTTGGGCCAATTATCTCCTTTTCTTGGCCTTTTGACCTCACCTTCTCTTTCTTCTCTTTCCGATTTCCAATTTCTTTTTCTTGATTCAGTCTTTGCTTTTTCCTCTCCTCCACTTTCTTCTGTTTCTGTTTCAACTGTTTCACTATTGTCTCTTATTTTGAAACTTATAATCTCGTCATCTCCTGCTGGTGGATCTGTCTTCTCCTTTTTGTTTTCCCTTATTACTGTCCCTCCTCGGGGTTCTTCCGATTTGGTGTTTTTCTCCTTTTCTGTTTCTAAATTTCCCTGTTCTCCTGTTTTTCTATCTATCCCTATTGCTCCTCGGGGTTCTTCTCGATTTTCTAACCTTTTGTGTACTTCTTTCCCTACTTCATCTATTAATATTGTTTCTGAAGGAGTTCCACCATAACTTGTACCTGGTTGTTCATCTAACTCAATTTCTTGCTCAGTTTCTTCTCTAATTGGTTTATAACCCCAAGTTTTCCTTAGGAATTCTTTACGGTTTTCAATTGAATCATCAGAGTCTGAAGTTGTGTCAGATATTTCCAGATGTCGACTTACAGGTCGATCTTCAAATTCTGGAATTTCTGAATTTCTTTCTTCTTCTTCTTCTTCTTCTTCTTCTTCCTCTTCTTCTCTAGAGGTACTTGCAGTTGGGGTTTCCAGATGTCGACTTTCAGGTCGATCTTCAAGTTCTGGCACCCTTTCTTTTATCTTGGTTGTCCCAGCTGTTAAACTTTTATCCCACACTTCCAGACGCCGACTCACATGTCGATCTGTAGGTTCTGGAACTCTGATTGTGTGGCTGGCATGAACCCAGTTCTTTACTCCTGCACACTTGACGGCAGTCGTTGTCACTAGGATTACCTGTCTTGGCTCGTCCCAACGCAGAACTAGACAGTTTCTTCTCCTGTGGACTTTTATGCGGACCCAGTCTCCTGGATTCAAGTCGTGGGCTGGTTTTCTTTCAAGAGTGGTCGCATCCGGTCCAACCTGATGAAACACAGAACGCACCACATCAGCCAGTCCCTTGCAATAATCCAGTACTAGATCATCAGTTATAGTTAATAACTTGTTGACGGGTACGTGTGCTTGTCTCATTGCTCGTCCCATGATCATCTCATGAGGACTGAGTCCCGTTTTCGTTTCAGGGATGCTTCTGATGGTCATCAGAACAAGAGGCAGTGCATCCGGCCATTTGAGTCCTGTAGCTTGACACATTTTTCCTAATCTGTTTTTAATTGTTCCATTAATCTGCTCTACTACCCCAGAAGCCTCTGGTCTGTAAGCACAATGTAGTTTTTGTTTAATACT
The DNA here is from genome assembly GCA_963921515.1 of Calotriton arnoldi. Lineage (NCBI taxonomy): Eukaryota > Metazoa > Chordata > Amphibia > Caudata > Salamandridae > Calotriton > Calotriton arnoldi. Next base: position 729,100 of record CAWUFW010007157.1, on the reverse strand, counting down.
CAGAGCTTCACAAATCAATTGGATCAACTCATTTTGGAAATGTGTTCCTCTATCTGTCTCAACCGTGACTGGAAAACCATACCTTGGAATGAACTCTCGCAGCATAGGTTTTGCCACTGTTGTTCCATCATTCCTTCTTGTGGGGTATGCCTCCACCCAACGAGAGAACAAACAGACGACCACTAGAACATATCTTAATCTGTTACTAGGGGGCATCTCAATAAAGTCCATCTGTATTCTTGTGAATGGACCTCCTTCTCGTCCTATTGTTCCTAGACTCACTACTGTTTTTCTTCCTGGGTTAAACTGTTGACAAATAAGACATCTTTGACAAAGACTTTCAGCAATGGCTCTGAATTTTGGGTTATACCAGGTTTGTCTAAAAAGTCTAATCATTGCATCTCTCCCAATATGAGCTTGTCCATGGTACATCCGTGCCATGTCTGCAATCATGCTATCAGGCATAACTGGTCTTTCATATCTGTATACCCACACACCATTATTGTCCTGTCTTCTACATCCTGCTTTTATCCAGTAATCTTTTTCCTCATCTCTTGCTGTTTCTTGTAACTGCCTTACTTCATCCCATGTTTCGACAGTATTAGTGAAAAGCAAAGGACAAGAGACATGCTCCCTTTCTCTATTTTTGTTCAGGGACGCCATGTTTTCCGCACAATATCTAGCGATCTCATCAGCATAATTATTGCCGACCGCTATGTAGTCTTCGTTTTTCTTATGCGCCTTGCACTTCACTACAGCTATTTGTTTAGGCAACTGTATCGCCTCAAGCAGTCTTTTAACATAATCTCCATTTCTGATAGGTGTTCCTGCAGATGTCAAAAATCCTCTTTGTGACCAAATCTGACCGAAATCGTGTACGATGCCGAAACCATATTGGCTATCAGTCACAATCGTGATTCGTACATTTTTTCCCAATTTACATGCTTGAATCAAAGCAATTAGTTCCGCAACCTGGGCAGACCTAACTCCTTTCAGACAAGACGCTTCCATCACAGTTGCCACTGTGCATACTGCGTAAGCTGCGCTTAACACTCCTTCTTTTGTGCGTAAACATGAACCATCTACAAACATGACATAATCCGATTCCTTTAACGGTTCATCTTTTATGTCAGCTCTTGGTTTTGTGCAATATTCCAGCACATTCAGACAATCATGATCTACTTCGTCTTGTTCAATTATACTCTCTTCATCTGGCAATGATGTAGAAGGATTTACATTTATGCATCTATCTATGGTCACATTTTCAGCACTCAAGATTACTTTTTCGTACTTAGTCAGCCGACTATGTGTCATGTACTGTGTTTTTGTTCTTGTCAATAGAATTTCTACTGAATGGGGAACATATACTCTCAGTGGATACCCCATCACTATACCTTCACTTTGTTCCAGACTTACACAAGTAGCAGCAACTGCTTTCAGACATCCAGGCAATGCTTTTGCTATAGGATCTAAAACAGCTGAAAAGTAAGCGATTGGCCTCTTCATGGTCCCGTGTTTTTGTACCAGTACTGAAAATGCACATCCATCTCTTTCACTGCAGTACAACTCAAAATCCTTCTCATAATCAGGCATGCCTAAAGCAGGGGCCTCACACAGTTTCTTTTTCAATTCTTTGAAAGATTTCATTTCTTCTTTGTTTAACTCAAAAGGGTCTTTTACATCTTTCTTTGTCAATTTTTGTAAGGTTTTGCAATCAAAGAAAATCCACTTATCCACTGTCGACAATATCCAACCATTCCCAAAAACATTCTTACCTCTCTTTGAGTCATTGGTGCTCTCATTCCTTGAATCATTCTTACTCTTTCTGTCGCTATTTTCCGCACTCCTTTCTCAATTTTATGCCCTAAATACTGAACTTCTTTCTGACAAAACTGTAATTTTGAAGGAGACACTTTATGTCCTCTTTTCTCCAAATGGTTCAGTAAAGCAATTGTGTCACTTACACATGCTTCTTTGGTTTTCGATGCTACCAATAGGTCATCGATATACTGCACCATCACTGATTTTTCTGGCATCTTCAAATCTTCCAGAGATTTCTTTAGAATCTGATTAAAAATTGAGGGGCTTTCTGTATACCCCTGTGGAATTCGGCACCATGCCAAAATACGCTCTCCGAACCGGAATGCAAATAATGGCTGGCTATCTGGATGCAAAGGAATAGAGAAAAATGCGTGACACAAATCTATCACAGTGTACCACTCAGCTTCATGCGGGATTTGATATAGAATTACTGCAGGGTTTGGCACTATTGGACAACATGGTACAACTATTTTGTCGATCTTTCTCAAATCCTGTACTATTCTATATGTTCCATTTGGCTTTTTCAGTCCCATAATAGGTGAATTACATGGACTGCTCATGATTTCTTTCAGAATTCCCTGTTCAATCATCTTATTTATCACAGGAGTTATTCCTTCAATTATTTCTGGAGTTAATTTGTACTGTGGCGTGTTTGGATAAATTATCCCTTCTTTCACTGTCACTTTTACAGGATCAACTTCTCTCATTAACCCAATGTCTTCTCCTGTAAAATCCCACACACTTTCTTTTACAGCACTTTTAGTTCTTCTGGAAGTTTTTCTGCATCAAATGCAGGAAACAAACCATTCGTTTCAGGTTCTTGATTCATCAAAGTTACTTTGTACAAAACATCTTCATCTGAAGTCTGAAAACCTATTCCATCTGGCGTACAATAAATTGTGCAATTCATTTTACACAAAAGGTCACGACCTAGAAGATTTACAGGACTACAATCGCACACTACAAATTTATGCATTTTGCTAAAAGAACCAATTTTTACTTCTACCAATTCAGTAAGTGGGGTTTTAATCTGCTGATTGGCTACTCCTACCACTTGGATGTATTCACCTGAGAGAGGAAGGTTCGGAATTTCCACTGATCTAACAGTAGAACGGGTAGCTCCAGTATCGACAAGGAATGTTACGTTTGCACCATTCACTTCTCCATCCACAAAGGGACCAGACTGATCTACCTCTAGAGTTGCGCCAAGCACGCACTCTTTCCCCTCTCCTGCGCACCGTCAGAAACTTTCATCCGGGTCATCCTCACTCTGACGCAACCAATACTGAGAAATGTTAGCTGCTCGCGGCAACTGTGTTACCTGCTCTCCTCCGTAGAATCCTGTTTCTGTACTGTATCTTTGCTGGTTAACAGTGTTGGGAAGTGGTGGTTGTGGCACCTGACTTTGTTGAACAACTACCTCATTCTGCACCTGTGGAGTTAATGATTGATGTTCCGGATTAGGTTTAGGTGGGAACTTACACTCATTTCTCCAATGCCCTAATTTTCCGCAATTATGACATGGCCATTTCTTCTTTGCCTCTTCTAGACTCACTTGTCCTTTTCCTTTACCTATGTTTGGTTGCATCTTATTCTGTCCTGATTCGTTTCCATTATTATTGTCCAATTGGGCTTCTTGTTTCTCTGCCACTTTCACTTGTGCCCACATTGCCTTTTCTTTCAATTTACGCTGTTTACTCTCTATTTCATCACTACAATACTTAGCATACCTCAGCACCTCATCTACACTTCCATTCTGCCAGTTTATCATATGTTGCTTAATCATATCGCTTATTTCTTGTTTCAGGCCAAACACAAATCGGTATACAAAATGACTCATGTCCTTTTCACTCAATTCCTTATAACCGCTATACTGCTTGAAAACCAATAACAAACGCTCATAATATGCATGTACAGACTCCTTACTTTCCTGTGTAGTTCTATCAATCTTAACCCAATCTGTCTCTTTGGGAGGAATCTTATTCTTCAAAAAGGTAATCACCTTGTCGTATTTCTTCATCACATCTGGTCCTGGAGCTCCTGTCTTAGGATCTCTTGGATATTCTGTAGTTGGCCAGTCAACTGTAATCTTACATTCTGACCACAGATCCGTTGGTACCACTATGTCAAACAATCCATCCAAATCTATCCACAACACTTTTGAGACCTTTACAAACCTTTCTACCTGTCGGTACCACTCAACTGGCTTCTCTCTTAGTTTTGGAAAGTCATTTGTAAATGACAGGATGTCCTGCCTAGTCCAGGGAACATGCACGTAACTACCACCTGGAGTTTCTCTCATAGGGTATTCTTTAACAACAGGTTCTTTTTCTGTTATCATAAAAGCCAATGAACCTTTGTCTATACTTTTCTCATTCTTCTTTGTCCATCTAACCTTCCATCTGTCCACATCACCCCATTTTCTCAACAAAACAATCAACTCTTTTATCTGTGTCAGCCTTCCTGCTGTATTCAAATTTTCAATATCTTTTTCACAAAAATCTACTCTGTATGGTTTCTGCAATGTTTTTACTTTTGCAAAATCTATTCCAATCTCACTAGCCACTTCTTCTAGTTTGTCATGTAAATTCTTTGCCCTCCATGTTATACTTTTGCACAGAAACATTATTTCATCATCCTGATAATTTTTTTATCTTTTCAGTACCAATCGTTCCTAGAATTAATTCTTCCATGTCAATTTTCAATCTGATCACATCTAATGGTTTTTCTTCTGTTTCTTTTATTTTAAAAGCTTTCATCCACTCATTTAACTCATCAGGAGTCGGACCTATGGGAGTACTATTTATTTCTGTCCAATTTCCACTCTTTTCAGGTGTCACTGTTGCAGATTCAGTTACCATAGGTATTTTCCTACCGTTACATTCATTTACTGTCAAATTTTCAGGTGGGCTTGGTCTGTAAGCACTAGCCAGATTGCTTGTACCTGGACTTGTTTCCATTCTTTCCTTTTCTCTCTGAAATTGTGAACTCAAGGGAATCACCAAAGATCGTTCATCAATTTTCTGATTCTCAAAAACTGGTATTACTGGACCTATTGTTACAGGCACAGTAACTGCTTCCATATTTTTCGTTAATTCTCTAATTTTCTCAGTTAGTTCTTTTGTTGTCCTTGCCAATTCGCTTGCATTGTCGCTTTCTATTCCCTCATTTTGAGAAGTTCTCATTTGTTCTTGTGACCTATTTACTTCATTTTTCTTTTCCGGACTTTTATTTCGCATAGTCTCTATTGGTGGCGCATTTGGTGTCACCACTGTAGAACTCTGCTGATACGGAGGTGGATTTCTATTTAAAATATCTTCCAGCAACTCGTCATCCGTTTCGCTCTCATGCATATACTTTTCTCTCTCTATATGTTTCTTTTTCTCAGTCCGTTTTTTCTTTGTCCCCTCCTCAACTGTAAAAGCTGAAAACAAACCTCCTGTCATGTTAGCACATCTCCATCGTTTTATTCTGTCCTCATGATTCATTCCCCACAATCTTCCGGGCACAAACTCATAACCTTTCATTCCTCTGAATCTTTCTCGCTCGTACATCTCATCTTCCCATTCTGTTAAAGCCTCAAACTGTGTCGGTCTAGGTCTAGGTTCCAATTTAAACATTTTTTCTCTTAGATTCCGTAAAACCGCTACATTAAAAGAACCATTTTCAGGAAAAGCCAATGCTCCATCATTCTTTGTATATTTTACCCAATTGTCCAACCATATGCACGTATGATATCCATATTTCAGCATCATATGTGAAGCTGCTGATTTCGGCGGAGGAATTACTTGTCCCTCTCTAGTCACAACCTTTTTGTCTTTCTTAAAGAAATTCTTTAATTTCGTCGTCTATGACGTTCTCTCCCTTTCATACTCGTAATACGGCATGTTTTCTATTTTTTTTCTCTCTTTACTCTAACGCTGTTTCTGTGTACGGAACTTCGACCAATTACAGCGCGATTCACACTAACGTACCAATCAGAACAATTCCCACCGTCCGCGAACCAACCAATCCTAGCGCGGCACTTTTCTACGTCACTCCTGCTCTGTGTTCACGTGACTAGCGCACTAACCAATCCTAGCGCGGCACTTTTCCACGTCACTTCTACTCTTTACCCCTCCTTTACAAAATTTATCGGCAATTTTTCTTTTCGCTGTTTTCTTCGTTAGTTACAACAAATAAACAATTCCATAGTCTGATTCGCTAAACAAAGTGACAGCTTTGTCCTTTTACACAAGAATCCTGCTTTTCCAGTAGGCAGCGCTTACCTCTACCCTACTACAGAATTATTTACTCTCGCCGATAAAGTAGCACTTCCTCTACCTTACCCTTCTTTCAAACAAACAATTTACTCGTTTCTCTGGGGATAAGACACATGTGGAGACTAGGCTCCTGAGAATTAAGGCCAAAGTTTCACAAGTAAACGTGATTTGCTATTTCATTTACACACTTTTCACACCGAAATCCCTAACATAACACAACCTGCGTTATAACCAAAATGAATTCAGACCATGTACCAAATTCCATGTGACTTCTCTTGCCACACGTGTTCCACTTCCTACATCCCAGAAGCGTGAAAACTTACATATAACATAACGTGACTCAACATATAGTGTTAGTCATCAAAAAAATAATCAATAATCAATAAACAATAATCACTAAACTAATCTATAGAAAACCATAACTCTGCTACCAAGAAATCTGATGCAGCGCGTACAATAAAAACTATTCTCCTCCTAGGTTACTTATAGGTCATCCAGGGGCAAACTATATTTCTCATATCCACATGACGATGGGGCCCATAAACATCGTCTAACACACACGCACACTCCTGGATTTCCTTTACACCTTTGTGAAATTCTGTACTCCTAGGAGAAGCATGAAAACTAAATGGAGAACACCATTTTATGTACCGCTGGAAGAGCCAGGATATCTTATTACCTTATTTTGTCCCTTTCTTTTAGTTATTTCTTAAGATATTCCTGCTTATTGTTTGTCGATGATTCATTCATTTAAGAAATTAGTTCATAGTGATTAAGACCAGCTGAATCACAATGACCAACTACTTATGTCACAATCATTTAAGAAAATAACCACTGAGTCATTTTGGGTTTAAAGAATCTTAAATTTTATATAAATTTTAAAGCATGAAAAGAATTTTAATACTTTATTCAATTATTCATTCTTAAATTCACAATTTTTATTAAGCATAATCAATTTATTGCAGAAAGGAAATTTTGTCATGAAGCCAAAAACCCTAATTACCTGCCTAGCTTCCTAATTTAGCCTAATGATTTCTAACCTAAGTTAGGAATTAGAAATAGCCTGATTCTCATACTCAACTGTAAAATTAAGACAGCAACAGCAACTTCAGCTCGTCAGCATCAGCTACCTGCAACCCGTCTCCTCTAACAGTCTTTCAGCATCTCTCCCGCTCAGTAAGGGATCGATCAGGACCACCCAGCACTGGAAGTCACCAACACGACTCTTCAACTCCTCTCCTGACTGTGACTGCAACCACGACTGACATCAATTCTCTGACCCCCTCCCACTAAGAGTAGGCCCTCTTATACCCTAATTCTCGCTTTGCTAACTAACTGTTGCAACATTAATATCACGCTTTTCTTTCATTGGTCCATGCATGTCAGCCTATTCATTCTTTAATCAAGTTCTCTTGGATTCAAGGGTCCTTGGATCATTTCCTTTCCCATACGCTTAAACATTTCCATCCGATTCGATCAGTTCATTTGTAACTTCTTTCAACACATTCGAGAACTCCGCAGTCATTGTCCTTTCTCTTAGACTTCTTTCCCACGGGCTTTCTGCTGATCATCATGGCACACTATCAGTTCAATTAGGTCACACCAGCCTTGACCATTTCTTGCATCCTAGCCTCTCAGAGACATCACGAGTTTCCGGATTTCTCCAATTTCATCCCGTACCACGTGTCCCCTTGCGCCTGCGCACATCTTCCCACTGGCGGCCATTTTATATCGCCACTTGGTTATACTTTTAGAAGCACTAATTTGAGGCAAACAAAACATAATTAAAATAGAGAAAAATATCCCTTTCGTTTCCCTCCCGTCTACGTACCCCAATTAGTTGTTACCTAGCAGAAAGCAACATTTAAGCTGTTCCTTACTTACCATCACTATTGTTTTTGCAACGACACATTTTATTTCTATGAAGCACAAACATGCATTTATTTTTATTTAGTACGCTTTTATTTTTACGTTATGATTAGACACACGGACATTCATTAATAGATTATTTAGCACATACCTTGGCATATTACCATTCCCACACATACAGTGTTGATTAATACATTTAAACGAACATTTTATTTAATTAATTATAAAATTTGTTAGGGGTTAAATTTTTTATTTTTCCTGCTCCATCACTGTCCTCTCAATCTTGAGTGCTTTACCTTCCTGTTTCTCAATCACTTTGTTATTCTTATACCAGGTAAAATGTGTCTCTCTTGGGTTACTGCTCTTCACCACACATGACAGTTCCATTAGATGTCCTTCCTCCGGGTCCTCGGCTAGAACAGCATGTACACCTTTGGGAGAATCTATAATAAAAGAGCAAAGTTTTGATATCTGCAAGTGCTTAACAATATTAAAAGATTGACTGTGTTGTACCGATAGCACTAGTACAATTATATTTCTGCGCATCCCCTGAAGATATATAATTTTCTACAGGCCATCAATCTGGGGGCCTATTTGCAGTGGGGGCTGATTCTGAACGGGGATGGGGCAAGGAATGGGTGGGGGTGGTTGGGGGGATTGAAATAAAAAAAATAAACTTGCCTTCTCCAACACAGCAGTATGCCTCTCCTCGTCCTCGCTCTTCTGCAGCCCTGGACTCCAGGCTTCCGGACTCTGCCAGCAGTCACGATGCTCCAGGAGCAGCATCGTGATTGGTCTGAGCATCCTGTTTGGACGCTCAGGCAGTGCCTGGGGAGGCTGGGAATGTTCTCCACAGGGCTGTGGAACACAGCGCAATGGAGAACATGCCAAGTGCGCATGATGGTTTGGCCAGCCCTAGAGGGCCGGTCAAAGCATCATTGCCCATTTAGGAGTGGGCAAACCACTCCTGCTCCCTCTGATGCGGGTAGCCCAGGCACGCCCCGCTAGACCTTGCTAGAGTCTAAAGAAAAATAAAATGATAATAGCTGCTTGTTATTATCATTTTATTTTTATTTTGCACTGCTCAAACGAGCAGTGGGGTGACGCTCTTTCGCCTTAGCGGAGGAGCCGCCACTGTCTAAGCCTTGGTCTGTAGGGATCTTTGCTGTGTCTGCACAATTTCATTAATTACATTTATATGTTATATGTCACAAGCTGTCACTCTGTCTCTCAGCAGCATTGAGTTGTATGTCAGAATACTTGAAGCAAAATATTGTTTACAAAAATATAGGGTGTAGAGTTTCTATTATTAACTCTAATGAGGCGATATTTTATATTTAGGATAGTTCAATCATACAATCATTTGGTTATTATAGTCTGACACCATGCTTTCCTATAGGTCATACAGACTCACAAAACTGTGGACAACAACTCCAGCATGGATGATCCGCAAACGTGGCAGTTGATGTCCTGTTCCCCAATGTTCACTTCATTATGAAGTCACAAAGGCAGGGGCCAAAAGGCACTATGCTCACCTAGAGCAGGTTCATATCCCTACTCCGCCCCTCTCTCCACTGACAGCCTCACTCACGGGACACCTACCTAGATCACACATTCTGTGTCCGAGCAGGTGGACATACAGCAGCACAAATCTATGTTCACATTTACACATCAAGCAGAAAAACACAACACTTATAACATTACGCACATAACACAGCGCACAACAATAACATAATGCGAGAACAGCCCTTCTCCCCTTAAAGAGTACGGCATCACAATATACAATAATCCACCTTAACAACACTGAAGGAGAATGGCAAATATAGCATCACAATATAGGCAACCGACAAAGGGTAACACACCACCCCTGGCACAGAAGATTTGGATATAGTCTCTATGCAGCACAATATTTCTCAGCATACAATTGCACAACATTTACACACATAGGTGCACCCAATATGTCACTCTCACTAGTGTAGATCATATTTAGGGACATAGATGCTATATTCCTCAGAAAATAGATGCTCTGTCCACTGGCGCATAACATTCTCAGAAAATGAAACTACTTTTACGGGTGCAAAACAAGCATGTTAAACAGAAAAAAACAGTAGCTACACTGGCAATAGTTTTAGGAAAGCAAAATAACTATGCTCACTGGCATACATCAAATCTGTCAAACAAAGACAAACTGACATACACTTTCAGAGGAAAGCAAACACATAGTAAACCATATTTCAAAGATCAGAGCATGGCCGGTACTCAGATAAGGCACTTCAAAACATATCCACAGGCCTCACTCAATATTAATAAGCACAACTTGGCAGTGAACCGCACTACCATTCAGAGACACCATCCATCACAATACCTGGGCACCCACCACTACCATTGAAGGAAAACACACAGTAAGACACTCATCAAGCTACCATTTACTCCTAAATCCGTAGTGATTGTTGCTACCACTGGTCAGAAGTTTAAAATTTTTAAGGAAAATAATCTATGTTGTCAAGGGGCGCAATTGCTACTTGCCCTTGTAAATAAATTCACTTGGCCCATCTGCTCCCTAAATCTATTAGCAGTGCTGGAACATACACATTACTATTTTCTGTTTATTTTATTGAAACTACCAACAGATTGAAAGCTTTACAACAATGCAAAAGTGATTTTTTTTTTAAAGCAAAAACAGCTCCAGTAGTAGAGTTTTAGGTAAATTCAGTGCCTGCAGCTCATTACTCAGAAAACACTTTCCCAGGATCATACTCAATTTCAAAGTGGAATGCATAAAACAGTATAGGCAGCTCCTATGTTGTTGGTGTAACTCTACCTCAGCTCTGAACTGTACTAGGTCTTGAGTGTGAATGAGAAGGGGGAGTCTTTTGGTGGGTTTTGAGTTTGGAGGCTCCTATTTGGGTTGGGGCGGCCCTGCAGGTATGTGATGTGCATTTCTTTTGCTTATTAAATAGATGATATTACAGTACAGACTTATGCTACATTTGATTACGTAGGGACTGCTCCTTAGTCAGAAAAAGTGTCTAATTATCTGAATGGTATCCTGATGGTAGGAGCTCTTTGTGGAGATCTTTTCAACAAAATGGTTGATAAAAATGGGTACACGATTTCTAGAGCGTTAAATTACTTTGTGGGTTACCAACTACAATTTAAAGATGTTGCCACTGGCAAGAGTAAACTAATATAAATACTTGATGCTTGGGAACCATAATCAATCCCAACACCCACTGGTAGACATGTTTTATCCAACACTGAAAGGCCCTTATTGGCTCCAAGGCCTTCTTAAGATCTGTGCATCCCTAGTGACACTGTCACTACTCTACCAGTAAGACCTATTGGGTGCTACGTTGTCGAGGGTCTGGTATCCTATGGATGGACATACATTCTCAGCTTAGTTATGGTTTACTTCTCTTGTTAAACATCTTAAGTGCCCCATTGTATCCTATTAGTTGTATATTAGGAAGGATGTACCAAAGACTGGTATAACACCTTTAACTCCCTCTTAGATCTTGCAAAATTATGTGAGATAAACAGATGTTATATACAATTCGCCAGCTGAGCAGTTTTTGAAATTAGCGACTGAAGTTTGTCCCGTCTAAGGAGAAATAATAGGAATCATCAATATCAGGAACACTTTCTAGATATAGCACGTTTGTAACAGTGAGCTTTAGCTATAACAGCTTTCTAAGCCTCCTTAACAATCTGCAAAATATATTTGGTTAACTATAGATCTTGGTGCTCTAAAGTAACTATATGAATTCAGCAAAGCTGATGAGACATTTTTCACTGTGAAAGAGGGAGGAGATTCAATCGGTAGCATGATTAAAGAGTATTCTTGGGTACATAAATGATTGAGATCCAAATAGGAGGCCTGCACTGGCCACAGGTGCGCGCTTAGACTCACAAGTGCAGTTTAGATGACTTTTTTTTTAAACTTCTGATGAATTAGAGGAAGGTATAAAGTGTACTCAGTACAGCAGATGTATTTAGCATGAGCTACATGCTAAATACATTCTGGGCCTTATTACGATAAAGTTCGGAAAGCCTCTGACCACAGGTCGGAAGCTTTCAGAGCCTCGTCGCTGTTTCAATTCCGACCGCTTAATTTCAATGTAGGCAGTCAGAATTGAAACTGGCTGGTCATTCCGGCTGGCATACGATAGGCTGAAGGAGCCTGTCGGCCAGTCAGAACGCCACATGTTCCCAATGTGACGGCATTTACGCCGTCGGGATTAGGATGCTCGGTTTCCGACAGGCTTTCTATTACAGGCTTTCCGACATGGAAAGCCTGATGGAAAGCGATATTGGGGGCCCCTAGCACGGCCCCCTTCTCCTAGCGGCCTCCCGTTAAGGGCTGAGGGGGCACCTCCGGTGCCCCCCTGTTTATCCCTGCACGGTGTGGCAGGTACATTGAGGTGCCTGCCACGCGGTGCAGGTATGAACACAATCTCCAATTTCTCTATTGGTGCTTGTGCTACTGCCGGTTTACAGCTGCAGCACAAGCTCCCATAGAGAAATGGGAGTATGCGACCGCACCATGTGCGGTCTCATTGTAATTGCAGTGTCGGGACTGCCAACCGGAGGTCAGTCAGTCCTGAGACCGCGACACTGTCGGTCAGAGGCAACTCCGACCGACATCGTAATCGAGCCCTCTGTGTCTCTTGGTAATATGTGACTTACCATCACTTCATTAGCATTCCTTATGATTATTCATTTCTTCCTTCCCAACCTCTGATGAAGGATGAAGCACAACATTTTTAGCAGCTATTCCATATCTAGCTAGGTAAGAAAATGTTGTGGGCATTGAATCTGGATATGAAACCTCTGCATTGACACCTTATAAGTTTCATTCAAGTCCTGGTGCGCCTTCCCTAATACCTTGAGGTTTAACCAGGAAATACTCCAACCTGGAAATACTCCAAGACTTCAATAACACCAAGGAACATGTGAAATTCCTTTAATCAAAATATGAAAACCAATACCAGAAATTCTAAAACATTTTCAATATTAAGTAAAGGAATAGTCAGCGCTAAAACCTAAAACAATGCTCTGGTCTAAAAATATACATCTGTCAATAAAGAGAGACTTGCAAACCTCCTTATTAACAATAAATATTTACAATGATTTATTGATGAAACTGCTGACATATGTTTAAAAAACTTGTGATCCAGAAGCTTCTATATCTTGTGACCCCTGACCGCAGATGAGAGCAATTGTTCCTGAAACATTTTAGATGGCAGACCTGATGCTGTGTTGTAAAGTGATGACATCACAGTGGCATGAAGCAGGATAGTAAAATCCTATGAAGAAAGACAAAATACCATACTTTTTGCTGTGACCTTCCTCTTCAGCAAAGGGGAAGGTTCAATCTGTCTGAACTCATGTTTAGGCTGCAAAATATACATGAGATTTAATAGTTAGTTTGTGACCATTCCCATCCCACAGACTTGCAATTACTTACTGGTTAAAAGGTATGAATGAAACCACACTCACGTTTGACGTTGACAGAAATTACACTGGAAGAGGAGCTGCCCATCACATTGTGGGCCACGCAGTGGTAGTCCCCGGCATCATCCATGGCTGTCCTCTCAATCTTGAGTGCTTTACCTTGCTGTTTCTCAATCACTTTATTATTCTTATACCAGGTAAAATGTGTCTCTCTTGGGTTACTGCTCTTCACCACACATGACAATTCCATTAGATGTCCTTCCTCCGGGTCCTCGGCTAGAACAGCATGTACACCTTTGGGAGAATCTATAGTAAAAGAGCAAAGTTTTGATGTCTGCAAGTGCTTAACAATTTTAAAAGATTGACTGTGTTGTACCGATAGCACTAGTACAATTATATTTCTGCGCATCCCCTGAAGATATATAATTTTCAACAGGCCATCGATCTGGGGGCCTATTTGCAGTGGGGGCTGCCTCTGAGCGAGGGTGGTGGGGCAGGGAATGGGTGGGGGTGTTTGGGGGGATTACAATGAAAAAAATAAACTTGCCTTCTCCAACGCAGCAGTATGGCTCTCCTCATCCTCGCTCTTCTGCAGCCCTGGACTCCATGCTTCCGGACTCTTCCAGCAATCACGATGCTGCAGGAGCTGCGTCGTGATTGGTCTGAGCGTCCTGTTTGGACGCTCAGGCAGTGCCTGGGGAGGCTGGGCATCTTCTCCATGGGGTTGTAGAACACAGCCCATTGGAGAACATGCCAAGTGCGCATGACGGTTTTGTCGGCCCTAGAGGGCCGGTCAAAGCGCCATTGCGCACTTACGAGTCGGCAAACCACTCCTGCTCCCTCTGATGTGGGGAGCCCAGCCCCGCCCCGCCCGACCTGGCTGGAGTATAAAGAAAACTGAAATGATTCATAACCTATCCTGAAAGGAGCTCCTCGGTTCACAATGTTCACAACTCTATTATTCAAGTAATGGCTTCGTGCAAAAAAAGGTTCTTAGGCAGTCTGATGAATTTTAAACTCTCTGGATTATTTCAAAAACCTTTCAAATTGTTAGATCCACACTATATAGTAACAAATCAACAAAGCGTTTCGTCCACACTTGGACATCATCAGGGCTGTAAATTAAAAGAAAACACAATACATCAATGAACAAATTACTGGTGTTCCTCTTTTTCAAAAACAAGAATTCATCAGTGTCCCCACAATTATTACATTAACTCAAGTCTTAAACAGTAATGCCTGGCTATATCCAATCTTTGAATTTTCCCTGGTTCCAAGGGTATAAAATTCCCTTGTACCAACATAACAATAATTCTATACCATGCACCTGGTGCCCATGACTGCCTCGTGAGAACATATCATGCTTTCACATCCCATCTTAATACAATTCATTATAATCACAGTTGATCAGAACACGTTCAAATATGTCTAAAAGTCTTAATACAAATTCATTATAATTGCAGTTAGTTAGAAACCTTCAATTCCATCTCCCAAAGTTGAATATATTAATAGTCCCCCATCACTCCCCTCCTTCAATGTCAATGGTCCTGTCTGATCCAATACACTAATCCACTTCCTAAGCGCCAGTAACCAGTATCCTTAAAATTACTGATACTGAAAACATACCTCCAAATTATGTATTGATAATCTGCTCCGAATTCCCTGATACATCCATCCCATTAATGAGGAAGTTTTCTACAAAACAATAAATATATATGTCTATGTGTGCGATAGAAATTAACACACACATTCATGTCCCAAGCCCATTACAATTGGGCGAGTTGCCCCAATGTAGCTGTCTACCCAGGTGTGTTAAACACAGTACCAGCACCCCTCCGTAATGCAAAAAATATATATGCAAATGTGCAGTCAAATTTGACTCATATATTAATATCCCATGCCATTACTCATCAAGCGCTATGTTCAATCATAGCTGTAAACATTATGTCGACCATGGGGTGGGATTTTTGTTTAGAACCCCCCCCTCCTAAAATCCTATTACTAATCGCCACCACCAGTTTGCTTCCCTTCTGAAAGGTATATTAACCAAAACAATCGAACTTTGCCGTGTTTAAGGAATAAAACCATCCCTCTTGTTAAGCAGTTCCGGAGCTGCCCCAAACACAGCAGACCTCCCGTTCCCTGTTCTCACCTGACTAGTAGCGCGTTCAAATTCAGTGTGCCTTCTATCCTGGTCGGTTCGATAAATCCCGCCATGAGCCAGCCACCTCTAACCTCCTTCTATTTAACGCGCTTCTAGGCCAATCAAATCATCTCTTTTCCATGCCACTGTTTAGCATATTTAAAGGATGTTCCCTCTCTGGTCCTCCATGGTGAAAGCCAATCACGCGCATGCAATGTCACAATGCCTGACCCGCCTGATCTTACACGTGCCCTGCTTGCGAACTCAGTTAGTCCACTATTTTGAAAGCTTCCAAAGTGCTCCCTCTCTGGTCCTACATACTACTAAACAATCACAATTTACCTAGCTTCAGCAAATACTTGATCTGCCTGATTCTGGGCGTGACCTAAGTTCATACTTGAATTGTGCGATGTTCGCGTTCTGTTTAAAAGAACGCGAACATCTCTTTTCATCTCTTTTCCATGCCACTGTTTAGCATATTTGAAGGATGTGCCCTCTCTGGTCCTCCATGGTGAAAGTCAATAACGTGCATGCAATGTCACAATGCCTGCCCTGCCTGATCTTGGGGGTGGCCAGCGTGAGAATTCAGTTAGTCCACTACTTTGAAAGCTTCCAAAGTGCTCCCTCTCTGGTCCTACATACTACTAACCAATCACAATTCACCCAGCTTCAGCAAATACTTGATCCGCCTGATTCTGGGCATGACCAAAGTTCATACTTGAATCGTGCGATGTTCGCGTTCTGTTTAAAACCTTCTAAAAGGGCGTGATGGGTGTGCCATCTCATTTCCCCTATAAATATATGGTCATTATATATGATTACAACAACCTCCATCCTTACTCTTGTACCTTCCGCCTCTGCTGCCCAGTTGCAGGGGTGGCCTGCGTGATTATAAAACCACCTCCTGTCTGTCACTGGTAAATCAATCTTTCCCGTATTTGGCGCAATAATGCTGCCCAAACCTCTCAGTCTACCTATATGTCCCTCATTACTGGTGTAAAGTCTCAAACTGAGTTCGCACACTGGCCACGCCCAAGATCAGGCGGGTCAGGCATTGTGATATTGCATATCACCATGGAGGACCAGAGAGGGAACATCCTTCGAATATGCTAAACAGTGGCATGGATAAGAGATAATTTGATTGGCCTAGTAGTGGTTTAACCCCTTCCATGCTCATGACGAGCTCAGCTCGTCATGCTGCGCAGTGCTCGTGTGCGCATGACGAGCTGAGCTCGTCATGATCCCGCCCGCTTAATGAAAAGCCCCGCACAGGGCGAAAATCGGCCGCGCATGCAAGGGGTTAAATAGAAGGAGGTCAGAGGTGGCCGGCTCATGGCGGAATTTATCAAACCAGCCGGGAGAGAAGGCGTGCTGGATTTGAACGTGCTACTAGTCAGGAGAGAACAGGGAACGGGAGGTCTGCAGTGTTTGGGGCAGCACCAGAACTGCTTAACAGGAGGGACGGTTTTATTCCTTAAACATGGCAAAGTATGATTGTTTTGGTTAATATACCTTTCAGAAGGGGGGGCGTGGCTTGAACCGCCACAAGATGGCCGCGTCGGGTTGAGGCTCCGCGAGTGAACGGAACCTCAGAGCTTCGTTGGAGCTGTTTTCCCCGGCGGCGGCGGTCACGCTGTGAAGATATCCATGGAGTTAGCGCGGGGGCACAGGTAGCGGTTCTTTTTTTCACTTATAAACCAAATTTTCGACCTGTTTCCCCCACGCCGCTCTTTCCTCTCAGGCGCCTGAGGTGGCGCCCGCCATTTTCTTACCGCGAAACGCTCTTTCTCTTCACCAGTTTGTTGGGGCTGCCTGTCAAGCGGCTTCTGAGACGCCGCTAAAGCTTAACTGCAGTGCTACATCCCCAGCATATAACAGTGCCTGAATTACCTGCTCCAATGGGTATGGCAACAGAATATCAGCAAAATTTACACTTTATATGACAATGTGTTCAATTGGATGATCTTTGAACTACTCTTCATTTTCATTTTATTGGAAGTCACCATATGACTATTCAAGCCCATGTCGGGTGACAATAATGTTGACTTTGTCTACTCTTTTTGACTAAATCCACTTAGTTTGGAACACAACTGTGTGCTTTGATCGTCATACCGTCATCTATGACCGTATTTCTTCGCCCACTTTGGAAATATTTATGTGAACTGGCTTCTGAATGCTTTCTAGCTAATGCTATGGCTTGAGTCTTTTTTTTTTTTTATCCAGTACTTGGGCGGCCTCCTCAGATTGGATTGCACTGGCTGCTGTGTTTTTGATGCTGTTTCTATAATCCGCAGATCCTATATTTGTAAGGCAACGGCTACCAAGTCAAACACCATACCTTAAATAAGTTCCAAGTGCAGTCGCCTGTTGAATTAGACTCATAAATCTAAAGGTCGTTCGCAGAGGAATAGAGGTGCTTTTTCATTAATGTTCTTAGCAGCCTTCCATAAGTACCTTGCCACTCTTCTGTGAGCTGCTCATCTTCTGAGAGTCTTAAATTACCAAGCATTTACTTATATGGAGGTTTTTTCTTCACCTGGTGAGAAAGCCGCTTCTGCAAATATGTCTTCTCTTCGCAAGGATTCCAACCCTGCTGCCCCTCCAAAACGTCACAAGAAGGAATCTAACTCACCTACCAAGTCTCCACTACCCATAACAATGGAGGACCTCATGGAAGAGATAAGGATGCTTAAACCTTTCGTGGTAGAAACCAATGCTACTCTACAGAAGCTGGATGAGAAGTGGTCCAATTTAGACTCTAGAGTGTTGGCGGTGGAACAACGGATTAGCGACGCCCAAGATCTGATTCCTCAGGTTGCTGATTTGTCTAAAGAAATTGCGCTCCTCAAGTTGCAAACAGAAGATTTAGAAAATCGCAACAGGCGCAATAACCTTCGAATTTATGGCATCCCTGAGGGGGAGGAAGGATCTGACATGCTTACTTTCTTG
Source organism: Calotriton arnoldi (assembly GCA_963921515.1). Lineage (NCBI taxonomy): Eukaryota > Metazoa > Chordata > Amphibia > Caudata > Salamandridae > Calotriton > Calotriton arnoldi. Next base: position 710,602 of record CAWUFW010007157.1, on the reverse strand, counting down.
AAAACGCACATTCCTAAAATTGTTGGACTTAAGGACGGTACTACTCTTAATCTGCAGCGTGCCCATCGCATTGGTCCTAAAACTGGTGTTTCGTCTTCTTCTTCGACAGTTACTCGTCCTAGAGGGATAATTGTTTTATTTTTGGAATACACCGATTTGCTAATGGTCCTCTCAGCGGCAAAATTGAGAAAACAAATGTTATGGTCCGGTCAAAATGTTTTTTTCTCTCAAGATGTGGCCCGCGCCACTGCTGCTCGCCGCAAAGAGTTTCTCTCTCTTCGCCCAGCTCTTCGTTCCATGAACGCTAGATACGGCCTAGTTCATCCCTGCTCTTTTAAAGTTACGTACAAAGAGAGGTCCTACTCTTTTGATCGTCCGGAAGATCTAAGACAGTTTATTTCTCGTCATAAGGGAGATATAATGGAATTTGGTGGGCCATGAATAACAGTGCTGTTTCTGTTTTGCATTGTGCGCTCTAAGTTTACATGTTTTATTCCATCTTTTTGAAGAGTTTCGTCTTCTTTTTTTTTGGGGGGGTTGTAAGTCATAGTTTATTGTTGATGTGTTCTTTTAGATTATTGTTGTTTCCTTTTCCTCCTTCGGAAGTCATTTCATATTCATATCATTGTTTCCCTTTTGTCTTTTTCTACAGATGTTCTATCCTCATGTATGATCCAATCCCTCTGACGTTTTCCCCTTCCTGCCTTTCACCTCATCCCTAATGCTCCCGGTTCATCCTCATGTTTGGTAAGTGGTTGAGAATTTTATACTGCATCCTTTGTTGTAGATGTTTTGTCTGCTCTATGTCTATCAACTTACGTCTAAGTATATTATTGTTCTCCCCTGTGGTGGTGTTATTTTATAGTAGGCTCCCTGTTTTCATAAATATATCTCATGTTTTTACCATGTCAGGTATTCTGATATATCGTCCCCCAGGCCCTGATGGCCAATTTTGCCAGATCATGCCAGAGATTGTAGCTAACCTTGCAAGCTCCCTGCCCAATTTTCCCTTATTGGGAGATTTTAACATGCATTTTGATAATGCACAACTCCCCCAAATATCAGACCTTGTTGAAGGGTTAGCGGCCTTTCAGCTTAAGCAAAAGGTCGTAGGCCCAACACACTTCAAAAGCCATTTATTGGACCCTATTTTCTCAAATATTCAAACTCTGGTTACCTCGCAACCCATTCCACTGCCATGGTCTGATCACTTCCTGCTCCCATTTACCTGGGATACGCGGCAAATGAGTCCACCTGTGAGGGAAACTAAAAAGCTTGTACGCACCTGGTCAAAACTTCCGTGGGAATCATGGGAGACCAATTTGGAGATTACAAGACCTAAACCCCACCCTAATCCCATCATTGCTAATGATATATTTAATGGTTGGCTAGAGTCCTCGCTTAATACTATCCTTCCCAAAAAAGAGATACACATAAAAACAGGAATCAACAGAAATCCCTGGTATTCCCCGGGTCTCCCGAAACTTAAACAAAAGTGCAAAATATTGGAAAGAAAGTGGAGAAAGGACTTTTTACCTGATAATAAAGTCAAATATAGAGAGGCCATAAAACACTATAAGTTAGAAATAAAATCTGCACAAAGCAGTTATTATCATCGGCTGCAAACTCTCCACGTGAAATTTTCCAAATTGCAAAATCACTTCTGACCCCTTCGGCCCCCTCACAGACTGCAGAAAATCCCCAACTCCGATGCAACCAGCTAGCAGAATTCTTTTCTGCTAAGATACAAACCATCTATACGTCATTCCCTCTGGAAAATGACCAATGGATGATACCCTTAACTGATTCAATAAAGGAACAGGACCTGCTGGAGGAATTCCCCCCATTGGACCAAACTTCCTTAAACAAGATCTTGAATCATCTTAAATCTGGTTCTCCAATAGATCCAGCTCCGTCCACCATTTTAAATAAGATTAGGAAGACCATCTCCCCAACCATTTTAGATCTGATCAATGCCTCCCTTCTTACTGGAATTGTGCCTCCGCTGTGGAAACAGGCGATGGTCAAGGCACTGCTAAAAAAACCTAATCTGGACCCGGAAGACTGGGCAAATTATCGACCCATATCTTTGTTGCCGGGCATAAGTAAAATCGCTGAGAAGCATGTGAACTCATCCCTTTTGGGATTTCTGGAAAAAAACAACTTGCTTCATCCCTCACAGACAGGCTTTAGATCACAGCAGGGTACAAAGACCGCCCTCCTGTCGGTAGTGGAGGAAACCAGAAAAATCATTGACGACGGAGGCTGCGCGGCAATTATTTTATTAGACCTGAGCGCAGCCTTCGATACAGTCAATCACCCGCTGTTGATTAGTAGACTTAAAGATGTAGGAGTGACAGGAATGGCACTTAAATGGTTACACTCTTTTTTAGAAAACAGTCTTCTCAGTTTTTGAGGATGAAACCCTGTCTAAACAAGTGCCCCTTATATGCGGAGTCCCTCAGGGGTCAGCGTTGAGTCCCACTTTATTTAATGTCTACATGGGCTCCTTGGCGCACATAGTCACTCCATCTGGGGTGCAGATTGTCACTTATGCCGACGACACTCAGTTGGTCGTCTCCTTGAATAAAAAAGACAATTCTAGATCAGGCCTAACTTCTTGCCTGGAAAAAGTGGCCAGATGGATGGACACCTCATTTTTGAAGCTTAATGGGGCGAAAACTGAGGTCATGCTCCTTGGCAACGCCGTTCCGCTTAATATAGACTCCTTTTGGCCTAACTGTCTGGGTCCTCCTCCGGTCCCGAAAAAGCATATAAAAAGCCTAGGAGTTGTACTGGATTCCAATTTGGATTTTAAGGAACAGGCTCGGAAAGTGGCAGCCACCTGTTACGGCCTTGTGAGGATGATTAGGAAAATCCTCCCAGTACTACCTTTCATGGCTAGAAGGCTGCTAGTACAAGCACTGATTCTGTCACGGCTTGATTATGCCAACTCTTTATACTTAGGAGCACCCCTTTCTACAACTAAAATATTACAGACAGTTCAAAATTGTGCAGCTCGGCTGCTTCTAAATGTCCCGAAATGGCTTTCAGCCAAACCTGCTCTTGCCTCTCTGCATTGGCTTCCAATTCAGGAGAGGATTCAGTTCAAAGCTATGTGTATTGCACATAAAGCACTCTCCGGAAAAGGATCACCGATGATTTGTACAATGGTCCATCCCTACCATCCCAAAAGAGCCTTAAGATCAGAAAATAAACATATGTTGACAGTTCCAAAAATCAAACGAATGAGAAGTGGAGGTCGCCTTTTTTCTTACAATGTCGCCAAAACCTGGAATCTTATTCCCCTCCACACTCGTTCACAACCAAACTACATGAACTTCCGTAAGCAGCTAAAAACCTTTCTCTTTCCCTGACGGGTTTTGAATTGAGTATTTGTGTACCTCTTAGCGCTGGGATGCCCTTGGGTAACCAGGCGCTTTATAAGTGCTACCTCATTCATTTTAGTATTGGTTTTGTTTGTTCCCGGTTTCTCTTCCTGGCTCTGCCGTCTGTTTTCCTCCGCGGTTTCCCGCTTTCCATGTTAATATTTTTTTTAGTCTGGATACATATCTCATCCCTCTTGACTGAAGTCTCTCGACTTCTTTTCAACTCTTCTTGGTCTATCTTCTGCTTCCCTCCCTATCCTTTCTGTCATTTCTTTCTTCTCTTTGTTTTCTTTTCCCTTTTTTCTATTTTCTCCCCTCTGACCTTTGTCCATATACTTTTTTCTGCTTTTGCATTTTTTCTTTTCCCCTTTCTCTTCCTTCTCCATGCAACCCTCACTTATCATCCTTTTTATATCTTTCTTTATTACTATTTTTTCTCTGTTCACATTTACAACCTTGTCGTTTTTGATTGCTGTTACATTGTTTGTAAAACCCTTTTGCATTTGGTATTGCTTATGTTATTGGTAATCCTTACAGTACTTATGTTATTTATTATTGTTCTTTTCCCATTGAGATGACTGATAATGTCCGAATTATTTCATGGAATGTAAAAGGTTTACGTAATCCTGTTAAGAAGCAACGTGTACTTGCGCATCTTTCAAAACTACAATGTAAAATTGCAATGTTACAAGAAACGCACCTTAATGACAATGATATTAATTCCTTTAAAAAGCAGTGGGTTGGTGATGTTTACTGTTCCCCATCTAGAGATAGGAAGAATGGAGTGGTGATACTGTTTCACCAGTCCCTTTCCCTTACTGTGGAGAGAGAGGAGAGGGATAATGACGGTCGATGGCTCCTTCTTCACACTCTTATTAATGGTTCTCGTGTTTCTCTCCTTAATATTTACGGTCCCACAGGCATTGACTCCCAATTCTGTCAATCCATGTCACACACTCTTCATGCATGCTCTGACTCCAATCTTGTTGTAGGAGGTGACTGTAATCAGGTTCTTGATCCATTTATTGACAGGAAATCCTCTTCCAGGTATGTTCCTAATAAAATGCAGAAAACCTTTGCTAACACTATACATTCTAGAGGGTTGGTAGATGCCTGGAGAATATTCAATCCTGACTCTTTAGAATTTACTTACTTTTCCCCGACCCACAACTCTACATCTAGAATTGACTATATTTTTCTGAGCCCACTTCTTCTTCCCAACCTATCACATGCTGAAATTGGTTCCATTTTGATTTCCGATCACGCTCCCATCCTTATCATTTTAGATCTTCCTTCCCCGAACCCCTAAATCTCACCGATGGTGATTTAACAATTATCTCCTTAAGGACCCCCTGTTTGTGAGTCGCTTTAAAGATTTCATACCACATGGGATGCCCTTTCATACCACATGGGATGCTTTTAAGGCAACTGCTGGGGGTTTTATTATTGATTACGTGGCTAGTAAAAAGAAACAATGTTGTAAGGAGTCTGCCTCTTTGTTATTATCTATTAAGAAATTGGAACATGCATACTTTTCATCTAACAATGCTGACACTCTTAAGAATTTGGTCCAGGCAAAACTTGCTTATAATATGAAATCCACTGAGGACGCTTCTGGAACTTTATTAAAAATCATTTCAAAATGTTATGGTGGCCGTAACAGAGCCGGTAAATTGCTAGCGAATTATCTGAAGGTTAGGTCTCAAAGGTCCAGAATTGTCAAGATTACTGATGACTGTGGTATTCATCGCCTCAAGGATGAGGAAATTTTACAATGTTTTACAGATTTCTATAAAACATTATACACCCCTGAATCTTCTCCTTCCCATGCCGCCTTGGACTCTTATTTCGATTCATTACCCCCTCGCTCTTCCCCACTTCCAGACTGTTCCATTTTGGAAGCTGACATATCCATTTCTGAGATCAAATCCGCTTTATCCAAGCTTCCCAAGGATAAGGCTCCAGGCCCGGATGGTCTTACTGCCGAATTTTACTCCTGTTTCTCTCATATCCTTTTGCCTCATCTTTTATCTCTATTTCAACACTTTGTTTCTCACAATGAAGCTCGTGGTTCTTTTTTGGAAGCTATGATTTCTTTAATTCCCAAAAAGGATAAGGACCCTTCCCTCTGTGCTAATTATCGTCCAATTTAATTGATTATTCTAGATTGCAAAATTTTCGCCAAGGTGCTAGCCCTTCGTATTAACCAAGTTCTCCCAGAGCTGATTAGTCCTGAGCAGACGGGATTTGTCAAAGGGAGGACAATAGCTGATAATTCTAGAACCTTTCTTAATATTATTCATTTAGCGTCTAAGAGTTCTTCCCCTATCGCTGCCATAACCCTTGACGCAGAGAAAGCTTTTGACCGCGTTCATTGGCTTTTTATGATGCGTGCTCTCAAGTGGCATGGTTTTGGACCTTTTATCTTATCTCTGATCAGTTTGCTATATTCTTCGCCTACTACCTCAGTATTTGCTAATCGTTCTCAATCGTCTTATTTTCCTTTAAAACGAGGTACTTGTCAAGGATGTCCTCTCTCTCCTCTGCTTTTTATCCTTTCCCTCGAACCCTTTCTACATTCTTTGCAACATTCACCTTCCTTTCGAGGCTTTAAGCACAAGGCAATTGAGATAAAATATACGGCTTATGCAGATGATATTATGTTATATATTTCAGATCCATCTATTTCTTTGCCTGCATTCTCTGACCTTCTTTCTTCTTATGCCTCTTTATCTGGGTACAAACTAAATTTCCCCAAATCTGAAGTTCTTCCTCTAAATAAATACTGTTTAAGGAGCATGTTTGAAGGGTTTGATCTTAAGTGGAACAACAGTAGTGTTACTTGCTTGGGGATTAGATATTCCTCCTCCGTTGTTAAAATGATCCAGCTTAATTTAGATGAGGTTCTCTTAAAAGTTAATAATATGACAAACAAGTGGTCTCCCCTTTTCCTGTCATGGTGGGGTAGATTGGACACAATCAAAATGATGCTGCTTCCCGTCATTCATTTTTATTTACCCATGCTACCAGTTAGACTTCCTTTAAAGTTTTTCAAAACCCTTAATGGGCTGCTGAGTAAATTTCTTTGGAATGGACGAAGGCCCAAATTTCTTTAGCCCTCTTATCTGCCCCTAAAGACCGGGGTGGTGTTCACTTCCCCAACTTTCGACAATATCATTCCTCCTTTTTAATTCGCCAAGTGCTACCGTATTTATCTTCCTCTGAAGGGATTTCCAGTTCTGTCTGGCATAGATTGGAGGAAGCGCTAATTCACCCTTTTCCTTTTTCCTCCCTGGCCAATTTTACTAATCCTCCTCGGTCTTTTAATTACCCGACGATTTCACACTTTATCTCTACTTTTCACCCAGTTAAGTGCAAATCCCATTCTCCTCTACAATTATTTCTGGACTCTCCTTTGTGGCATAACAAACTCATTAAATTATCAAATCGTACCATTTTTTGGAAACAATGGGCCGCTAAAGGGGATTTTCCTTGTTAAACATTTAATTAAAGATTCTCTTTTTCTTACCTCTCAAGAGGTACAGCTTAAGTTTGATGTTCCGGTTTCCTCACTACTTAGATATGAGTCTTTGAGAGTGCTCTTAATTGATCGGTTTTCTCTCCTTTCTAGATCTCCTTCACCTTCTTCGGGCCCCTTGTTTGATCCCCTATCTATCTCTTCCTCTATTCGGGCCTCTCACATTTATAAATATCTCCATTTCTCCTCTGATCGTCCCAAGACTAAAGTTGAACTTCTATGGGAATCTGATTTGCAGTGTACCTTCTCTGTTCACACTTGGAACTCAATATGGGGCCGCATACACCATACCTCCTGCAATGCCAGCACCACTCAGACCCTTTATTATTTTTACCAAAGATTGTTTCTTACTCCCTTATCCCTTTCCAAATATAGCGTAGAATTATCCCCGAATTGTTGGTCATGTCAACACAACCCTGGCTCGTTAATACACTCCTTTTTTCAGTGTCCCAACATTTCCCGCTTTTGGACTAAAGCATGTGAACCTATATCTTCCATCTGTTCTATTAATTTTCCCTTTGATATTTATTCTATATTCCTTGGAAGTAACTCTGTAATATGGATTGGTTCCCGCAGGGTTGGTACCTTTGTGGATCTGTTAATTGCTATTGCTTTTCAGGTAATAACCTCCAATTGGAAAGATGCCTCTAAGGTCTCTCACTCTGCTTGGTGGAATCTTCTCTGTTACCATCACAGAATAGATAGAGCTTCTGTCAGCACATCACAGCAAATGATTCGAAAGGAAGCCTTTTGGTCTCCACTCACCAATTATTTATCCTCGTCTGCACTCCGTAATAAGGATTCCTCTTTTGTTTATCAACCACCCTGAATATTTTCTTTTCTTTTTTCCTTTGCTTCTGTAGTTTTATTAGTCAAGGTTAGGTATTTCTTACACAAATGACATAATAATCTATTTTGGTAATCTCCATGTGGTATTCGATAAGGTCATCTCTTAGTTCCTTTTTCTCCTTTCTTTCTTCTTTTCTCTCTCCCCTCTCCCCCCTCTCTCCTTTTTTCTTTCTTTCTTTCTTTCTCTCTCCTGTTTTCCCCTCTTTTGAAAAATGTAAATGCTATTGTGTTTCAAGGTGCGACTTTTCATTATTGCCTTCATATTGCGAGATATTGTATCATTGATAGTTATCTTGTAATGTTTTATTCCTTCATCATTTATACTCTGTTTTGCTATTTTTTCACTTTTTTGTCATGTTAATTTCTACATAATGTTGTACCTATGGTTTTTTACTTGCTTTAATAAAGCTCTTTAAACTCCCCCCCCCCCCAAAAAAAAATATATACCTTTCAGAAGGGAAGCAAACTGGTGGGGGCGATTAGTAACAGGATTTTGGGAGGTGGGGTTCTAAACAAAACCCCCGCCCCATGGTCGACATAATGTTAACAGCTATGATTGGACATAGCGCTTGATGAGTAGTGGCATGGGATATTAATATATGAGTCAAACTTGACCGCACATTTGCATATATATTTTTTGCATTACGGAGGGGTGCTGGTACTGTGTTTAGCACACCTTCAAGCTCCTCACCCACGCACACAAAGCACTCCACAACTCCGGACCAGCCTACCTCAACAGACGACTCAGCTTCTACACCCCCACCCGCCAGCTCCGCTCGACCAGCCTCGCCCTCGCCACAGTCCCCCGCATCCGGAAAACGACCGCCGGCGGCAGATCCTTCTCCCACCTCGCCGCCAAGACCTGGAACACCCTCCCCACCAACCTCCGACAGACCCAAGACCTACTGGCCTTCAGAAGACTCCTCAAGACCTGGCTATTCGATCAGTAGCAGCACCACCCCCCTCTTCCCCCAGCGCCTTGAGACCCTCGCGGGTATGTAGTGCGCTTTATAAGTGACATGATTAATTGATTGTTTGACCTGTGTAGACAGCTACGTTGGGGCAACTCACCCAATTGTAATGGGCTTGGGACTTTAATGTATGTGTTAATTTCTATCGCACACATAGACATATATATTTATTGTTTTGTAGAAAACTTCCTCATTAATGGGATGGATGGAACAGGAAATTCGGAGCAGATTATCGATACATAATTTGAAGGTATGTTTTCAGTATCAGTAATTTTAAGGGTACTGGTTACTGGGGCTTGGAAGGTGGATTAGTGAATTGGATCAGACAGGACCATTGACATTGAAGGAGGGAAGTTATGGGAGACTATTAATATATTCAACTTTGGGAGATGGAATTGAAGGGTTCTAATTAACTGCAATTATAATAAATTTTTATTAAGACTTTTAAGACATATTTGAACGTGTTCTGATCAACTGTGATTATAATGAATTGTATTAAGATGGGATGTGAAAGCATGATATGTTCTCACGAGGCAGTCAAGGGCACCAGGTGCATAGTATAGAATTATTGTTATGTTGGTACAAGGGAATTTTATACCCTTGGAACCAGGGAGGATTCAAAGATTGGATATAGCCAGGCATTACTGTTTAAGAATTGAGTTAATCTAATAATTGTGGGGACACTGATGAGTTCATGTTTTTGAAAAAGAGGAACACCAGTAATTTGTTCATTGATGTATTGTGTTTTCTTTTAATTTACAGCCCTGATGATATCCTAGTGTGGACAAAACACGTTGGCTGATTGATTTGTTACTATATTATGTGGATCTAACAATTTGAAAGGTTTTTGAAATAAACCACAGAGTTTGAAATTCATCAAAGACTGCCTACGAACCATTTTTTTTTAACAAAACCATTACTTGAATAATAAATTTGTGAACATTGTGAACCGAGGCGCTCCTTTCAGGATAGGTTATGAATTCTTGTTGATTAGTGGCCCAGTGGCGGTGGGACCATTGAAAGTTGAGCGTGGATGAACTACCTAATCGACTAACCAGTATTACACACCAGTGCGCACACCTCCTAGCCCTCACTGCCTATCGAGATGGATGAATCAAAAATAAAATGATAATAACTGCTTGATATTATCATTTTATTTTTCTTTTGCATTGCTCAAAGCAGTGGGGCGACGCTCTTCCACTTTAGCGGAGGAGCAGCCATTGCCTAAGCCTTGGTCTGTAGGGATCTTTGCTGTGACTGCACAATTTAATTAATTACATTTATATGTTATATGTCTCAAGCTGTCACTCTGACTCTCAGCAGCATTGAGTTGTATGTCAGTATACTGTAAGCAAAATATTTTTGACAAAAATATAGTGTGTAGAGTTTCTATTATTAACTCTAATGAGGCGATATTTTATATTTAGGATAGTTCTATCATACAGTCATTTGGTACTTATTATAGTCTGGCACCATGCTTTCCTATAGGTCATACAGAGTCACAACACTGTGGAAAACAACCCCGGCATGGTGGCAGTTCATGTCCTGTTCCCCAATGTTCACTTCAGTATGAAGTCACAAAGGCAGTGGCCAAAAGCACTATGATCACCTTCCACCTGGAGCAGGTTGATATCCCTACTCCACCCCTCTCTCCACTGACAGCCTCACTCACTTCACACATTCTGTGTCCGAGCAGGTGGACATACAGCAGCACAAATCTATGTTCACATTTACACATCAAGCAGAAAAACACAACACTTATAACATTACGCACCTAACACAGCACACAACAATAAAATAATACGAGAACAGCACTTCTCCCCCTAAAGAGTATGGCATCACAAGACACAATACACAATACTCCACCATAACAACACTGAAGGAGAATGGCAAATATAGCATCACAATATAGACAACCGACAAAGGGTAACACACCACCCCTGGCACAGAAAATGTGGAGATAGACTCTATGCAGCACAATATTTCTTAGCATACAATTGCACATCATTTACACACATAGGTGCACCCAATATGTCACTCTCACTAGTGTACATATTTAGGGACATAGATGCTATATTCCTCAGAAAATAGAAGCCCTGTCCACTGGCACATAACATTCTCAGAAAATGAAACTACTTTTATGGGTGCAAAACAAGCATGTTAACCCCTTGTGTGCTCGGGACGGCCCCTGGCCGTCCGACGTCACAGTGGGTGTGTGCGGAGGACGGCATGGGGCCGTCCAAACCCCGCCCACCTAATAAAACTCCAGCACCGCGGCGGAATTCGCGCCGCGGTCAAGGGCTTAAACAGAAAATGACAGAAACTACACTGGCAATAGTTTTAGGAAAGCAAAATAACTATGCTCACTGGCATACATCAAATCTGGCAAACAAAGACTCACTGACATACACTTTCAGAGGAAAGCAAACACATTGTAAAGCATATTTCAAAGATCAGAGCATGGCTGGTAGTCAGATAAGACACTTCAAAACACATCCACAGGCCTCATTCAATATTAATAAGCACAACTTGCAGTGAACCGCACTACCATTCAGAGACACCATCCGTCACAATACCTGGGCACCCACCACTACCATTCAAGGAAAACACACAGTAAGACACTCATCAAGCTACCATTTACTCCTAAATCCATAGTGATTGTTGCTACCACTGGTCAGAAGTTTAAACATTTTAAGAAAAATAATCTATGTTGTCAAGGGGCGCAATTGCTACTTGCTCTTGTAAATAAATTCACTCCTAAATCTATTAGTGGTGCTGGAACATTCACATTACTATTTTCTGTTTATTTTATTGAAACTACCAACAGATTGAAAGCTTTACAGCAATGCAAAAGTGATTTTTTTTAAAGCAAAAACATGTCCAAAAGTAGAGTTTTAGGTCAATTCAGTGCCTGCAGCTCATTAATTAGAAAACACTTTCCTAGGATCATACTCAATTTCAAAGTGGAATGCATAAAACAGTACACATGCAACTGAACAAAAATGCTCAGGTATGACCATAGCTATATGTCCCAATGTGATGGAGTAGACCTTATTTTTATAAGTGACTATGGTCCTCGGTGACTACAGTGGACACAAATGAATACTTGTATGGTCATTGTTTAACTTGAAAACATTTTTGGCTGGCACAATAAAACATGAGGTTCAGTAGAATAAAATAATTTTCCACAACCAAGGCATCCTTTGGGTCAGCTAGAGCAATGTTATAAAATGTATTTATCATTTGAACATTCATTCATATTAAAATGTGAAACAAATATGTGACACTATGGTTGTTTCCATTTGTATCACTACTATAGCTGTTGTACTTGTTTACGTAGCTTACCTATGTCAAAGGATGGTCCTTCATGCCCTCAACAATGCTCTTCTGTTCTTGTTAATAACACCACATAAGTTGAGAGTTTAGGTGTTTTAAAATCAGTTAACTATTTCATATGTATAATTTGTCATTTAACGTTTTAGGAGAGTCATTGGACATGCTTTGACTGTATTTTAAAAAATTGGGAGGTTGCCCAGGGCGCCATGTTTTTTACATTTCATATTGTGGTTGTAGGCTCTGAAAGCCAGGTTTTGATATTATAGCATCAAATCAAACCAGGGTTAATGAGAGTCCCCACGCGGGACTCCCACTGACCCTGGTTTGTTCTGTGCCTGTTGCAGGCTCTAGGCTCAGTCACACAGGTGGGGCAGCATTTTTATTGGAACAAGTGGGGGGAAGGCTGGATGGTAGGTATTTTGTGGCTCCCTGTGGTCTCTAGAAGCTTACGTCACAGAAGTTCAAGGAAAATACACATTTGTATACAAGGTTGGAGTTTGCAGGTGCCTAGTTTTCAGAAATGTCTGGGCTGGTAGGTTTTCCTCGGTGGCTGGGCACAAATACCGCAGCTACCCCCCTTGCCATATCAGTCATTTTTTTTAAAGGAAACGTTAATGTGTCCATATTGTGTTTTGGGCCCTTCCGGGTCTCAGGCACTAGACCCGCCCACACAAGTGAGGTACCATTTTTATCAGGAAATGGAGTTGATGCTGGGAAATTTGTGGCACCCCACAGAAATGTGAGGAAAATGAGTGGTTTTAACCAAAGTTTTATGTTTGCAAGGGCTTCTGGGTAAAAGAAACCTGGTGTGAGCCACAGAAGTAACACCACCCTGGACTTCAACGGTTCTCTGTTTTTCAAAAATGTGCAGGTTTGCTGGTTTCCCTGGGTGACGGCTGAGCTAGGGCCCAATATCCACAGCTAACCACATTAAAAAAGTTATATATATCTATATATATAGATATATCTATATATATAGATATATATATATATAGATATATAAATGTTATATTTTATTGTTTGTGTAAACATTCTGTGATTGTTATTTGAACATGTATGGTTTATGTGTTGTATTTATTTTACGTGATGGGTTGAGTTTGTTCTTTGAGCTTTTTGGTAGCTTAAGTTAAACATTTTCATGTAAATAATTTATATATTATTTTATTATTTCATTCATATTTAATAGTGGAGTTTTAGTTAATATTTAGACTGATGTAATAAAATATTATGTTTATTATTTATATCAAAAATGATTTGTCATCTTGGTTTAGATTTTGTGACAGTTTTGTGGGGCTTTTTTAGGGTAATATCTATTTTATAATATGCTTTTGTCTATTATTGCTAAGTAATCCACTCCTTTGTTGTTTATGAAGAGTCTGACTTTAAATTGTGGCATGTCATACATTCTTTTGGCTTGTTTGCTAATATAGGTGCTGTTTAGGTAACAGATTGCTCCATTCGTAGTTGTTGGTAGCTGTGCTCTTTTTGCAATGCTTCTATAAATGTATAGAGCGTATCACACCTGCACTGCACTACAACGCAGGACGCGCCCGGACAAAGCCCAGGTCAAGGGTGGGCCCATACACGCCCATAGACGCCCGTCGGAGCAGGAGGAGGCTGGGCTGGGCCACCCATCTTGGTTCTGCATTGGGGGTTCCTTGTGACTGGCCGCTTCAGGTAAAAACTTTTTCAAGAAGCCCTCATCTTTTTGCTGGGTGCTGGTGCACGCTTTCCTGTCTAAGCCATTATGGGTAAGAAAAATGCAGCTCAGTGTTGTTTGACCCCCGTCCTTCCCTCAAAAGGCACTTCCATAGACCGGATGTTAGTGAGGTCCATGGGGCTCATAATTACCGACATCGCTTTGACGGAGAGGCGGCTCTGGCTGGGCAAGGAGATAGCGACCCCTTCTTACCATCATGGAGAGATAGTGGACCCCGAAACGAGTACTGCAGGGACACCAGATCTCTTGCCTGTAGCCCCTGGGGGAGCAAGTAATACTATTGATGATGTGAATGCATCTCCTGCTGAGCCTCATCTGTCTAATGAACAACCCCTGCCAGTTTATACTAAATCAAAGCAGGGTACCCGTAGAGGTAAAGCTTCAACGTCAAAGGCTTCCCAGGCAACCCAGTCAGCCCAGGCTGTCTGGATCACTAGGTTCCCGCAAAGTCTGCCGGGAGAGCAAGCTATCCCTATTAATCCAACTCCCACTACTTCTGCCTGTGAGCTGGGCTCTTCTGGGGCTCCCTCGTCTGTGCATATCAGCGGGGAGAAATTTTGGGACATCTGTTGTGAAAAAATGAAAGACCTGCTAAAAATTGAACCACTACCAGTGATGAAGTGGCTCCCGAAATTAGAGCAGCTCGTGGCAACCCTCTCCTGCCCACGTGACACCCGACAGTTGCGGATCTCCTGTCCAATGCCCCTGTCCATGGTATTAATAATTCTTCTTTGAGGGGGTCCACCACTCCACCTCAGGTGGGACATATTATTAGATCAAACACCTCTGGGCTGACTGAGAATTTGCCTGAGAGCAACCCTGTAACCCAGCGCAAGTTGCCAGTGCCAGTAGCTACAATAGGGGGGAACTTAACTTCTGGATTGCCCCCCCCCAAACCCCCCACAACATGCAAGGAATGCTGCCCTGCTTGTCACTCAAAGCGATACCAAAGGGGATGATGGACGGAGCGCTTGAGCTAATCAAACACTCACCCCCAGTCAACTGATCTGGGTTTAATCCATCATCATTCTTTAGCTCACTCCACCACCCCAGTTCAGACATGGCCATATGCAAATCAGTCTGACCCTGTGCCTCATGGGAACAGTCCAGCCCGAACTGCCAAGCCATGTCTTCCCTGGACCGGAAACAAGCATCCTGGGACCGGTTTCTGGCTATTCAGCCGTCATTAGCCAGGCTAGCTTGAATCCAGTGGCAAAGTGAGCAAGGGACCCATGTCTGGGCATACCCTGCCAACTTAGGGCGAACAAAGCGATACCAAAGGGGATGATGGACGGAGCGCTTGAGCTAATCAAACACTCACCCCCAGTCAACTGATCTGGGTTTAATCCATCATCATTCTTTAGCTCACTCCACCACCCCAGTTCAGACATGGCCATATGCAAATCAGTCTGACCCTGTGCCTCATGGGAACAGTCCAGCCCAAACTGCCAAGCCATGTCTTCCCTGGACCGGAAACAAGCATCCTGGGACCGGTTTCTGGCTATTCAGCCGTCATCAGCCAGGCTAGCTTGAATCCAGTGGCAAACTGAGCAAGGGACCCACGTCTCGGCATACCCTGCCAACTTAGGGCGAACAAAGCGATACCAAAGGGGATGATGGACGGAGCGCTTGAGCTAATCAAACACTCACCCCCAGTCAACTGATCTGGGTTTAATCCATCATCATTCTTTAGCTCACTCCACCACCCCAGTTCAGACATGGCCATATGCAAATCAGTCTGACCCTGTGCCTCATGGGAACAGTCCAGCCCGAACTGCCAAGCCATGTCTTCCCTGGACCGGAAACAAGCATCCTGGGACCGGTTTCTGGCTATTCAGCCGTCATCAGCCAGGCTAGCTTGAATCCAGTGGCAAAGTGAGCAAGGGACCCACATCTGGGCATACCCTGGCAACTTAGGGCGAACAAAGCGATACCAAAGGGGATGATGGACGGAGCGCTTGAGCTAATCAAACACTCACCCCCAGTCAACTGATCTGGGTTTAATCCATCATCATTCTTTAGCGCACTCCACCACCCCAGTTCAGACATGGCCATATGCAAATCAGTCTGACCCTGAGCCTCATGGGAACAGTCCAGCCCGAACTGCCAAGCCATGTCTTCCCTGGACCGGAAACAAGCATCCTGGGACCGGTTTCTGGCTATTCAGCCGTCATCAGCCAGGCTAGCTTGAATCCAGTGGCAAAGTGAGCAAGGGACCCACATCTGGGCATACCCTGCCAACTTAGGGCGAACAAAGCGATACCAAAGGGGATGATGGATGGAGCGCTTGAGCTAATCAATCACTCACCCCCAGTCAACTGATCTGGGTTTAATCCATCATCATTCTTTAGCTCACTCCACCACCCCAGTTCAGACATGGCCATATGCAAATCAGTCTGACCCTGTGCCTCATGGGAACAGTCCAGCCCGAACTGCCAAGCCATGTCTTCCCTGGACCGGAAACAAGCATCCTGGGACCGGTTTCTGGCTATTCAGCCGTCATCAGCCAGGCTAGCTTGAATCCAGTGGCAAAGTGAGCAAGGACCCACGTCTGGGCATACCCTGCCAACTTAGGGCGAACAAAGCGATACCAAAGGGGATGATGGACGGAGCGCTTGAGCTAATCAAACACTCACCCCCAGTCAACTGATCTGTGTTTAATCCATCATCATTCTTTAGCTCACTCCACCACCCCAGTTCAGACATGGCCATATGCAAATCAGTCTGACCCTGTGCCTCATGGGAACAGTCCAGCCCGAACTGCCAAGCCATGTCTTCCCTGGACCGGAAACAAGCATCCTGGGACCGGTTTCTGGCTATTCAGCCGTCATCAGCCAGGCTAGCTTGAATCCAGTGGCAAAGTGAGCAAGGGACCCACGTCTGGGCATACCCTGCCAACTTAGGGCGAACAAAGCGATACCAAAGGGGATGATGGACGGAGCGCTTGAGCTAATCAAACACTCACCCCCAGTCAACTGATCTGGGTTTAATCCATCATCATTCTTTAGCTCACTCCACCACCCCAGTTCAGACATGGCCATATGCAAATCAGTCTGACCCTGTGCCTCATGGGAACAGTCCAGCCCGAACTGCCAAGCCATGTCTTCCCTGGACCGGAAACAAGCATCCTGGGACTGGTTTCTGGCTATTCAGCCGTCATCAGCCAGGCTAGCTTGAATCCAGTGGGAAAGTGAGCAAGGGACCCACGTCTGGGCATACCCTGCCAACTTAGGGCGAACAAAGCGATACCAAAGGGGATGATGGGCGGAGCGCTTGAGCTAATCAAACTCTCACCCCCAGTCAACTGATCTGGGTTTAATCCATCATCATTCTTTATCTCCCTCCACCACCCCAGTTCAGACATGGCCATGTGCAAATCAGTCTGACCCTGTGCCTCATGGGAACAGTCCAGCCCGAACTGCCAAGCCATGTCTTCCCTGGACTGGAAACAAGCATCCTGGGACTGGTTTCTGGCTATTCAGCCGTCATCAGCCAGGCTAGCTTGAATCCAGTGGGAAAGTGAGCAAGGGACCCACGTCTGGGCATACCCTGCCAACTTAGGGCGAACAAAGCGATACCAAAGGGGATGATGGACGGAGCGCTTGAGCTAATCAAACACTCACCCCCAGTCAACTGATCTGGGTTTAATCCATCATCATTCTTTATCTCCCTCCACCACCCCAGTTCAGACATGGCCATATGCAAATCAGTCTGACCCTGTGCCTCTTGGGAACAGTCCAGCCCGAACTGCCAAGCCATGTCTTCCCTGGACTGGAAACAAGCATCCTGGGACTGGTTTCTGGCTATTCAGCCGTCATCAGCCAGGCTAGCTTGAATCCAGTGGCAAAGTGAGCAAGGGACCCACGTCTGGGCATACCCTGCCAACTTAGGGCGAACAAAGCGATACCAAAGGGGATGATGGACGGAGCGCTTGAGCTAATCAAACACTCACCCCCAGTCAACTGATCTGGGTTTAATCCATCATCATTCTTTAGCTCACTCCACCACCCCAGTTCGGACATGGCCATATGCAAATCAGTCTGACCCTGTGCCTCATGGGAACAGTCCAGCCCGAACTGCCAAGCCATGTCTTCCCTGGACCGGAAACAAGCATCCTGGGACCGGTTTCTGGCTATTCAGCCGTCATCAGCCAGGCTAGCTTGAATCCAGTGGCAAAGTGAGGAAGGGACCCACGTCTGGGTATACCCTGCCAACTTAGGGCGAACAAAGCGATACCAAAGGGGATGATGGACGGAGCGCTTGAGCTAATCAAACACTCACCCCCAGTCAACTGATCTGGGTTTAATCCATCATCATTCTTTAGCTCACTCCACCACCCCAGTTCGGACATGGCCATATGCAAATCAGTCTGACCCTGTGCCGCATGGGAACAGTCCAGCCTGAACTGCCAAGCCATGTCTTCCCTGGACCGGAAACAAGCATCCTAGAACCGGTTTCGGGCTATTCAGCCGTCATCAGCCAGGCTAGCTTGAATCCAGTGGCAAAGTGAGCAAGGGACCCACGTCTGGGCATACCCTGCCAACTTAGGGCGAACAAAGCGATACCAAAGGGGATGATGGACGGAGCGCTTGAGCTAATCAAACACTCACCCCCAGTCAACTGATCTGGGTTTAATCCATCATCATTCTTTAGCTCACTCCACCACCCCAGTTCGGACATGGCCATATGCAAATCAGTCTGACCCTGTGCCTCATGGGAACAGTCCAGCCCAAACTGCCAAGCCATGTCTTCCCTGGACCGGAAACAAGCATCCTGGGACCGGTTTCTGGCTATTCAGCCGTCATCAGCCAGGCTAGCTTGAATCCAGTGGTAAAGTGAGCAAGGAACCCACGTCTGGATTCAAGCTAGCCTGCCTGATGACAGATGAATAGCCAGAAACCGGTCCCAGGATGCTTGTTTCCGGTCCAGGGAAGACATGGCTTGGCAGTTCGGGCTGGACTGTTCCCATGAGGCACAGGGTGAGAATGATTTGCATATGGCCATGTCTGAACTGGGGTGGTGGAGTGAGCTAAAGAATGATGATGGATTAAACCCAGATCAGTTGACTGGGGGTGAGTGTTTGATTAGCTCAAGCGCTCCGTCCATCATCCCCTTTGGTATCGCTTTGTTCGCCCTAAGTTGGCAGGGTATGCCCAGTCAAAAACGTAAAGTTAGTACTTTTTGGTATTCACAAAATACACTTACTCATTTTGGTATTCACAGAATGAACTTACTCATTTCGGTATTCACAGAAGTTAGTAGTCCTAACTTTAGGACTCCTAAATGCCTTCTGTGAATACCGAAAGTCTTAAAGTTAGGATTTTTCTCAGTTCTTTACTACTCCTAAACTGAGAAAAATCCTAACTTTAAGACTTTCGGTATTCACAGAAGGCATTTAGGAGTCCTAAAGTTAGGAGTCCTAACTTTACTACTCCTAAACTGAGAAAAATCCTAACTTTATGACTTTCGGTATTCACAGAAGGCATTTAGGAGTCCTAAAGTTAGGACTACTAACTTCTGTGAATACCGAAATGAGTAAGTTCATTCTGTGAATACCAAAATGAGTAAGTGTATTTTGTGAATACCAAAAAGTACTAACTTTACGTTTTTGACGTAAGTTAGTTCTGTGAATCAGGCCCAATGTGTTGAGGATCGGTTGGTGGACCCAATTCTGTTCAGACATTCTGTTCAGACATACAGCAGTCCTTTAGCACAAACTTTAAATATGTTGGCGGTATTCTGTTACCCTGATGGATGGATCAGTTCCTCCTTGATGAAGGAATGTCACCTGTACTCCAATAGTCTCAAACTCTAAAGCAGGCACTCAACATGGGAGTTCCTCTTGAAGAGTCTTCAGATGAACAATAAATCAAAACACTCACTTATTTTATCAAGGTTGCACAAAAGATGCAGTAGAATAGAAAAAGTGGACCTAGAGGGGCTGGAAAACAAAAAGGGTAATAATTAGACAAAAGATCAGCAAACAAGGTCTAAGTAGTTTGCTTTACAGTGAAACACAATGATAAAAGGGACTATTCTGTCCCTCTTAAAATACTTCTGCATCTGAAAGTATTATGAATCTTTAAAATGGATAATATTCACATTGCAAACAATCATCCCATGCTCATCCATCTCACTGTTCCATTATTTCCCATGACTGGTTAATATCCTAAATTTAAAAAATAAAAGTTGGCACACTCTACAAAGTGAGTTAAAGAATGAGGACACTGTCTGATTTCTGCAGGGTGTTAGGAGTAAGATAGAACATCAGCTGCTTCTGCATTGGAGAGACATGTATGTTGCAACTGTGGCATGTGGGCATCTGAGTTCCATGGTGCCCTGCGTGGTTCTGTGATTCCCATCCATCATAAATGCAGCAGGAAGCCCGCCACTTCAGGCTATGGGTCTCACTCACCTGGGCTCTCACTTGTGCTTCTGATCTCAGGTTGCTTCTTCTCGTCCCTCCAGCTGCAGCTGCAGCTGGCTTTTAAAGCTACTCCACAGCTAATCCAGTTCACAGTTTTGTTATCTTCTCTTTTCATCATGGCTGTCTTTTCCTTTGTTTCGTCCTGATCTCCCAATCCATTATAGCTCCTGTCATGTGATGTTTGATGTAATTTCATTTTCCTGTTCTTTTGGAATATAAGGGTTTCAGTCTGGTTGAAGGGTGCATCATAACAAAGCTGTGTTCTTCTGGTTGATTCCTCGCTCACTACACTTGCTGATCCTGACTTTTGGCTCCATCTTGGGTTCCTGATGACTGGTTTTCTTCATTACTTTAAAGTCATCACCCAGCAGGGAGATTGTTTTGAGAAAGAGTCAGCTTCTTGTGGACACTTGCCTACCATATATTCAATGCACTTTGTTGGTCACATCTGTAGTGTATACCATAACTGTTTTGGGAAAGTGTTATAGGGCTAGTTGATCAGAGTGGACTTGCAGTTTTTAAATTTTTTTACTGAACACCACTTGATCCTCTGTTTGTGTTCCAAGTGTCATATACATGAATAAGCAACGTATCACATAAATACTTTCAGGGGTGTTTTACATTTCTAAAGTTTGTAGAAATGGGTGGGTTTTTGCAGGTACTTACAGTGCACCACCTATGCCTGTGTCTGTGTTCCTAGTTCTATATTGGTTGCACATCCAAAAACATATTACTACAAAAATGTTGAAATACGTCAATGAGCATTGCAATGAACAAAACAAAAACCCACAGGGTCCTATAAGATGCCTTCATAAAAAGCAGGAAACAAAAAATGAAAAAAACTATTTTAATCTCTCCAAAGCTTTCACTAACAAAAAAAAGAAACCTACAAAGTAATAGGATTTTCCTAACAAAAAAGAAAACTCCATACTAAAAAATGTTTAAGAAATGTAAGCTAGTTTTTGTCCAACTCTTACTCATTCAGTACTGGCTGATTCCTGACACCCCTCCTGAAGCCTAAACAAATACTAAAAGGAAGCATGAAGTTGCTGAGCTACTTATGGATGCCAGAACTTTGGGCCTCGTTTAGAATTTGGTGGAGGGTATTGCTTCATCACAGATGTGATGGATATCTTGTCAGCCTTATTACAAGTCTATTGTATCCTATGGCACATTTGTGACAGATCAACCCTCCGCTAAATCAGACCCTTTATCTCTGCACAGCGAGTTAATCTGAGTAAACCTGAATCTTGTAAGAACCCTCGCTGCTCCATGTCAGGAAGCAGAAACTCTTATGTGAATTTTGGGAGGCAATTGAGCTATTGTTTCCCTCAAATCCAACTGATTTCAACCAGCACGTATGTATATATTTGGGGGAAATTTCAGTCAAGATTTTCCTAAGCCAGCGTTTCCCAAACTCTGGGTCAGGAGACGATTTTTGGTTTATAAATTTATGGACTTGGCCAAAGGATGTAGCCTAATGGCTAAGGCGGTCGACCTCAAATCTGGGGAACCTGGTTCGAGTCTCGGCAACGACGCTCAACATCCTGTGATTCTGGGCAAATCACTTAATCTCCCTGTGCCTAACAAAAATGAATGTGTTCATCTGTAATGAAACTGGTGCTCATGAAAAAGCGCTCTGATACCTGATACTTTCGGGTGAAGTTTGCGCTATATAAAACTACGAAACAAAAAGCATGCAGGCCTGCAAGCAACCTTTCTGACCCAGGTCCACCACATCAGTAAGAAGAATCATCAACAATTCCTTAACTATGGGAATATTTTCAGAAGATCTAAGAATGTCACACATGCTCCCATTACTAAAGAAAACAACCCTGGGCCCGCTTAACCTGAAAACTACAGACCAATTAATGGGCAAACTGATAGAAAGAGTAGCATTCACCGAGATGTCACAATTCACTGAAGACAATTCCATACTTTCAGACTTCCAAACAGGATTCCGTCCAGGAAGAGGCACTGAAAATACTGCTTTTCATGCACTTAAACAAATCACTTTTTCTAGCCAAAAATAGGTGCTACATACACTTTCCAAACACAGTTTAAATCATGAAGCAGATTAAGCAGTCTATTAAACACACTCTGCTTAGCCTCTGAGGGTGTAGTTTTTTGTTTTCTTTTAACTTTTTAAGACACAATGGGGGGAGTGGGGGTTGCTCCTGCTGGCCTAAGCACAGTGCAGGGAAAACTAGAAAAGACATTTAACAGTCACGGGTAGAAAAACCAGCAGTTTTAAAAGTACAGATTGCACAGAAACAAAGGGGCATATTATTAAGGCGGCGTTAAAGAATTATCGCCGCTTTAGCGTCCGTCTTCGGACGAAAAGCGGCGATAATTTTATCGCCTAATTAACAAGGACACGCTAGCGCGTGATTCCTTGAATTAGCGTCCGTTTTCTGCACGCCTCCCATCGCATCGCTAATGAGATGCAAAGGAGGCGTGCCTGTGAAAACAACATGGGGAAATATCGCTAACCCAGGTATCGCCATATTAACAACGTGGGTTAGCGATATTTTAAATCGCGTTAAGTATGCCTTAACGCAGGAATTTAACGTCTGCTAAATTCCTGACTAAGGCATACCTAACATGGGGGGTGGATTGTGTGGCTAAGACCACAGGCCCTATTAACAAGATTATCGCCGTTTTTCCATGGAACATCGCTGAAAAACCAGCGATGTTCCATGGAAAACACCGCTATCACTGGAAAATTATCGCCTTTGCGATAAGCGTTGTTAATACAGCGCTAGCATGGCGATAATTTTCAGCGATAGCCGGCGATACTATTCCCCACGCTAAGAGCGGTCAGCGATAATTATCACTGCCGCTTGATAATATGCCCCAAAGAGTTTAATTTGAGCAGTCACAGGTAGAGAAAACACAGCAGTTCTAAAGTATCAAGAATACACAGTACAAGTTTATGTTCTTACCACCTTTCTGTTGTTTGCTCACTGGGCTGTTTAGGGAACTATTCATTCTCTACCTCACATCCTTATCAGACCTGATCTCCTCATTCACCCTCACATGTTACAGCTACATTGACAAGTAGAGTATCTTTAAACTGGAAACTCCTAGGAACATAAACTTCACAAGAGTCTCTATGTCACTGATAACCGGATGATGACTAATCACCATAAACGCAATGCTGCTGAACTTCACCCTATCCCTGATCAGTTGGTTTAATGACGTCACAAAGAGGAAATTGAACACAATGTGAAATATGCAAAGCATTTTCCCATATTGGGTTATTCTTAGAAACTATGGGCCATTCTGCGATAAAAGCTCGAGTGAATTACGCAAATGGCCCATACCTAGGAGGTCCTTCTTTCCTACTATGCATAACTGCAAACGATCCAAACACTGCAGCAAGATTGTCACTGAGCCACCATTTAAGAGAAGACTACAATGGTGCTACATGCACTACCAAAGATATACTAGGGCAACCTAAAAACCCCTTGAGAGCTTGGGTAGCAGTAACAACTGAGGTATAGAGCCAACAAGGGATCATTCAATATATTATATCTGCACCAATTAAATCAAATTTAGCAACTTAATTGCAATACATTGTGAAAATGAATTAAAGCAAGCAGGTATACATGTGGATCATTTATTTAAACTGAAATTACAAATGAATGTTGGGAAGGATACAATTACTAGCAAACATCATACACGTCAAAAGCCAAATACTTTAGGAGTGTATAGTTAGAAATTCAACATGTGTATAATGATCTACTCCTAAATTGATAAGTCCATTGACTGAAACATGTTGATCATGGAAAAGAAGACAATGATGTTTTGGTTTTGATAAGAAGTGGATATGTCGTCGTCGTCAGTTTCACATTCTGAAGACATATTTCTAAAGCAAATATCCTTGGTGCACGAGCTGTACAGCAGCGTCGCCTTGTTGCCTCAAGGACTTCATTTGCTGCTGCTGCCTTCTCCAAAATAACACCAGATTTGGTAGTACGCTCACCAGTAATTCCTTCACTCAGGCGTCACTATTTACAAAACAACATTAATCTACAAATTATTCTCCCATCTATGTTCAGATCGTATGAAATAACAAAGGATTTACACCCTATGCCATCCAGTCCTGAGGGTGGTCTTGCTTATTCCTTAAGTAAGAGACATCTAGGACATATCCACTTCAATATATTGAATGATCCCCTTGTTGGTTCTTTGCCTCAGTTGTTCATGCACTACAATAGCTACAGAGTGCCTTTAAGGCATGCTCCGCCATCAGCAGAGCCATCCAGGGGAAAAGTCTGCATTTCTTCAGGTTTGTATATCAGAGTATTGAATAAAAAATATCAAAATGCAATCATATCATGCCCAAAATGTCAACACACAGACATTCATGAAGGTAAATATATATGGTGAGTAAAAAGATTTCTATCCTAACTACACATTACATAGCTTGAAGAGATGTATGAAGAAGGTACATATATACACGGGGTTACGTATAGTAAGCCTATACTCACTTATATGTATGTGTATATACTTATCGTTACAATGTTCTGGTAATCAGTGTTCCTATCTTGTAATTCTTGAATGTCGATATTTAAAGCTTGCTGTCCCTTCTACAAGCTAAATTGCACTGATACTCCCAGGACATGGCACTAAACTAAAGACTAGGACCTCTTCTTACCGAAGAGAAGGTTGGTGGAACAGCATTCTAAGTACAGGCAACAAAACCTTGCAACTCCATACCAGCAAAGATATGAAGTAAACAAGTCCATCTGATCTTCAGAAGGGAAGAAATGGCCTGGCTCGTCCTGAGATCAGAGGAGATCAGAACAGAGCACTCCACCTAAAAGGGCTTCAAAAGTCACAGAAACTATCACAACTTGACAATACCACAGCCACCGTAATCAGTGAAGGCACTGGATGATACTTATACCGCACTTCGCAGTCTAGATAAAATATTTTGCCCTGAATTCCTATCAACAGAAAAGACTACAGCTTACTTCTCTATTCTATGTTCAGACCTATAGAACAATAACATCAGGCAGCCTCAAATCAAAATAAAACCCATAGGACATATCATACTTAAAGGCAGCCACCACCAGCCTACCTACCTAACTGCTGAATTCAATTGAGGACATGCACACAGTGACCAAAGAGATCTTCCCAATAACCACTGGAACCTTGGATGACCTTGGTAATGTACATCCTTCACCAGCTTCAACAATGGACACTGTAAAGCATTATAAGGACATTTTTACTTACCCTGTAAGCATCTGTTTGTTGCCTGTAGTGCTGTACATTCACATGCTGTGCATACTTTTGCCATCTAGTGTTGGGCTCAGATGCGTAGAAACTTGTTTTTCTTCGAAATATGTATTTTCAAGTCACAGGACCTAGTGACTCTACCCGTTAGGGTGGCCTCAAGGAAGAGCTGCACTTTAAGGGGTCGAAGGGGTTGGAGGTGGGATTTGGTCCGATTGATGGTGAAACCTGGACCATGTAAGTTTATTGTGCACGGGCATAGGCTCCATTGTTAGATTGTTTTTTCCCGCACAGAGGGCAAGAGTGAAGGTGGAGTCTACAAATACAGTAAAGTTGCCTTTGCAGAGTAAATTATTAAACATAACAGAAAGTAAAGAATATCTGCCACAACGGCAGGTGTTCAGGGAGGAGGGTGGGCCCATGTGAATCTACAACACTACATGCCACAAACACACCATTTCTGGGTCGTCAACTTCCATAAGGGATGACAGTAATTCAGAACTCCATACGTAACCTGAAGCGTAAATCAGATCAACAGAGTATTGAGCTGATCCCGAATATAGGTGCTATTTATCGCACCTGATAAATAACAATACCCTGGGTACATTATTTATGCAGTGCGATAAACAGCGGCTATTACAGGTTTGTGGCAAATGACATGCACATTATGGTGTTTAATGCACTAAAATATGCATGATGCTGTAAATACTGTATGCTTGTCTTTGATAAAATATTGGCACGTTTAACCTGCTGAAATGTAATGAAGGTTGAGTTATTCCACACATCCGATAAATATCCGATGCGTTGAATACTTTTAAACTTGTAATTCTGACGCATGCGTAAAAGGGAGTTTCTGCACGGCTCAGAATTAACCAGCCCACTCATAATCAGGCTTTATTGTGAACTACCTGCCCTCAGTCTCTGTCCGTCTTTCCTTTATCACACTGTTAAACTCTGTGACTCAAGAGAGATAAGAGCCCACTAAAGCACTCACGCATGACACCAAAATGCCTCCCACACAGGAGTCATTGCAAATACATCCTTACAAACAAGCACTCCCCCACGCTGTAGCACGCTGCCTGCCCAGCAATGCACCTTAGCGCATCACAGTGGGGTGCAGAACCCTATAAAATTAGTTGCAGTTGCAGCAACAGGATCCTCTGTTCTCTACTCATAGACTGCAGTAAATTGATATCGAAGAGAAAAAACGCTATATGGCCGCAAGTGCCAACCCGGACACTGGAGGGATAATGAGCTCATGGCCACTGAATGCTTCATAAGTGTTCCTATACCAGTTTTCAGAAACTATCTGATTGGCTATGCAGTTCTCACACTTTTAATGTCGGTGATTATACGTTTTAACACAATATTATTTCAGTTTCTCAGTAATGTTCATATTCATATCCAACAATTAAAGGTAAAAGACTTACATTGAATGGACAATGTAATGGATCTAGACGCTGATTTGCCACCGGGGTAAGTAGCTGAACACACAAAGTCCTCCTCATGATGCTCTGCGGCGGGGGTATAAGTCAACAGCAACACAGTCTTCCATCTTCCACCCGAGAGTTCTTCGTGGTGAACGTTGACATTACGCTTAATCTTGTCCCATGCCAGGCTAGGTGGGTAGGTGGGGCAGGTGTGCTCCACAGAGCAGGTGATTGCTACTGGGACCCCTTCAGTCATTGTTCGAGGGTAGGCCACTGTTGGCTGCGTTGGGGTACCTGCACAAAACACAAATGGACACATTTGACTATGCTTCTGATGAAGGAGTTCCCTCTGAAACTGTGTTTGGGCGTCACGTGATGCATGTTTTTGCATCAGAATATGGAGTATTTTGATCAAACAGGGCAAAGTTTATTTGAGATGACTTCACACAATGCGTGATCACTCTATTATTGGCATGTCTGAGAGCCAGGTTCCTTGTTCTGACACCGATGAGTGTAAACTCCAAGGTGTGCACATTTAGTAACGTCAATGTTTAATCTTTTGTAATCTTTCCTCATGACAATGTACTTGCTGGACCTTAGACTTAACAGGGCACAACCTTCATCCCTGTCCATCCGGTTCCAGGCACAACTGGTGGCCTGGACCATGACATGTTCCCAGTATCCTTGTCCCCAGTTCTCCAATACTAGAAAATGTGCACTCTATATTAATCACACACATTCACTTCCAAATTATTGGCAAGTGTAACCTGAAAGGGGAATACCTAGAAGAGAAAAAACATGATAACCATAACATCGAGTAAACAGGGTCACCACCTCACCCATCTCACCCACCTCACCCATCTTATCAAGGACTATAAATCATTGCTTTCAGGTGTGCTGTTCTGAGTATCGTGATGGAAGCAGAGCCAGGCTACAAAACCTAGAGTGCATTAGGTTGTATGAGAAAGTCCAGGACTTGAAAAACTGTCTCTAATGATATGGAGTAACATGGCCACTCAAGTGGACCTTAAACATAGCCGATGTCTCTTCAAACCACTCTGCTTGATTCAGAATGAATTCTTCCATCCAGAACAGTTCTGTCTATCACACACAGTTCAGCATATAAACCTGCATGTGAGCTTTGAACAGAGGGGCAGCTGATATTGAGTATCCTTTCTAGAACAAAATCCCAGTAGGGAAAGAACTCCTTTAGCTGTTTAAGTGCAAAACTCTGTAGCCAACATCTGATGTCCGAGAGACAAATCTCCATTTTCCTTTCCTTTCACAAAGCTCTGAAGTCAGTTCTCTTTTGCCAGCTCCCTGTTTGAGTACAGCTATACGAGATGCCAGCTGTAAATACCAGCAATGTCTTGAGGTTTATTTCCACTTCACTTGGGCACTCTCACAGAACGAGAACTGCTCTATATGTGGTGATGTGGCCACTTAAGGGCTGATAAGATTGAACTACAGGTACCCACCATGAGCAAACTTTTAAGAACATGTACGTATTCCACTGAACATCAGATCAATCATGGTACCTCACTGGGATTACTGAATAATTCCTTCTTTGTCTGCTGGTAGTTCTAATCTATACATTCTGAATTTCTGTTCCATGAGCTTGCTCCTTTAGGACACAATTTTCTCACCAAAATCACAGGCAAATTGTGTTGTGCTATGGATAGTCAGCTTTGCTTCATGGAAGCCTGCAGGCATGGAAGAATGGAGGAGGGAGCTGCTGATCTGTTGGAGATGTCCAATTTTACAGGGGTGCTACTATACACTTTGTGGGGAGATGTCTACACCTGCTTTCAACATAACTTAATTAATTGGAATCTCTCCAAATTCTATTTTGAGTTCATTTGTGTGGGTTCATGTGGCTAAAGTACTATGCTGGCTATCCCTAGGAGGGAGACCATGTGTCCTTTGAGCATTCTTCTGAAAAAAGGTGCAACCTCATCACACTCAGGACTTTAATCCCCCTTGGAGATTTTGGAACTTCGCAAATGCCATTAACCGATTTATTGAGAGAGAGGTATCTCCAACTAGCCTCGCTGGATAAAATCCACAGTTCAGCAACTGACTCACTTAAGCTCCAGGTCCATTCCACATATGATATCTCTGCACTGAGCATCAACTGTTGGAAGTTCCCTTGTCTTAATTAAAATGTGCTACATAAGGCCTCCTGTACTGCTTAGCCAAAGTCTTGGGAGCCTTACTCGGGCATGACCACCAGCTTTGTCTCACTTGAAACTTAGGGCCACGTGTAGCATTTTTTTCTTGGCAAATGATTTTTTGGGGTCGGAAACGGCCCGATTCTGTGAATTGGGCCGTTTCCGACCCAAAAGATCTTTTTCCCATGCACAAAACCCTATTTTGAGATTTGTTATCCTATTACTGTATAGCATAACGGGTTAGCGATTTAGTATTAGGAAGGGGCGTGTTAAGGGCATCACTTCCTAATAGCGACCCCCAGTCCTATGTACGAATGTTTTGCGAACAAAATGCGGTCACAAAACATTCACTTTTCAACACCAATTTCAAGTCGGTGCTAACGCATTTGCAAATGGGAAAGGGTCCCCGAGGGACCCCTTTGTGAATACATGCAAAAACCTTTTTTAAGAGGAGGCAGTGGTCCTGCAGACCACTGCCTCCTCTTAAAAAATAAAAAATAAACATTTCATTTTTCTTTTTTAAAACGCATCCTGGTTTCCTTTAAAAAAAACAGACTGCATTTAAAAAAACCCATTGCTTTATTTAAAAGCAAATACAGACATGGTGGTCAGCTGTCCCCAACATGCCACCATCCCTGTTTTTTTGCGATTCCCAACGGGACGTTAGTTGTGACCTGTGTCATGAATATTAATGAGGCAGGCCCATTTGCGACCCACTGGGGATTGCAAATGGAATTCAGTAGGGTTTTGTACATTTGAAATTGCAATATCCTAATTGCGATTCATTTGGAATCCAATTAAGACCTCGCAATTTCTAATGTACATACATGTGGCCCTTAGCCTCTAAAACATTTTAAGTGTGCTTGACTGACTGTGGCAGACCTCAACTTCATCCACATTCATTTGTTGGACAACTTCACTTGCACTTTAAGTCCAAGTTGGTCTTCCATGAAGAAACATACAGTCTGATTTTGAAGTTTGGCTAGAAGAATTTCCATCCACCAGTTTAGTGAAGTTACAACATCTGCCAAGGCAGGAGTTTAAAATCTATCATATGTTTAGGTTTTTAGTGTCATAATCTGCTATGCTTTAGATGTATTCTGTGCATATCTCCATTGTTCCCAGCTCTGCTCAGCCAGTGTGTGGTGTCATGGAATGTTGGTGAGTGACTGGAGACTGGTTGACAGTTAGACAGAGTGGGTTGAGCATGGAGGATGCTGCTCTTGGTGGGGTGTGCCTTACGTAACTTGTAACCTCCGCACAGGACACTGAGATCCAGCTGTAAACTTCTTTTACAGGTTCCAAGGGTTAGGAAAGCTAGACTCGGTGGGAAATCTTTTTCCCTCCTCGCCCCACTATACTGGAATGAGCTCCCCCTACAGCTCAGACAATGCCCGGATTATCTACATTTCAGGAAACTGCTTAAAGCCTCCCTATTTTAATCTGTTTTTACCCGCCCAAAGGTTCGCTTAGCGCAGAGATACCCCTTCGGGAGTGATTCAGGCGCTTTATAAAACTCTTAAATAAATAAATAACTAACTTGCAATCCCCTTCAATAAACCTATAATGTATTAATCTGCATGAACTGGCTACCTGACTCCTGCCTACCAAGAAGGTATCTTTCATTTGCAACAAAAGGTTTCTTCACCAAAGTTGTGATATGGGGAAGCAGAAGAGCAAAAGGGGAATCTAACATTTTTTGGTACATTGTCTGTTACTGCTCTCACATTGTTTCACATGTTTTTTGTTTCTCACTTACTATCACCAAGAATCCTTTCCTGTGGGTCAAATTGTGGGTTTGTCCTTGATCTTACACTTATTTCTATTTAACTTCATTTTTATGGCATTTTCCATCTTTAATTTCATGTAGACGCTTACATTTTTTAATTGTGTTATCTCTTCTTAAGTTTTTTAATCTTACTAAGTGACCAAAGATGAGTTAAGGTTACCCTTGGTACCACCTGTGTGCCTTTTGGTTTAAGCAGTGTGGGAGCTCAGCGACACCTCAGTTAAGACTGTTGCCTATTGCCTCAAAAGGGTGCCCTGTTTGCCCACATATCTGTTCTCACATCTTATTATGAGGTAAAGGAAGCAATGCGTTTTAGATGACAGACTCATAGCCATCTCCTCTATTAGAACAGACTTACCGGTGCTGGACCACTGGCTGACATAGCCTCAGGAGGCCCACCTATATAGAGCTGCCTTCTGATGCTATTTGGGCTGTGTTTTTTCCAGAGCATGGGAATGTCCCTTGCCGGGAAACAAACTCCTGCTTTGAGAGTTTATCTTCTGCAAACATGAAAAATACTAACTCATCTGCTAAGACCCAAATGCTTGGTGTGATGGCTAGCATTGATTGTTTTCAACAAAGACACTCTTGCCTTGCCGTTTGAAGCAGTTTAATTGAAAACGGGCCACCACACTAGTGGCAAACTCAAAATTTGGTGTCAAACCATTAAAAAGGTCCTTGCAGATTTCATGACTGAAGTTATATCTGAGATTGCAACAGGGTTGTTTACTCTGCAAAAGCGGCATTGACAAATCCATCAGATGATGTGGAAGGAGCCTCTAGTGGAACATCTACTGATGCCTTTGTCAAGGTTTACTGTGAGCTTCCCATGAATGTTATCTGTAAGATACCACCTCTCTGTACTGTGTACTACAATGAAGTACACTTTGTAGAGAGTGCGTGAAATCCATCAAGGAAGATAGAGGCTGCAATTAGATGATACTAACTCTGTTTTTGTGGTAGTGTGGGTGAGCATTTAGGCTCATCAGAAGACAGAGTAAAGCATTTGTTGTACTCACAGAGGCAATAAATGAGACACACACACTCCAGAATAAATCGGAGACCAATGTTGTATAAAAATAACAGGAATCTTTATATATGTTTTGAGAAGCAAGACTTCAAATCAGAAATATTCTTTGTACAGTTTCAGTACTTGAATAAATACTTTGTATACTTGAGTTCTTCAAAAGAAATGCAGTCTAGTATGCAGTACTTTCAGTATCTAGGCAATCGGCGGTCAATACCGTCAAATATTTACCATAACAGTCAGCGGGGAGCGCAATGGAAGGGTATAGCTGTAATATTCAGTCGGCCACCAACCTGGTTACCAACCCATTGCGGTCGCTGTCAGCAGGTCACTGGAAGTCAATGGATTCCAACCGAGCAGTCGCAGTTGGAGGGTGGTGTGGAGTCTTGGTAGGGGAGGTTTGCCAACTCAGTTACCATTGATGTCACTGGAAGGAGGTCTCCGCCAAGGAGTTTTGGATGACCACGGTCCCTTGGAAGATCAGAGGCGATCTTGGTCTGAAGGATGATGGTCTTTGGGGGCCCAGTGCTCGGGCACCACAGGCAGTTGGGCTAGACCTGGATCGAAGGTAGCGGTGGTCGTGGGTACTGGTTTTGGAGATCACCAGCAGTGGTTAGGCCACAGGTGTGATGCAGGGCAGACTACCCCGAAAGAGGCGGTTGTGCCAAAGTTGCCGTTTTATGTCATTGTCCCCACTGGCAAGAGGATAGGGGCTATCAGGAGCCGGGCTGTTTCCAGCATCGGTCGCTGTGCTGAGAGGATCCCTCGAGTTGATGGAGGCGTGCAGGGGTCGATTCCACCAGACTGATTAACCAACAGGCCTGGGAAGTGGCAAGGTTTCTTTTCAATGGTGAGTCGCATTGACATGGAGTGTGCCGGTCCTCGACCACAGTGGTTTCATTACCGGAGGACACCGGAGAATAGAACCTCAAGCCCAAACGGAGGTTCTTGGCAATTTGCAGAAGGCTGGAGGGCTCTGGGGTTTCTTGTAGGCCTCACAGATTTCAGGAGAGACAGCAGGTTGCAATTGTCGAGTCCTTAGCAGCAGCGGGGGTTTGTGCCTATTTCTGCTGCGTCGGGTCTCAGTTCTTGAACCGCAGCAGTCTTCTTCTATCGTCTTCTTGTATCCGTCGAATCTGAAGTCAGGGTCTCTGTAGCCACCTAAATACTGAATTTAGGAGCGTGCTCAGGGGAGGTCAGGGCTGCCTACCTGTATGATGCCTACAATCTTCATGCTCACCCCACGTGGGGGGTGGCATACCCTGACTCCTAACAGACTACTATCCCCATCCCCAAGATGGTGGATAGTGAAAAATTGGGTTCACCTCATCTGTCTCACCTGAGGGATGGTACAGGGGGGAGATAGGCCCACCTCCTACTTTACCTAATTTTCCCACCAGTCCTCCTGCCAAGAGTATAGCAGGACTGTGGGGTCGTCACCTGCTTCTAACAGCAGAGGGCTGGGGGCAGATTTAAAAGGCGGCATGTCCTTTGAAGTTCCTGCATCTGCCCAGTCAGATCCTGCAGGGGGCAAGGTGAGACCACCTCTGCCCAGAACAGGCTATTGTCTCTGGACCCGGAGAGCCCTGGCTCTCTAACCAGGGGTCCAGAAACATGTCTTGTGATGGCAGGCTGGCTAAAACTAGAGAAGGACCACACCAGTGGTTGGTAAGGTTTCAGGGGACCCTCTAGCAGGGTCTCCTGTGTTAACTTTTATTAAATCAAATACTGGCATCAGCAAGGATTTATTAATATGCAATGTTTGGTACCAAACATCTTAGAAATCAGTGAAGCCATCATTGTGCTAGGAAACTCGTGTTGACGAGTATCCAGCCTATGTACTCTCTATGGCTTCCCTGTCCACTTACAACACCCAGAATGGACTGGATACTGTAGGGGCATATCAGCTCATGCCATGTCCTCACATAGGATATAATGCACTCTGCCTTAGGGCTAATGGCCTACCGTAGGGGTGGCTTACCTATATCTTATGCAGTGTGTAGGTGGCAGGGCACACATGGCTGTGTGTCATGTCGACTCTTCGGTTTGTCCTGCACCTGGACACGCAGCCTGCAATAGCACTACTGCTGGGTCTGGGTGAGGGGTTCCTAGGGAACCTCCTTCTGTCCTTAGGCCCTGGGTACCCGGGGTACCATTTACTAGGGCTTACAGTGGAACAGAGGTTATGCCAATTGTGGTACAGTATTAGGAAAGGAAATCTTGCACTGGGAACCTGGCAGGCAGGGACCCAGTACGCTTACAGTTTTATATTACATTAGACACCAGGCAAAATGTGGGGGGCTAACCATGTCAAAAGAGGCACTTTCCTACAGTATCCCTAACATGCTGTATGTGTTTCTTTTTTTAGAATCTTAGGGACACCAACCCACGATTATGTAAAAGTTTATCCCCCTTTCTATGGCAGTTCTTGACATATATGTGGTTGTAGATCAGTCATTCTAGATTGATTGGATAGCTTATCTGCCACCATTTATGGAATATGGTTGCTATACCACTTCATCTTGGTGATTGAATCTTGTGGGCTAGCCAGATGAGTTTAGATTGAATAGATGAGAATAGATTATTTTACCACCAAAGATGCACATGGCAAATTAGCTGGCTGTGGCCAGATTTTCCAATCTTGCTCTTCTGGAACTCTGGGTCGTTTAAATGTGGTGGTATATTTTCAGTTCTACACATAGCAATGGTGGATTATGTTTTAACCATTCCCAAAACATACAATACTGACTGTGACCATGTTCTCAGTAGGTTTCTTTTGCCTTGAGTGCATGCTATGCAAAACTATGGGTAACCTGTGGTATCAGTAATTCTTGTGCTAACAGTGCTGGCTTTTAGCAGCTGATAGAATGAATAATACTGAGTTTAGTGTTAACACTCATCATGTAAAAGACAATTCAGTGTGCGGTATGTTTTAAACAAGCTCAGTATTGATTTTCATTCTATGAAATTGTAGAAACTAGTTCAGGGGTCCAAGAGACATAGGTTTCTGTGCATCAATCAAGTGGGGTCTTTTACTATTGATGTTCCAGTGCTGGTCCTACTATTAAACCATAAACTGAGTACCAGGGGCACCCTTTCAGCACTTGATCCTCTGGGAAGCAAAGCTGAGCGATTATCCAAGACTTACTCATGGAGGTGGTGTGGAGAAAGAAACTCTGAGCACTAAGTAATGTTAATAGCACATAATAACTCAAACATCAAGTAGTGTATATCTTTATCCACATATAAGTAGTTTATTCTATTATATATATCACCATTCTCACCAACCTCCGACCTATCTCTCTACTCCCATGTCTTAGTAAGATCACTGAAAAACTTATTAACTCCCAACTCACGACCTACCTGGAAGGAGCAAACATCCTACACCCTAACCAATCTGGTTTCAGACCCCAGCACTCTACAGAATCAGCTCTTCTGTACACAGCTGAATCTCTCAAAGCCACCCTTGATCAAGGAAAGAATGTGGTATTGGTCTTATTAGATGTATCGGCCACATTCGACACGGTCTCACATGTCATTCTCCTGGACCGTCTCGAATCATACGGCATCTCCCACATGGCTCTGGCATGGCTTAAAGGGTTCATGCAGAACCGCAGACAAGTCATCACCCTTGGGCAATACAAGTCAACAGAAATACACCTGTTTTCCGGAGTCCCTCAAGGGTCCATCCTCAGCCCAGTGCTCTTTAATGCCTACATGGCCCCATTGATCAGTCTGATATCGTCCTTTAACATCGAGACTATCTCATATGCGGACGATACGCAGCTAATCCTGGTTCTAGATAATAACACCACACAGGCTGAAGAAAATTTCCGCCAATGCCTCACTGCAATTTTCCAATGGATGAAAACCAATCATTTAAAGTGCAACTCAGAAAAGACGGAAATCCTACCATTGGGGCAAAGGAACACCTTCTCTTCCATCTTATTGTGGCCATCGGACACCCCCCTCCCCCAAATACAGTAAAGGTAGCCATAAATCTGGGAATCAAATTTTATGCTACACTATCTTTCCACCAGAAATCACTAGCAGTAGCTGGGACCTTCTTTCATATTATAAAATCACTCAAAATGTTTTTTAATTTGCTCCCCATCACGGCCAGACAAGCAGTTGCTGTGGCCCTAATCACGTCAAGATTGGACTACTGCAACAGCCTTTATGCAGGTGCCAACAAGTCGGTCCTACATAAACTCCAAATGGTTCAACACGCAGCAGCCCGTTTAGTACTAAAATGGCCCAGGAGATCATCTGCATTGGCAGCCCTGGAAGCATTACACTGGCTACCTATCCATAAAAGAGTTCTGTTTAAGATTCTGATAATCACCTTCAGAATCATTCACTCCTCAGGCCCTCACTATCTCCGGCCCAGGTTTGCGCTTTATGTACCTCATCGGACCCTTGGATCATCTAACGCCAATCTATTAAAACCCTCAGCGTTTAGATATGTCTCAAAAGGAGGTAAATAGCTCGCAGTGATCGGCACCAAAGCGTGGAACCAACTCCCCAACCACCTCCGTCATATCCAATCAGAAACACTCTTCAGGAAGGCCCTAAAAACTTGGATCTTTCCAGCCTCTGACGCTCTATGCAGAGCACTTATCTAACTCATTCATTTCACCCTCAGGTACCCAGTTTTTGTTTCAACCCAGCGATCTGCTTGGCGCCATGATGCTCCCCGGAGTGAAAGTTGCGCTCTACAAGTGTCCGCTAACATAACATAACACATAACAGTACAATGTATCTACAAAATTACTGTGGGGTAGCCAGAGATCTACTAGTTATGAGATTATCCCAAACAAGACACTTCCCTGTGGTAGTGTATGCAGCTTCTGGATAGTTGCCCTGGTGCACTCTGGGACTCGTAGCGTAGGCAATACACCTTCTGGCAGTTAGGCCCCCTTCATGAGTCACCCTACCTCATAAGGCTATGCCACCCTATTGCCTCAAAATAAATCAGAATTTATATTAGACATGGTTTATTTTCAGTTCTTACGGGGTTCTAGCATCCTTAATAGTTGAATGTGTGTGGTGTATGTGCCTGTTGTTGCAGCTGGCTGTGGTGTCCCATTGCTGTGCATTTGAACATGCAGCAATTTTCAATTGCAAGTGACTCTCACTGGGGATAGGAGACTAGGGCAGTTTTGGCAACTCAGGGGAAGTTGCAATCCTTCAGCCCTGTAGATTGATTCAGGTGTCATTGTTAACTCCCTCTAACGGCCACACTGGCTGAGCCCAAAAATCCTCTTCCCTAACGATTGAAAAGCCCATTCCAAAGGAGTCTGGATTTGTTGGCAAAATTGTGACTAAAGTCCAGTGGAGTTCAGAGATGCTATTGGGTAGTCAAGCAACAGGTTGCCCAAGTCGTAGCACAAATGATTCAGATATGATGAAAGCAAGTTCATAGACCACCTCTGTTTTTGTGAATTTCAGCAGTGCTGCCACGTTGCAAGTTTATGACCCTGAAGCTACAGATCACAGTTCTAGAGTAAAAAGCACACCTAAGCACGTCCTTATGCTAAAGTGGCCTCTCCTCTAAGTTAGCACTTTCCAAATGTAAGTCTCTGGTCCAGGCGACGCACAAGTAGGGGAAGCGAGTGATCACACAGCTATCCACAGCACCGAGCATCACCTCTCCTTCTCCACACCTTGCTCAATGCTGCAGCATATTGATGTCATACGCACTACGACCGTGTGGTTCTGTGGTGGACTCTGAGGAGGAACTAAAACCATATGTGGGGAGGTGTAAGGGTGTGGTTAATATTGAGTATGATATAATGCGCAGAGTGTGATTGCATGCTGGAGAATAAATAAGTGTTTGACTGCAGCTCCCCTGTGGCGTATTTCATTTGCATGCTCCAGGGCTGGTGAAGACACTACATCTGGCAATGAGTAAGGGATACATGCCCCGAAGAAGCAAGGCTGCTCTCCCTGAGAGTTTGCAACAGTACGACAAACTGCTTGTGCGTAACACGTGTGCCTCAAATCGATGCAAAGCAGTCTGAGACTGGTACATGTGGAGTCAAAACCCTGCTCTGAACAGCATCTAATCTCAATGGCAGAAAAAGGGAACGCGGAATACAACACAGCTGTGTTCTTGAAACCGCCACCGCCGTTTCACACTTTCAAGAAGCAGAACAATGGTGCCTGGTGGGCTGCATGGATCGAAACATTCAATGACTTCGTAGATGAGCTAGAAAAAGGAGATGAAAAGAAAATCATCACATACTTGTAAAACCTTGCAGGCGATGGGGTGAAAGATGTGCTATAGAAAGTTTCACAGACTAATGCAATTCGTACCAAAAGATAAAAGAAGCGTTGGAGGCCAAGTTCAACCCAATGCCGAATGTCAACTAAGAAAGGTATATCTTCAACCAAGCACAACAAAAGGTTGGTGAAACTATGGAAGAATTTATTGAAAGACTTGATACACTCATTACACATTGCAAGTTCTGTGACTTCACAGACGAAGAAGCCATGCAACTTAGAATCATTGATTGCTGCCTTTCAGATTAGTTTAGAATGTGCATGTTGAGAGAAACACACAGGTTAGAGAAAATGCTAATGGCTGTGAGAGCAGAAGAATGAGCAGACCGACAACTTGCTGACATGGAAGCAGGAACAGTCCACAATGAATCAGCCCTGGCCATGCAAAGCAAGCACAAGCAAAAACAAGATGAACGCAAATCAACATCTTTAAAGAAATCAAAATTGTGTTTCCGATGTGGATGTTCATTTGCCTATTAAGATGAATGGCCAACCATCGGGCAGGTTTGCAAAGGTTGTGGGAAAGAGAATCATTTCATAACTGTGTGCCGAGCTGAAGAAAAATCAAGTGCATCACTATGGAAAGAAAAGATGGACAAGAGAACGTTCCAGAAGCACAATCATCAAGCCCACAAAACCAAAAAGCAACTTGAGCTACGACAAAGGGAAACCAGGCAAAATCAGTCGTCATCAAGCTCATCGTACAAATGCTCATCAATGTCACTATTGAGTACCAGCGAAGGAGATGGGTGTGCACTAATGGTATCTACCAAAGGATGGCATATGCATGTAGGGTTAGCTGCTTGTAAAGAAGACCACAAGTCAAAAGAAATTCCCCAAACAAAACATCAAACTTCATTTAAACATTGTCCCAAAACCACATTGAAAGTGAACGATCACCCAATAAATTTCATCATAGACAGTGGTGCATCGATTAATAGCATGATAGTGGAAAAGATTAACTGCATGTCCCCTATACCTCACCTCACTCCATCAGGCACAAAGGTATACACCTGGGCCACGTCTGAACCACTGCAAAGCCAAGAGTCGTTCACAGTGACAATGTGACACAAAAAGACATCAGTGCAAGCCACCATTCATGTTCTACAAGGGGCTTCATCAAGTGTCTGTTTACTCAGTTTGCCACTGCTGCCGACATGGGGTTAATATCCCTCAACTACAACCTCTCTGCTCAGCCTGAGATCACAAGCTATTCCCGTTGTTATTTCATGGCCTGAGAAAGCTCAAAAAGATTGAAGTACAGCGTCATAAAAATGAAGAACTTTCCCTGTTACTTAACGACACCTTAGAGTTACTTTCCATCTACAAGAAGCTGTAGAGAAGGAGTTGGAAGCGCTTTTAGAGCATGACATAATTGAACGTTCCACAGACCCCCTGCTATGAGTTTCACCCATAGTTGTAGTACCAAAAAAGGACAGTAGCGGATCGATGCACATTTGCTATGCACCTGGCAAACAAAGCCATTGAGAGGTAAAGACACACTAGCCTTCACATAGCGAACATAATCATGCAATTGAACTGGGCCAAAGTGTTTTCCTGTCTCGACCTGAATAAAGGATACCATCAACTTGAACTGGAGGAAAACTGCAGGTACATTACTACCTTTTCGAATCATGTTGGTTTGTTCAGATACAAGAGACTGCATTTTGGAGTTACCTCAGTTGCTAAGATATTTCAGGATGTTATTCGCTGAGTTATCGAACCTGTTATGCATGCTTTCAATTACAGTGTTGACATACTGGTTTTTGGGAGAACATAAGAAGAACACGATAAAGCCCTTAACCAAGTGTACCAGTTACTTGTTGATGCCGGTCTCACTCTGAATGCTGCAATGTGCGAATTTCACAAGACCAAACTGAAGTTTTTTGGGCACATATTCTCTGATAGTCGAATTAATCCAGACCCAGACAAGGTGCAAGCGCTTTCATCCACTTGCCCACCCCCAAGTTGTTACCATGCTACGATCCTTTCTAGTCATGGCCAGTTATTGCTCAAGATACATACGCAAATTTGCTACAGTGAGCACTCCATTAAGAGTCTTGACAAAGAAAAATATACAATTTCAATTGTTTCGAGAATGGGACAGGAGTTTCAGAGACATTAAGCATGCAATTGAAAATGCAACTGAAATAGCCTACTTTGACCCCAAGTTACATACGGAAATAACAATTGATGCAAGCCCAGTAGGGCTAGGGGCACTCCTTGTTCAACACAATGGCCGTTCAAATGCTCAGAGACACATTGTGGCCTATGCCAGTTGGAGCCTGTCTGAGACAGAACGTGCCTACTCACAGCTGGAGAAGGAGAGTTTGTGGTGTGGGCCTGTGGACATTTTCATGCATTCCTCTACGGAAAATGGTTTATTTTCATCACAGACCACCAGGCGTTGCTCCCAATTTTTGGAAACACGAAGGCCAAGATGCCCCCTCACATTGAGAGGTGGGGCTTAAGACTTCAAGAGTATGACTATGAGATTGGGCACAGACCAAGACAAATTAAACCTATCTCAACCTTATTGTGAGATCTAGCACACCAGCCGTTCTATCAATGGAACGAATCATTGTTGCCACCAGTACTGACAAATACATAATCGTCATCAAAGAGATTATTGATAAGCAGTCATGGAGAAAAAGGACCCGGCCCCTTGCCGATGATATTAAAAAATGTACAGGATGAATTGGCAGTCACCGAAGGAGATGAGAATCATCAACCTGAAAGCCTAAGACAGCGGGTCATCAAGCTGGCCCATGAAGTACACAGTGGTATCTTGGCCACCAAAAGGGCCCTACAAGATCAAGCGTGGTTGTCTTGGCTAGATGAGCGAGTCGAGAAGGAGCTAAAGGTGTGCTACATTTCCAATTGCGTGTCCCTTAAGGAGATGCAGCACCCAGTGACAATGTCTTACGATCCTGCTCATGCGTGGGAGAGGTTTGACTTCTTTCGCCCATTAGGAAATGACACCATCTCATGGTAGTCATTGATGAATATTCGTGTCTTCCTTTCGTGGAAGACCTATCTTCGACAACCTGTGAAAAGGCCAGAGAACGACTTGATGACATCTTTGCAATGTGGGCAATTCCTGAAATCCTCAAACTTGACAAGAGCCCACCCATTACCAGATAAGAGTTCAAAGAGTTTCTTGTCCGACTCAACGTCAAACACCAAAAGAGTACACCTCTCTGGCCCCAAGCTAATGGTGTAGTTGAACAATTCATGGGCACCCTTAAGAGAGTCATTCAACGAGTGTCCATGGAAGGAATCGATCTGAACCACGCCCTGTGCCAGGGCCTCCAGGCCTATCGATCAACTCCTCACTCCACAAATGGTGAGAGTTCAGCCACCTTGCTATTTGGGAGAGCCATCTGAACAAAATTACCTCAATGGACCTCAGATGAATCAGTGAATACTGACCAGGTTCGAGACACAGACGCGACTCTGAAAAGGGAAATGAAAACGTATGCAGATCAGCATCACCATGCCCAGGAGACAGTCTTTGATAAAGGAGATTGGGTATTGGTTAAACAGAAATGAAAATGGAAAGCGGACTCCCCTTTAGCCTCTGATCTTCTATAGGTCGTGGCATGCAAGGGACATGTGATAATAGCATATCGCCCTTGACAATCCATCACTCGGGACACGTCACATTTCAAACACCTACCGCAACACTTGTCGAGTCTTGAAACCATGTGCGAGGCAGCCGTGCCAGCAGATTCAGAGCAAGCACCTGAGACTGATGGAGCAAGGTCTCGTAAGAAAGAGACTTGTTCGAAGGCGATCCTCTTGTTTAACTCATTAACAAATTACTAACCCTGTTTTGTAAATAAATAACATGCACCACACGAACACGAGGGTTAGCTAAGCTTGCTTATGTGTGTACTAATGCAGATAACAATGAAGACGGACTAATTCCGCTTTTAACGGTTGTGCGCATGCGTCAATTGCATCTACGCAATATGACAAGGTAACGCTTCGAGGGAAATTCTAGCGCATGAGCAGAAGATATTAAAATGGAGTCTTGAAGACTCGCGTGCATGGCATCTGCTTAGCTGAAACTAAAACAAGCTATTTTACTAATGCTAATGCGGGGAAAGTATTAATAAATGAATTGGGATAGAGTAGAGATGGGAGATATACAGTGAGATCATTTATTTTGTGAAAATAACATCTGTCTTTTGACTTTATTATTAGTGCGCATTTGGGCCTCCCTTGTATGACCCGACTAGATGAAATGATGCAATTCCTGCGCATGCCCATTGAATGAAGCCATGAAGGTCAATGACAAAGCACGTGTACGGAAGCCAAATTGGAGAGCCATATCCTGGGAACCGATGGTGAAAAGTTCAGCAATGAGATGTTCTATTCTTCGTAGTGTTATTAATGTTACAAATAAGATACATGTGGTGGATGGGAATAAAGTTTTGAATAAAAATTAAGGGGATGGGTTTGTAAACAATGGTTTAACAGAATAAAGCGTCATGTAAGCATGGTGTGATGGAGCTTCCCCCTTTCCTGACCAATTAGATTTCGTATTTTTACGATATTGAAACTTTAGTGTGTGGAACGTGAAGAAACGAAGGTATAATTAAGGTAGCTTTAGTTAGTTATTTAGCAGAGCAGTGTGAGTGGAGCAGAGCGCGCAAAACAGAGGAGAGCAGAGCAGAGCTCGGGATGCTGTCTGTGGGTCGGAGATGCTGACGTTGGGAGAGATGCTGTGAGATGCTGATGAAGAATCGAATGCAGTACCTGAAGAAGAACTTTCTATCCTAATTAATTGTGTTAGATCAGAAGATCGCGGAAGAGTCTTGAGGAGGAAGAGAGTGTCAGAGAGGTGTGCGGCACAATTGTCGGTATTCTAGAGAGGTCATCTATCCTGTCCTGAAGTCTTCGTCTCCTGACCTATCCCGGGGGACCCTTACCAGCCCTTTGGCCAGGGGGTTGGTCTTTCACACCATTCTTGGTAAATATATTTTCACAATATTTGCAGATGCTCTTTTCTCTCTGTCCTCTCCCTTTCTGAGTATTAGTCATTGTATGAGTCCGAAGTATATGCTTGATGTTTCTGATAATCAATTAAATTTTCTCTCCTAAAAATTATGGTGAGTGTACTGTACTTTTGAGATGGTTTCACATGCAATTATTTAGATAAAGATTTTAAAACTTCCTGAGTCTGTGATTATTTATCTCAAGTAAAAGAATAATTAAGGGCTATGTTCATTATCACCATCAATTAGTTCAACTAATGGTCCATTGACCAGAGGAAAGAACTTTTTGATCAGTGAAAGGTTAGTTAGGAAAAGTTAAATAACTAATCCTGAGAAATGTAAAAAAAACATTGACAAACTCCAGCGGT
Source organism: Calotriton arnoldi (assembly GCA_963921515.1). Lineage (NCBI taxonomy): Eukaryota > Metazoa > Chordata > Amphibia > Caudata > Salamandridae > Calotriton > Calotriton arnoldi. The sequence continues at coordinate 667,055 of CAWUFW010007157.1, read as the reverse complement.
TTACTCGACTTGTGTGTTTTTATGGGCCCAGGTGAGTATATGGTAGTGGAGTATCTGTTGTTGGTATACCGCTGGATCAGGACTGTGTCATCGTTGTCTGATCAGGGTGGCCCTCTATCCTCTTGGATCACCTGGTCCTGCCAACAAGTGCAAGCACCTCGCCGACTAAGTGACGAAATTTGATTTTCGTGATGTTCACCACTTTTTATTTAACAAAGGTGGAGATGTAGCATGTTGATGTTAGTCACACAAGGACCTGCGTGGTTCTGGGGCAGACTCCGAACAGGAACTACATCATATGCGGGGAGGTGTTAGGTTGTGGTCAATGTTAAGTATTATGTAATGCGCAGTATATGAGTGTATGCTGAAGAATAAAGAAATCTTTGACTGCAGCTCCTGTGTGGCATATTTCATTTGCATGCTCCAGAGCTGGGGAAGATGCAACAAATGCTTGACACTCTTGTTTGCTCAATCTTACATAGCTTCTTCTTGCTGCAGGCAGCTAGAATGCGTGTTTCTCTTCTCTTTAGTGCTTACGTGTGGCGACACATCCAGCTTCACCTTTTCCTCAGTGATGGCGACATACTCCAAACCTTCTCCCAGAAGTACTCCCAGCATGATTGAACCAGAACTACAGGTCTTGTTCCTGACCTGAGAAGAGAGCAGGCTGCTCAAAATCACCAGCCCTGGAAATCAGATATATTCCCCAGTCCACTTATGTGAACTGTCTGGAGCTGCTCAGTGACAAGCCCTGGAACAGTAATATGTGCATGATGCTTATATGGTTGATTCTATGATTCACATGCCACTTTCAGCCATGCAGTTACTATTCCTACCACACAGATTCTTTCTGATACAACACAGACATCCCCAGGTCACTTGCACATTGCCTATAGGAATGGGTGCTTTAGAAATTGTACAGTCGTGGCTGGTAGTAAAATAAATTTAGATCACAAATGCCAATTTGGCTTGTAATCTCAGTCGCATAACAAAATGTACGGGACACAAATATTGTGATCCAGTAATAATATTGTGTCAAAAATAAAAGTAATAATTTTACATACTTTTTACGGACCTACAAAAATATATATTTTTTTAAATTGTGGGTCAGAATATTTGCAAAAAAAAAAGTTAAGTATATCGAAATAACACTATGGTTGCATTAAACCACAGTTTCCATAGGAAGAGCATTGTTTGTTTCGCTAAAAACTGTCGCACCCTTTGAGAAATCGTAACAAAACCTTCCCAAAAAAAATTCATCCATCTCACCTCATTCCTGGAAAGTTTTGGGGTGATCTGTCAAGCAGGGGCCAAGAAAAAGGGGGGCCTAAATGCATTTTCCCCATGCAATTATCCATAGGAATTTAAAAAAGTGATAAAAAAAAAAACAGCTGAACAAAATTAAAATGAATTTGGCAGGAAGCTAGATTGTTACTCACAAAGCCTGCTTTTGGTGATTTTCTGTTCAGTCGTATTTAAGAAATTAAGGTTCAAAAGTTAGTTATATCTGGACAGCTGATCCTGTGGGATTTCCCCCAGTTCTCCTGCGGTAACACAAATTTTACAAAATAAAGTATTCTGATTAGCCAATAAGGGTTCTTTTCCCATTTAACCTCTCGGTCCGGTGGGACTGAGCAATGTGATTGGGTAGCTGACACTTTTTTCCCGAGTTTTATATAGCACGAACTTGACCAGAAGGTCTCAGAGTGATTTACATGAGCACCAGTTGCTACATAAGGACGCACTCATTTTGAGGGGCACGGGGATATTAAGTGATTTGCGCAGAATCACAGGACGTTGAGCGTCCCCGCCAACACTTGAACCCGGTTCCCCAGCTTCGAGGTTGACTGCTCTAGCCGTAACACTTGATCAGCGATGTTGCAGCCACCATTACTGGACATGGGGACACAGTCCATGTGCCCTGAATTTGAAAAATAAGATCTAATGGGGCAGGGGAGGAGTACCCTTGACCCCTTGGTCCTTGTATTCATGCCACAGGTTCTAGGGTACTCTTTTGGAACCCAGCAAGACCTAGTTAAGTCCTGGGGGACTCCTGCGAGACTCAGTGCATCCCTCCTGTGTAGTCCCACGGATGTGCCACAGGGTACAGAGGGACTGTGCAAGCACCAAAAAGTGAGTCTTTCACTGCACCACAGTATATTGAGGTACTGCATGTGCAGCAATAAAACAGGAGTACTCTGGGACCAAATATTTTTTTAAAGCATGTGGTATGGGAGTCCTCGGGAGAAGCGTTAGCATACAAAGGGTGGGTTGGTAAGCAACAGGGGTTTGGCCACCCGTGGTGGGCTGGGTACAGGGCTTGGTGACATGCCAGTCTCTGCAGTCAACCACAGGCCCACATGGCCAAAGGCCGTGAGCAGCTAGGGGTTCAAGTCAAGGCCCAGTGGCAGGCAAGACCCCATGGAAAAACAAATCCATACATGACTGAAGGCCATGCACCTCCAGCAGAGGTGTGGGAGCAGGGCCTGGGAAAGTGTTGGACTATGGAGGCGTCACATTTACTATTTCCACTACAAAGATAAAATAAGTAGAGCAAGTGTTAAACTTTGGTGGGGTCTGATTTACTCTTCCTACACGAATGTAAGCAAATGCATGGAAAGTATTGGACTTTGGAGGGGCTAGATTTACTATTCCCACTCTAATCTGAGAAACAGTAGGTAAATCATTGGATTTTGGTGACGTTAGATTTACTATTCCCACTCCAATGTAAGCAGAAGTAGGGAAAGTGATGGACTTGGATGGAGGGGTTAGATCCCGTGTCTCCAACCAATTGATCACAATCTATCAGCAGCTTGCAAACACCTTCAGAGTAGCTCGCACCCTTGAGTTCATTGTAGACAAGCACAGGGTCACATTTTCCTTTTAAAGTTAAGGGAAGCTGTGTTAATTTACATTATTATCATCAGGCTGAAGATAGCAGGGCCTGATGATGAGCAGTGCTCAGTCAAATTAAGACCCAGGCTGGGTCACAGAGGTGAAGAACTGAAGTATTTAACTCTTAAATAAAAGTCCTTGCCAACTCAATTTTGGAGGGTGAGAGCAGAATTATGGTTCTGAATGCTTTTAAATGGGAGAAAATTAAAATGAAAAGTTACCTTGATGATTAAGTTAACTTCATTTCACATTTCTATCATTTAAAGGTGCTACTTTACAAACAGTAGGCCTCTTGCTCCCAGTGGCCAGTAGGCACTGTGCCATATTTATAACTGAAAAATACAGGTGCTTTTTTAAATGGCAGAATTTTAAAGTGAAGAAAAATATTTCCATGAAACATTAAGGGGCCGATTATGATCTCGCTCGGAAAGCCCTCAGTACGACTCGGATCCGGAGGGCTTTCCTAGCGAATCGTGCTCCACGAGTCTGAGCGACCTATTCCAATGCATCCGTATAGTGATGGACTCGGTTCGCTTGGACTCCCATTACACTCCTTGGGAGCCTATATACCGTACACGTACACAGGCTCCAATCGCAAAAAGGGGTGGGTGGGGAAAAGCCTGCACCACACTGTGCATGGACTGAAAGGGGGGACCCGGGTACCCCCACAGGACCAATTCGGAGGGCCCCGCATGAAGGGGGGCCTGCTACAACCCCCGAAATCCGATTCCGGCAACTTTTTAGTTCCGGCAAAACCGAGTCAAGACGGCTGTCTGAATCGTGCATCGTACTCACTCGTTCCGAAGCCAGCTCCACTGCGAGGTACGATTCGGCTGCGAACAAGTCGTACGGACAGGATCGGGTTTGGAAAAGATGCGGTCGACGTGGACGACATATTCGCATCGTACTTGGTCGTTCGGAACAGGGGACGGTTCGGACGGAAACAGTGGCTCCGAATCGGATTCGCTCATTACGGATCACGTTAGGAGCCCTTCCTAACAAGATCATAATCGGGCCCAAAGTCTTAATGTCTTTCTCCACTTTCAATTAGGCCAATTATGTCTTAACATTCTATGCAGCATGTTTCCTCACTTTAAATTCCTCACATTTAAACAAATGACTGTATTTTTCTGCTATGAATATGGCACCGGTCATTGGGACCAAGATGGCTGGCGTTTGTTAATGTGACGCTTGGAAATGGAAGAAAATTTAAATTATGAGTTGTATGGAATCCATATAAACATAAAGTTAACTCTTCCTTTTAATTTCAAAGTTTCACCTTTACACACAGAATGCATCTTGTTCCCAGTGGCTGGTAGACATGGCGCATATTTGTATCTGGATACTACAGCCATTATTTTAAGTGGGAGAAATTTAAAGTGCAGAAAAGTTTCTGTTTTATGAAAACTTTTCTGCATTTTTAATTTCTCCCATGTATTAAAAACTAGTTGTATGTTTGTGTTATACATGTAACAGTGCCATATATGGTCAAAGGTATGTCCTGTGCCACAAGAAAATATGACTCTGTCTCAGTCACTCATACTCATATCCCATTCATATGCACACATGTTCATACATCCCCAAAGACTACGCTCTCACTGACACACATGACAGCCCTGTCATTGTGCCCCTACTCAAAGTATTTAGTTCAAATCATAGTATCTGGCTCTATGGACATTAGGCTTAAAGTCAATAAAGATGAGTGTTGAGTGTCTGGTAACAATGCATGAGTAGCTTGGCCTTCAGTAGCTGATGATGATTTTCTCTGATCAGAAATAGCTCTCACTATAGAAAAGGTTGGAGACCCCCTGGGTTAGATGTACAATTCACACTTCAATCTGAGCAACAGTATGGTAAGTGGTATATTTTGAAGGGGTTTGATTTACCATTCCAACTCCAATCTGACCAAAAGTAGGGAAAGTGTTGCACATTGAAGGGGTTTTATTTACTATTGATGTACTATTCCCACTCCAGCATAAGCAAAAGCTGGGAAAGTGCTGGCCTGTGGTATTGAGGGGAAGTTAGACTTACTATTCCCACTCCAATATGAGTAACAGTAGGGAAAGTGTTGTACTTTGGAGGGGTTAGCTTTACTCTCCACACTCCAATCTGAATAACAGTAGAAAAAGTGTTGGACTTAGGAGGGGTTAGATATAATATTCCAACTCCTAAAGTTTTAAATGAAAAAACATTGAAATATAAAATGAAAGAAATATATTTAAACATATTAAAAATACAAAAATAATCATTAGGATAAAATTAAATTGAAAACATACACATTTTTATTTCAAAATAATCAAACATATATAGACATTCAAACTATTTAAAATTAATAGACTTCTCTCCCTACTACCCAAATATACAAACAAACAATTACAATTAAATATTTTCTTTTTAAAAGCAAACATTATTAATATTACATAAATGATAAATAAAACAATAAAAATAAAAATGGGATACAAATTCCTTTAAAAACATTTATAATTACATGAACTCATTAACCAATTGACTTTTTTTAAAATAATATTTTTATCACAGGCATAATTTACATATTTATCAATGAATAATTTAATTACCATAAATATTAACTGAAAAAACAAAAATAAATCATATTTTAAATACTTTCTTACCCTTATCCACTATAAAACCAACAACAGGCTAATAAATTAAAAACTATGAATTACATTTTTTTAAAGCTAATTTCATATTAAAAATGAGAAACTATACTAAAAAATGCTAATACTAATAATAAAATAACCAATACGTATTAAATTAATTTAAAAAATAATATTTCAAACAACTATATTGAAGAAAACGATATTAGTGTTGCTCGAATATGAATTTACCTTGAAAAAAACAAACATGAGGTGTTTGGCAAAATAGGAACAGTTGATTTAATCAAACACTACAGCCGGGAGCACAGCTACAGAGTTGGGGTCTGAGGACTATCTCAAAGTACAATCGTTTTGAACATCTTTGTATACATTTCTTGAAGCAGCGTAAAACAATTCATAGATCCTGTTTTGGGAGTGGAATGTGGGTTTAGTCATAAAACCATAAATTACTCCCACCTGAAGACAAATGTAGGTGGGTCTCGACCTTGGGTGGACACAATGAGGGCCAGTGGGTAATGTGTCCAGATGCCCGGCATGGGGAGCGCGTGATCACTGTGTGTGTTGTGTGTGCTGTGTCCTAATTGGCTGAGTGTTCTTAACTTCATGTGGCATCTAACTTTATGGTGTTTTGGGAATGTGCACCTCTCCGGCCATGTGCGTTTTATTGGGGCCAATCTCCCAAGACCATTGTGGTGCTGCTGCCTATCTGTGGGACTAATCTGAGTTTTTCCTTTTCCCGCGTTTGTCCTGTTGGTTACGTGCCACCCCACCTGTGATCTGTCAATCATTAGCCTCAGGCCTAGGGTGCAGGCCCTGCCTGACCAGTTATTTCTGAATCAGGGTTGATGGAGAGGTCAAATCGGGGATTTCGACAACAGTGATGCCATTTATTTTTTCTACATACACGTATGAATTCCTACATCAACATCAATATTAACATTAGTTATGAAAATAGTTGATGTAACCCTAGTATACCTAGTGACTATCAGTCATTAGGAAGTGCAAGTGTCTAACAATTTCTATTGTTGGAGAACAATGTTTTTGGTGTATGTGTACATTTATGCGTGCCAGGGCAAAATGCAGTCACTCAAAGTGAAAACAATTAAATGGCTGGAGTGGGCTGGTGTGTTGTTCTATACCTTCTGCTGTGGTGGGATGGAGTACAATTTGAGTGACTGTCAACAGAGCAATGGTGAAAGAGTGTTGATTGGAAGCCCCTTTGTTAGAAATGGTGGGGTCTCCAATTTGGCAGAGGAAGGTACCTTTGTCCAAGTAGGGACCCATGCCTCTAGTCAGGGTAAGGTGGATACACACTTTAGATAACGCCTGCTCACCCTCGTGGTAGCTTGGCATGAGCAGACAGGCTATCCCAAAGGCAATGTGTAAGGTATTTGCACTCAAAACACACAGTAATACAGGGAAAACACCACAAATGGACACCACACCAGTTTAGAAAAATAAAGTATCGTCATCTAAACCAAACAAGACCAAAACAACAAAACACCCAACATACAGGTAGTAAAATACGACTTTAGAACAGTTATTTCAAAAATAGAACTTGTAGCAAACAAGTAGCTCCACCCAGGGCTATTATGACGTCGTGACAGGCAATAATCCAAAGTACGGCGTCGACCGCAAGGTGCGCGGCATCAGGCATGGAGTCACACGGACCCCCAAACAACAGTACCTTGTAACGAAGTCTTTGGATGATGCTCGGCATCGTGGAGATGAGTCGGTGAAGAGGTTGAGGCTGGCTCCCTGGCTGCCATGGGCGAGGGGAGGCGTAGTGTCCATGAGGAGGCGACCTGTCAAGTCCAGGACAGGGGAAGTCGGTTGTGTCGGTGGTGTGGCGTCGGTCTCAGTAAGGCGATGCGAAGTCGAAGACTTGTCGAGTCACCCTTGGGGGTTAGCGGCTACACGATAACGGGATGCAGGTGCTGGCGGTGACGTCATCTCTGCGAGAGCTGGTGTCGGAAAGGCCGATAACTGCAGGCTTAAGCTGGTGTCGAAGGGCATCGGAGCTGCGGTGCAGGAGGGGCGGTGCGTCCTGCACTTCACGAGCAGTGCCCCTGGCCTCGGTGCAGGTCTCAATACAATACAATTTTCAGTAGGACACACACAAATTAATTCCTACTCTTCGGTACATAGTCCCTTCATATTTACTTGCTTGAATTATTTCTAGTCACATGCCACCTCAAAATCCTTCTGTGGCCTCACTTTGCAGCTCCTCTCCACTGCTTGTCTCTAACATAACATGTGTATTTGTAAAAGGCACGTTCACCCCAAAGGGTATCTTGGTGCTGAATAACAGATGTTTACTGGTACCCAACTCAATGGTACTTATTTTATCGACCTCAGAAGGATGATAGGCTGGGATTTGAACTGTGACCGTGCAGTCAAACACTGGCCCCCTACAGTGGATGCATTAGTTCACTAAGCCACCAGACCCGGCTCTGTGGCCCTGCCCTGCAAACTGGAGAAGCGGTAGGAAGAAAGCTCCTGTGCAGGAGGACATCTGGTTGGCTCATGCACCACTCAACTCGAAGCCTTCAAATGGGAGGAAATCTTATTGTATTGGTCTTTTTAGGTCCGACCAAGAGACTGCTTGAGCTGTCTTGCCAGCCTCATTTTTTCCCAGAACAATAACACAAAAAATGTATATATAAAAAGGGTGTTAGACTTGGCATCCTTTACGTGGGTTCCCTTGACTTTTTGCCTCTAACATCTGTATTTTTGATGCTGTGCTGGATTTAGTTTTTGCTGGCTTAAATGCTTTGGGCACTTACGCCACTGCTGATCAGGGTCAAAGTGCAAGTGCTCCATGTATAAATTGTTATTATGTTTGATTATCCATGATTGGCATATTTTATTTACTGGTCAGCCACTAGTAAAGTGCACTGAGTGTGCCAGGGCCTGTAAATCAAATGCTATTAGTGTGCATGCAGCACTGATTATACCACCCACATGAGTAGCCCTGTAAAGGTATGTGAGACCTGCCACTACAGTGTCTGCGCACAGTTTTAAACTGCCATGTTAACCTGACAAGTGCACCCACTTGCCAGGCCCCCACCTTCCCTTTTCTTACATGTAAGGCACCCCTCAGGTAGGCCCAAGGTACCCCCATGGGCAGGGTGCTGTGTAGGTAAAAGGTAGATCATGTGCTGGTGTGTTTTACATGTCCAATTTTGTATTTCACTATTGAAAGGCTATCCGTCCCATATGCTAATATGGGAGTTACTTTATAGCATCTTCCAAGTATAACTTTCCATCGGGATAAGATAGAGAAACGGAGTTTAGGCTCTCTGAACTCAAAATTTAATAACACATCTTTTTAGGGAAATGGTTTTTAAATTGTGTGTTTGAAAATGCCACTTTTAGACAGTAGGCATTTTCTTATTTAACACATTCTGTGTGCCTCTACTGTTTGTGTATTGACTGTCTGCTTTTGGAGTGACAGGGGCTGGGGATGTGCATTCACTGTAGACAGCCACCGGGGGAGTTGAGTTATGTCCTGCCTTTCTTGGGTGACTCAAAGTTGAGCTGTATAGACCTTGGCTGCATTTAGAGTGGTGGGAGGCGTTTCACTTACACCTGAATAGACAGTGTCTCCTCTGCACAATGCTGTCTCCACCTCCTGTAGCAATGCTGCACTAGAGAAGACAGAACTGGTTTGGACTGGGCTCAGAGACCCTTGCCACAAAGGGAACGAAGACAAAATGGGGTATACGTTGTGGACCTTAAACCTCAGAGAATTAGATCACTTCTGGACTCAAGAGGAACCTTTTGAGAAGAGCTGTAGAGCTGTGAGGAGTACTGCCCCTTTGCTATGTGCTTTGCTGGGTTGGCCTGCAGTTGCTGCTTCGGCCAAAGAAAGGACAAAGACTGGAACTTTGCTGAGAAACCTGCTTGAATAAGAATCTCCAAGGGCTTGTGTGTGCTGGCCTCCTGTTCTGAAGTCTCAGGGACACAAAGACTTCACCACCAGCTCCCCTGAACTCCACTGCTGGGAGTTCTGACCTGCCAGTAGGTGCCAATTCCAGTTTATGGGCCTCTGGAGGTTGTTCCTACTGTTGGGAGCTGGAAGAAATTTAAAGAAAGCAGGAAAATCGACTTTGATGCCGTCAGCTACGCCGCTAGTGATGCCGAGCCCTGCATGGGGTATATAAACAGCAACGGGGTTTGCCCTAATCCTCCTCCCACATCTGGGCAAAAAGTATCTAACTACGAGCAAGGGGAGTGATGTGGAGGAATCAATGCAACACAATTTTCAGTAGGACACACACAAATGAATTCCTACTCTTCGGTACATAGTCCCTTCATATTTACTTGCTTGAATTATTTCTAATCACGTACCACCACCAAATCCAGTTAAAGCAACTTTTAAATTCTTTAATTAATCTCCTTTTTTAACAACAAATGGGACACATCAAACATAAAGGGGAAATTTTGACCATTTACATTTACACAAACATCAAAAAAACAGACAAGTTTGTACACTTAGGGGCCGATTCCGATTCGGGCCGGAAACCTCTCCGACCGAGCCAGAGCCGGAGAGATTTCCGACCGAATCGGACTCTGGCAGTCCGACCGAACGAGTACGATGCGCACGCATGCACCCGGACTCGATTCGGTCGGACTCCCATTGAAGTCAATGGGAGCCGGTCGTACAACGCGTACGCGGGCTCCCATTGACTCAATGGGTGCGAGGCGAACAGGGGTGCCCCCTACAGCGGGTACGCCTCGATGCGCATCGCGCCGTACATGCACAGGTAGGGGGGACCCATGGGTCCCCCCTGTGTGCGACTCGCGCGGCCACGCGTACAGGGGGGTCCGACGCGGACCCCCAAAGTCCAGCTCCGACAGCTCTTTCAAGCCGGACGGCGCGAGTCGGTCGGACTGCTCGCGGCACGCATCGTACTTGCCCGGCCGGCAAACGTCTCCATCGCGCGGTGCGAGTTGTGTCCGTGCGAGTCGGTCGGAGCGTGTTGAAGCCACGTACGAGTCGGTCGGCGATTTCGCGGGCGCTTGCATCGTACTCGCTCGGCCGGACCCGCGTACGAATCGGTCGGGAAACAGGGCTCCGAATCGGATCCGGTAAAGCCGAATCCGATTCGGAGCCCTACCGGCCGAGATCGGAATCGGCCCCTTAGTTTCTGATTCCTTCCTACCCATACTATGAACTGAGTGAATGCTACATATTTATAAGCAGTCCAACCATGAGGTAGTCCAGTACACACACGAGGGGATGATTCCACCCTCTAAATAAATCTAAAGTGTGTGTATCAAATTTCTTAAATGGTGCTATTGTTGCATCGGACTCCTCTATTCAGTGAAGTCGACGCGTTTCGGCCCAGTCATTCGGGCCTCGTCAGGACATGGTTGCAAGGAAAAAACACCTACAAAACAATAATAATAATATAAACAACAATGTACGTCCGTTGCCTATACCTATATACAATGATGAGCTTGTAAAATTCGAAAGCACGCAGGTGTGTGGAAAATCTATACACACCAAAAGGACAATGCCAAAATAATATAATAAAGTGAACCACGTGACTGAAAAAGAAAAGAATAATAAAGATCCACTGTCTTTAATCTAATGTGTTCTGTAATATTCTAAATGTCAGAAATCAATCATGATCAACAGCAAAAAACATATACAACACAGTGTCTCTAACTGTAACACAAAAAACGTGATTTACTGCCTGAAATGTCCGTGTGAGAAGGTCTACATAGGACAAACAATCCAACCTGTTAAAATGCACATTCTGTAGCATAGATCTAGAATAAGATGCAACATACAGGGTGTTCCGTTAGTACAACACTACCAGCAATATAATCATAATGAGAACGAGATCCAATGGTCAGTATTGATCATGGTTCAGAATACAAATAACTCGAACCTACAAGTGACCCTTCACAAACTATAGGCACGTATGATTGAGAAATACAGAACAGCTACGCAAGGATTGAAGGCAAGAAACCACAAGAGAATGGTGGTTATAAGAAACTGTTTGGTTTAAGGAGGAAAGAAAGGCTAAAGAGAAAAGAAGAGAGAAGAGAAGCATTAAGGAAATACCTCTGTTTTCATACAGTGGTTTATTCTTTGGCCATTTCTAACTGCTACATATCATAAGTGCTATTATAATCAAATTTAATGGCACTCATTTAACTGACCTTGGATGGATGGGAGGCTCATTTGGCCCTACTGGTAAACTTGTGACCCGAACCCAAAGGATTCCGCCATGTCAGTTGTGAGCATTATCTGACTTGTGGCCCATTATGAGTTTCACAGACACATTTTGCAGTATTTCCACATCTGTAATTACGTTAGCACTGGGGACAGATGGTAGTTACAAGGTACATTATTACTTCATTAACTATCTTGTTGGCTGTGGTAGGAACATACTGGAGACTGGCTGATATCAAAAAACAAAGGGGTGACATGGGGGAGTATTAGAAACTGAGAGGGTTGTTTAGGGATTATAGATACAGATTTAATAATGAAATCAGTGGTGGCTTGTAGGTGGAGAGAGGGAGGTGCACCAACCATCAGACAGATTTTCCAGGCCCGGAGAAGTCCCATTCCTGACCTAAGATGCCTGACAAGCCTCTGGGCCACCCAATTGTGTGGTGCTACAGCACTTCCTGTAAATGTTGCCACAGGGCTGGCTTTGGCGTTGGTGGCGCCCAGTATGGCAATCATTTTGGTGCCCCCCAATGACCTCCTTCTCCACTAATTCCCTCTCTGCCACCCTCCAACAGTGCACCACATTTCTCTATACCGCCTCTCTGACATACATTACATTTTTTTATAGCGTTACTCATAGTCCATTCACACTCAGTTCTGTGATCTGCATGGTACACATTCTTTGCAGCAGGCACATTAACCCTCTGCACTACTTTAGGGTGAGTCAAAACTGATACTAGACAAAACTCTAATCTCTTTCCAGTAGGAATATTAATAACCAGAGTTATCTTTCACATTTGTATTGTTGCCAAAAACTGATGGACACCCAAGGAACTCTGCAGCACGTGCTTTTAAACCCATAAGTTATTTTTTAACACAACAACGCCCTCCCGAGGTCAGCGCCAGGTGTGGCTGTACTGGTTGCACCATCCTAAAGCCAGCCTTTTAAGCTTCATCAAACACACAAAATCAGGGTCGGCTCCTCCATTATAGCAGAGGTGCGACGCCCTAATAACATGCCCCCAGAGTCGAAAAAGAAAATGGTAATGCAGTTAATTCATTACCATTTTATTTATCATCCCCCCCGAACCGAGTGTCAGGATGGGGCGGGCCTGCTGAGGGGCAACAGGGAGGAGGGTGTCTGCCTGGGCACTTCAGTTTGAAGTGCGCATGTCCCTTTGGTTGGCCGTCTTGCGAAAGCCAGTCAGACATACACACTTTAATCCTCTCAATCCAGCTGTCTTAAACCAGCTGGTTTGAGAGCAAGTGCGGGCCTCCAATGACCTCAGGAGCGCTGAGAGAGGCCGCTCCCTCCAATCCTGGCACTTCTCTCAGGCTGGGTTGAGAGAAGTGCCAGGATTGGTTAAGTGAGTTGGCTGGGGCACTGGATATGACGAAAGAAGAAGAGGACCAGAGCGAGGAGGACATGTGCTGCATGGTCAGTAACTTTATCTTTTTTTTTTTGTTTAATATTTTACCATAACTTCATTTTTCACTTATTTAATCTAATTTTCCCCTTCCCTCCACTTGCTGTAGTTGCCAGCCGCCACTGCACAAAAGGTAATGGGAGGAATGATTGCCATAAGTATAACCACAGGCAATTGCTCTGGTAGCATTCCAACACACCATTCTTTTGCCTACCATGCTACCTCAGTTTGGACTGAGCCATATGCAAATGAGTCTCGACCATGCTCCAATGGAACAGTCAAGCCCAAACTACCAAGCCAGATCCTCCCCTGAACCAAGACACAAGCAAACAAAGACCTGTTTTGCCCTGAATGGGTCTCTTCACTCAAGTGTAGATTTCATGTAACAACCTAAGTGGCCAAAGGAATGCCCAGATGTGGTTTCCATGCTCACTGTGCCACTGGAACCAAGCAATACCTAACTGAAGAACGATAGGTTGGAATGCTACCCTGAGCTATTGCCAGTGGCTAGGCTTATTGCAAGCATTCTTCCCATCATCTTTAGTATGTTTCACTTAAGACTTCAGCAATATAGTGCCTGGGGCTACACTGGAAGCAGGTTCTTGCCTGGCCCTCCCCATCTTGTCATATGAGGCAAGCGTGAGTGAGAATAAATGAGAGTGAGTTACATCGAGTGTAACTGGGAGTGAGAATAAGAAAGCCAGAGTGAGTGAGACTGAGTGAGAGTGGGTAAGAGTGAGTGGTAGTAGGTTGCAAGTGTGAGGTGCTTGAAAACAGAGGGTAGTAGGGTGATCAAATATGGGGGCCACCTCGCAGTATACCGCAGGGGGGCCACCAAAGGTTTTGGTACACCACTGGCTAAGACCTCCGACCCTCGGTCTAGGTCCACTCTCTCCCCGCAGCTCCGCTGTGTCGTCTCTTGCCTCCAGATCCCGACCTCCTGCCCGCTCCTGCGCCTGCTGCCCGCTCCAACTGGGACCAGACTGCCTGCAACCACCGTAACCTTTCTCAGCCGTTTTTTTCTTATTTTTTCCCTGTTGTGCGACTGTTATTGTGCCCATCTGTGTCTTGCTCTAATTCCACCACTGTTTTTATTTTCTCGTGCCTGCCTGTTCATTTCGCCTTTCGCCGCTGCTGCCCCTGCGGCCCCTCCCCCCGGAATTCCCCCCCGGAATTCCCCTCCGGAATTCCCCCACTGCCGCCTCCCAACCTCTCCTCCCTCCAACCTCCCCTACTTAATGGCGGCCGCTGCGCGGTCGCGCCGCCGGCGCGCCAAAGGCAAGCCCGTCTGCGCCCGTCCGCGACCCGACCGCGGCCAGCGCCAGGAACTCTGGACCTCCCACTACCCATCGCTACGACACCCCCACCCTCCTCGCACTCAACCCTGGAAGACTTAGAGAATGTCAACAGGCCTCGCCGAACACGACCCACGGCCAGTTCTCCTGCCTTCACTGCCGCCAGACCCTCACCGCCACCCCGGCCTCCAACACCACCAACACCAGCACCGGGGACACCCTAAAATGCATCCTCCTCCACGTACGCTCCGTACACAAACACGCCATGGAAATCTGGAACCTACTCGACTCTCTCTTGCCCAACATCGCCTTCTTCACAGAGACCTGGACCAACGCATCCTCCGCCCCTGACATCAGCACCACCATCCCAGACGGGTACAAGATCCAGAGGAAAGACCGCCCCAACCACCCAGGAGGGGGCCTCTCCATCACCCACAAGAGCACCCTCCGCCTCACCACCTCCAGCGAAACCTTCCCCTCCGCTGAACACCTGCACTTCCAGATCCAGACCACCCCCAAAGCCACACTCCGAGGAACCCTCATCTACAGACCCCCCGGCCCCCCGAACACCCTTCGCCACCACCATCACCGACTTCAACGCACCCCACGACATCGCCTCAGCAAACTACATACTCATTGGAGACCTGAACTTCCACCTCGACAACCCCAGCGACCCCAACTCCACTATCCTTCATGACAACCTCGCCAGCATCGGACTTAAACAACTCATCAACACACCGACCCACAGAGCAGGACATACCCTCGACCCCATCTTCGCGGCAGGAAACAGCGTCCAATTCAGCCACACAACGCAGCCGCCATGGACCGACCACCACTGCGTACACTTCGCCATCAACAAACCCAAGGCACCCAAACCAGCCCCAAGCCCACCTCGAAGGAACTGGAGCAAGGTTACCGATGAGCAACTTAACTCCACCCTCACCCGAGACAACCACACCTGGGCACCCGACGCAAACAACGCAAACAACGCAGCCAGAGAACTCCACACCTGGATCTTCAACTGCGCAGACGAGCTCGCCCCGCTACGCAACCCCGACAGACAACGCCCCAGGAAAGTCGCCTGGTTCACCACTGCTCTCCAAGAAGCCAGACGCACCTGCAGACGCCTGGAGAAGAACTGGAGAAACGCCAAGACAACCGAAAACCACACCACCTACAAGGATGCCTTGACAGACTACCATAACCAGATCAGAGCCACCAAGAGGAACTTCATCCACAACAAAATCCTGGCCAACTCCACCAACTCCAAGGAACTTTTCAGTGTCATTCAGGAATTCACCAACCCACGCAGCGAAGCCACAGACATCACACCATCCCAAGACCTCTGCGACAAGCTTAGAACCTATTTCCACCTTAAGATCAAAAATCTCTATGACAACTTCATCGACCATCCACCAGGTGCCACAGACGGCCCCCCGCCCCCCAGAAACACCAGCCAGCCCACCATCTCCAACTGGACACCGATCATGGCCGAAGACACCGCCTCAACCATGAAAAGCATCCACTCGGGGGCCCCCACCGACCCCTGCCCCCCTCACATCTACCACAGAGCTGCGGCCGCCATCGCACCCGAACTACAACGCACCATCAACACCACCTTCAAAACAGGCACCTTCCCAGATGACTGGAAGCGCGCAGAAGTCAGACCCCTGCTCACGAAGCCCACAGCTGACCCCACCGACCTCAAGAACTATCGGCCCATCTCTCTCCTCCCCTTCGCAGCCAAAGTTGCAGAGAAAACAGTCAACAGGAAACTGACACGATTCATTGAAGAGAACGCCGTCCTCGACCCGTCCCAATCCGGATTCCGAAGCAACCACAGCACAGAGACCGCCCTACTCGCCGCCACCGACGACATCGGCACCCTCCTGGACCAAGGCCACTCCGCAGCCCTCATCCTACTCGACCTATCAGCGGCCTTCGACACCGTCTCCCACCGCACACCAGTCGCCAGACTACACGACGCAGGCATACAAGGAACAGCCCTGGACTGGATCCGATCATTCCTCACCGGAAGAAGCCAAAGGATCAGACTCCCACCCTTCCTCTCCAACCCCACAAAAATCACCTGCGGAGTACCACAGGGTTCATCACTGAGCCCCACCCTCTTCAACATCTACATGGCCCCCCTCGCAGCCATCGTCCGACAACACGGCCTCAACATCGTATCCTACGCCGACGACACCCAGCTCATCCTCTCCCTCACCAAAGACCCCACCACTGCCAAACTCAACTTCCAGAAAGGAATGCAAGACGTCGCAGTCTGGATGACCAACAGCTGCCTGAAGCTCAATGCCGAGAAGACAGAAGTCCTCATCCTCGGTACCCCCCCTTCTGCATGGGACAGCACCTGGTGGCCGACCGCCCTTGGAAGCCCACCTACCCCCTCAGACCATGCCAAGAACCTCAGCATCGTACTCGACTTATCACTCACCATGAACCTACAGGTCAATGCCGTCATCTCCAGCTGCTTCAAAACCCTCTGCATCCTCCGCAGGACCTTCAAGTGGATCCCCCCTGAGACAAGGAAGACAGTCACCCACGCACTCATCACCAGCAGACTGGACTATGGAAACGCACTCTACGCCGGCATCAACAAGTCCCTACTCCACAAACTCCAAACAATACAGAACACCACCGCCAGACTCGTCCTCGGTATCCCCCGACACGAACACATCAGCCAACACCTACGAAGTCTCCACTGGCTCCCCGTGGAGAAAAGAGTCACTTTCAAAATCCTCACTCACGCCTACAAATGCCTACACAACAATGGACCCAAATACCTCAACTACAGAATCAACTTCCACGTACCCAAAAGAAACCTCCGATCTTCCAACGTCGCACTGGCCGAAACCCCGCGCATCCACAGAGCCAGAGCAGGTGGAAGATCCTTCTCTCACATTGCAGCCAAGACCTGGAACGAGCTACCGGCAGACATCAGACGCACCTCCTCCCTGGTCACCTTCAGGAAGACCCTCAAGACCTGGCTCTTCGGCTAAACAGATCTGCGGACCCCCCCCCCCCCTCAGCGCCTTGAGACCCTCACGGGTGAGTAGCGCGCTTACAATTCCCTGATTGATTGATTGGCTACATCTGTCAGGCTCTCCCCATCGTGCTTTTTGTGAACCATTTTAACAGAGATCCAAAGGGATTCCTGTGCTGCTGCACTCACACCTAAACACACTCCATGCTCACTCTGCCTCATATCTACAAAGCAAACGTGTGTCCATCCATTCCCTAAAGGGACAGAGCAAAGGACCTGGGTTAAAGGGACTCGCAGAGCCCTTTCTTCAGCTTGCGATGCTGGTAGACCATTGTTCCCATGTAGGTAAAGGAAGAAGGCCTTTGCCAACCATTAGGATTACTTGCTGCCTCCACTGCCAGTATGTCCCAGTTCTGCCAAAGGACAGAGGTAACTGCTACTGAACAGAGGGGTGTAATCGGTGTGCCCTTCCAGACCACAGAGCCCTGCTCTAGGTCTCAGTTCATTGTCACAAGCCCTCAGCGTACATGCATGATTCTAGTGTGTGCTGAGAAAAACATGACTCCCCTTTCAGCAATGCAGAGAATATTCCCATCACAACAAGAGTGCCCAGGGGACTTGTCGTCTTTTCTAGTTTGCCAGTTTTCTAGTTTGCTGCACATCATACACTGCAACAGTCACCAGCTCTCTGTTCTCACGCTGTCTTTACTAGCAGTCCTTACTGAAGCTGGTTAGTTGTGTTATGGCGCCACACCTACTGGAAGGCAGCAGCAAGGGGGCAATTCACCAAGCATTATTCGGCTTAAAATCTGTTTCAGGATGAAAAGGCTGCATTTGTTTCTGCCAGGTATTCATAAAAGGTTGTGTATGGGCTGAGGTGTAGCAATCAAGGGTGCAGCAGGTCTTGTGGCACCGGGGCCTATATGCCTGAGGGGCCCATTGAACCCCAATAGGGCCTTATTTATCCTACCCAAGTTTCGGATGAAGGTCTGCTTTCCTTGCTTGCACAAGGACCCACAGCATCCTTGCTTCGCTACTCTGTCCGTCTTTAAATCGACACCTTTTTGTGCATCAGACCCAAGAGACGCGCTAGTCAAAAAGTGATGCGGAGTTTCTATTCAAAACATTCCAGGTTTCACTATGGCCGGCTGCAGAACACTTACCAGAAACTGTAACAGAAAGGCTGCTGTCAGCCTTATATTCACTCACTGGGTGATATCTATCAGCATCTCCTCTATTGACATTGTTTATCTGTAGGGTGCAGTTGCGATCTTTCAAATCACCAACGAGAAGAGTGCGTCCTTTATACCGAGGTGACACCTTTGTTGAATCCATTTTGTCGTAAATCACCAGGCACTCGTCAAACCCGGACCCGTAAAACATCCACAGGCACCAGGTGAATGCCACACTTCTGTCCCATAGACGAAGTGAAGCTTTGAACCTGCAGGGAATCACCAGGCAGGACCCCTCGAGCGCCGTGATCTCACTTGGCAGAAAGAACAACTGCTCCATCCGGACTGTTTGGCAAAGAAACACTGCAAAAGGAAGAGAGAATGTAGCTGTGGTTAGATCACTCTATTACACTTGTAACACACACACACATGTACAGTGAGACTTCTCACTGTTGGCTTCAGCTTTCAGTTCAAAACAGGTAAGCAACCACGTGGGAAAAACTTGATGGACGAGATTGGAGACAGCAGGAAATGGCCATACCTTTCCTAAACCAATTTAGCAATTTCAGATCATATGGCTTTCATACCCTAAACCAAGGAACAAGAAAATACTCATTGACACCCCAAAAACAACTTATTACACTATCCATCACCCCACACACCTCAAACCACAAGTCAACACTATTAGAGGTCCAATTATAACTAAAAAAGTTTAGCTGATACTGGGCAAGGTATTTCCATAATCGGGTAGTTCTACCACCTCAGTTACTGGTGATTAAAAGTTAGAGAGAGGGAATGGGGAATAACACGATGGTCCTGGTTCTTAGCAGAAGAAAAGTGTGACTGGAGAAGCAGGCAGTATTGCCGTGTGCAGTATTACTGGGTAACCCGATATTACCAAACCTGGTAACACTTGTATTAGTGTGATTGGCATTAACTTACAGGGTAACTAAAAACGCCACCTTCCTGTACCATACTACAATATGATATCCACAAAAAACAGAACTTATCACATTTTTCTACATCGCTCAACACCATGTCACACATCCCAAGATCACAACATGCATCACAACAAGGGAAAACACAACAAGCTAGATATTTAACACCACAAAAGACCATTCCACAACAACCAACATTATCAACTATAGACAGACAAACACTTTGCAGCAAGAAAATAAATGCTTTAACTAAATATTCTGTAAAACTGATTGAAGCACAGTAGGGGAGGAAGAAATTCAGGAATTTAGGAACAATAAGGCGTGAAGATGTGAAGGGGCAAGAAACAGAGGTGAAGGAAGATGCAGGCACTACAACCACACAAAGAGTTTCAAAGAGTGTCCTCCAATCAAAGAATGTTTAAACATTGTTGTAGGAAGGACAGTTTTACCCTGTGCTCACAAAGAAAACCTTTTGCAACAAGCCATGCCAGTACATCAAAGTATGGAAATATCCAGGAAATATGATAAGCACATATTCAGTAAACCTGATGATAAAAATATAAAGCATACATTTGTCAAGGAAAGAACAATTCAAGTGGTCCAGGAGGAGTATTCAGCATCAATCAGGTAAGAAGAGATGAGGGGGGCAAAATTATTAAAAGCAATGGATGGGGGCGGAGGTAGCCCACTGACTGAAATAGCCGCCTCCGTGTAGAGCTCTGAGACTCCAGAGGGGAGAATTTTTCCACTGTCAGCAGGTGTCCTTGGAGCCAGAATGAAAGCTACATGAATGAGACAACTGCAATGTAACTTTGAGGCTATTTTTGACATGAGTAATTACAGCTAAACCCAGTTCTTCAATGAAGTCCTGAAGCCTGGTCTTTCCTTCAGATGAGCCTCACAACTCATTCTGTCAGGAAACAGTCAGCTGCTCAAGAGATAAGTGAATTTCCTTGCTTTTAAACATGGAGGAATTAAATTACTCTTGAACTCTGGTTGATCTCTTCACACTGGTTTTCCTGTCAGCAGAGTGTGTGGATGGAAAATTAGAGCACCATTTCTGTAGCTGAGTCTGTGAAAAAGGACTCATTCTGTCAGGAAACAGCCTGATTCTAAAGAGTTAAGAGAAATTCCCTTTCTTGAAGTGGAAAGACTGCTGTGTGTTTTTGAATTGTATTTGAATTGCTGTTGTACTTCTCACACCACATAGGAGAAGCATATGAGAACTTTCAACTCTGAGGTATTTATCTCTCTCCTGTTGACAGCTTAGACTCTACTACATAACATGGGAATTCCTATCAGCAGAGAGTATAGAGGGAATTTGGCTAGGCAGGGGAAAGCTGTGTGACATTTCTGATTGCAGAGTGGCTGATTTTTCAGCAACTCCTGTTTTAAAAACATGCAGCCATAATTTTTTAGAATCCCAGAAGTCTGTGAAAAAATGACTCATTCTGTCAGGAAACACAACCTGATTCTGAAAGTTAAGTGGAATTCCCTTTCTTGAGGTGGAAAGGCTGCTGGGTGTTTTTGAATTACTGTTGTACATCTCACAGGGCGCAGGGAAAGCATGTGAGAACTTTCAAACCTGAGGTATTTCTCTTCATTTGACAGCTTAGACTCTGCAACACATTTAAGTAGACAAGGTAGAAGGGTGCAGAGCAAACTTAAATAAACAGGGGAAAGCTGTCTGACATTTCTGATAGACTGTTTTTTCAGCACCCTTTGTTTGAAAACATACAGCCATAATTTTTGAGAATCCCAGAAGTCTGTCCATATTCAAATATGTATTTGCGTTTATAGTGTTACTACCTAACTGCTTTGTGAGGTGACTGGATATCACATTTGGTTACTAGGCTGTACTTATTTCTTGTCTTCTCTAACATTGAAGTATAACAGTTTGGCCAGTGGAAAACCTAATAGAAAGCGTTTGTTCACACAAGTTGTAGGGAAAACTCTACCTTCGGGCACTTCTACTAGTGTCTCACAAGATACTGCTTCTATGAACCTTATTTTAAAAGAGATCTCTGCTGTGGGACAACGATTGGGATCTATGGATGTCAAAATCTCAGATCTCGCGACAGAAATTAAGTCAATAAGGATGGACCTAATCTCTTTTCATACCAAAGTGGAAACTCTAGATAAATGGACCAACCTTTTGGAAGAAAGATTAGCTAATGCAGATTATTGGGGTCCAGATATCTGGCATTTAAAACAAAAAGTAATAGATTTGGAAGACAGGGCCCGAAGAAATAAAGTTCGCTTTTATGAAATTCCAGAAACAATCTAAATGAATAATGATGTGAAGAGCCTGCTACTAACCTTAATACCGCGGCTATTGAACATATGTTTTGAGCATCCCCTTGAGTTGCAGAGAGCTCACAGGATTCGGTCAAGAACTTAAACTTCAACCCTTGAATCTAGACCTAGACCAATTATTGCGTGTGTCCTGCATCATGAACAAGTCATCAATTACTAAAAGCTGCTCCTAAACATGGTCCTTACGACTTGGAAGGCCATAAAGTAATTATTGCTACGGACATCTCCACTGAAACTAATGGCAAACAAAAAGCGCTCCTGCAACTTAGGCCAAGACTTCGGAAATGGGATATTAAATATGGTCCATTAGAACCTGCTACAATGTGGATCACAATAGATGGTAAATCAAGGGATTACACAGAGCCTGAGGAGCTGGTACACTTCCTGGACTGTTTAGAGGACCAACACATGGACTTAACATCACCACCCCTACCAAAACAACTATGAGCAGTCAACTTCAATTACAGAATGATCCTCAAAGCCACGGTACTGGTAGATTACACGTCCATACCTTTAAGAAACAATCTGACAGAGATAAAGTGGTCCGCTGTGTAGAAGTACTCACACAGGAAAACACCAGAGACAAATCGAGATCACCTCTGAAGTCATTCACGTCTTTTGATAAAGTATCTGATGCTAAACATTCCACTGTTGCTTCTTCCAGCTAGTATATATGCATGCTATGTATTAATATCATTTTATTACTGTTCACCACCCCCACCCACAGAGCCGGACACACCATTGACCCCATCTTCGCAGAAGGGACTAACATCAACTTCAGTCACACCACTGAGCCCCTCAGGACAGACCACCACTGCGTACACTTCACTTTCAACACCAACACCACCACCGCACCCAAACCCGCCCACACCCTCCACGAAGGAACTGAAGCAAGATCACAGAGGAACACCTCAACACCACCCTCCTTCTCCACCCCCCGCCACGACCGACGCCAACTCCGCAGCCAAAGAACTACACCGCTGGATCACTGGCTGCGCTGATAAGCTCGCACCCGTCCACCTCCCCATTAAACAACAGCCCCTGAAGGCCGCCTGGTTCACCACCGACCTCCAAGAAGCCAGGCGCTCCTGCAGACGCCTCGAGAAACTCTGGCGGAACAGGTAAACCACAGAAGACCAGAAAAACTACAGGAACGCCATGAATGAATACCACCAGCGCATAAAAGCCACCAAACAGAACTTTATCAAGAACAAAATCCACACCAACGTTAGTAACGCAAAAGAACTCTTCAACATCATGTAGCAGTTCACCAAACCCCCCAGCGAAGCCACAGACGTCACACCCTCTCAGGACCTCTGCAACAAGCTCCGCGCCTACTTCCACCTGAAAATCAAGGCCCTCTACGACAACTTCAGCAAACAGATGCTGGACCCAACCCCCCTCTCCACCACCAACAACCAGCAGACCATCACCACTTGGAAGCTTGCCACCACTGAAGACACCACCACGAAGAACACCCACTCAGGAGCCCCCAAGGACCCCTGCCCACGGCACATCTACCACAGAGCCGCTGCCACCATAGCACCCGAACTAGGCCGGACCATAAACACCTCCCTCGAATCTGGCATCTTCCCCGATGACTGGAAGTGGGCAGAGGTCAAGCCCCTCCTCAAGAAACCCTCGGCCGACCCGACGGACCTGAAAAACGTCTGGCCCATCTCTCTCCTTCCCTTCGCAGCCAAAGTCACCGAGAGATTCATCAACGCCCAGCTAACCACCTTCATTGAAGAGAACTCCATCCTCGACTCCTCCCAGTCCAGATTCCGCAGTAACCACAGCACTGAGACCGCCCTCCTTGTCGCCACTGATGACATCCAGATGCTACTCGACCAGGGCTTCCACAACGCCGGTATACGAGGAACCGCCTTCAACTGGATCCGCTCCTCCCTTCCTCTCTGAACCTACAGAGATCAACTGTGGAGTACCTCAGGGATCCTCGCTCAGCCCAACGCTCTTCAACATCTACATGGCCCCCCTCGCCGCCATCATCAGAGAGCATGGACTCAGCATAGTATCTTACCCCGACAACACCCAGCTCATCCTATCTCTCACAAAAAACCCTGAAGACACCAGACTCAACTTCCAAGAAGGAATGAAAGACGTCACAGCCTGGATGAGCGACAGCTGCCTAAAACTGAATTTGGAGAAGGCAGAGGTCCTCGTACTCGGACCCTCCCCCACTGCGTGGGACAGCTCCTGGTGGCCCCCTGCCCTCAGAAACCCACCCACCCAGACGGACCACGCCCGTAACCTCGGCATCATTCTAGACTCCTCCCTCACCTTGACACGCCAGATCAACGCCGTCACCTCCACCTGCTTCAACTCCCTCCGCATCCTCCGCAAGACCTTCAAGTGGATCCCCCCTGAATGTAGAAAGACCGTCACCGACGCACTCATAACCAGCAGACTGGACTACGGTAACGCCCTCTACGCCAGAATCAACAACACCCTGCTACACAAGCTCCAAACCATCCAGAACACCGCAGCCAGACTCGTCCTCGGAACCCCACGACACGAGCACATGACCCATCACCTACGAGACCTCCATTGGCTCCCCATCGAGAAGAGAGTAACCTTCAAGTTACTCACCCACGCCTACAAATCCCTCCACAACATCGAACCAAAATACCTCAACGAAAGAGTCTCCTTCCACGCACCCAAGAGGAACCTCCGCTCCGCCGACCTAACCCTGGCAGAGACCCCGCGCATACGTAGAACCAGAGCACGCGGAAGAGCCTTCTCCTACGTTGCAGCAAAGACCTGGAATGAGCTCCCAGTCAACATCAGACGATCCCTCACTCTACACACCTTCAGAAAAAGCCTCAAGACCTGGCTCTTCGACGGATCCGGAGCTGCACCGCCCCCCCCCGCCCAGCGCTTTGAGACCCTCTCGGGTGAGTAGCACGCTTTATAAACCCCTGATTGATTGATTGATTGATTGTTATAACCTCTGATGGATATGATTCATTTTCTTTTCTCCTAAATTGTTGTTCAATACACCATGTATATCTCATACTGTATATGCAAATCTCCTAGATGGACTTTATAACTCCATGGCGTGGTTCTTTTCACAATCTGTTTACCATGAGTGGTTTTCTTTTCTCCCCTGCGGTGTCTGCGTCTCGCATTGACGTTTAGACCCACCGACGAAAGATGTACATTGTTTTATCTGTAGTGTTCTTTTCCTTTCTAGCAGTTAGAACGGTGTACTTACACCATTTAGAGTTTAGTATTAACAATATTTTGTAATTATATTTTCACATATTGGTTTCAGGTTAATTATACTCTGGATAGATTTTTTTTCACTTCAGTAATTTTCCATTACCACATTCCCACATCATTTATCAAACGTCCTTTCCCTTTCTACTCATTTGATCCATTCTCACACAATACAAACATGCTCTAACATTTCCAATCAGCATCATGACAACTAGGCCTATGCACATTGTGTCCATCAATGCCAATGGCTTCACTAATTACATTAAAAGGAAGAAAATTATTTCCTATTAGGCTCCAAACATACAGATATTGCTCTCATTCAAGAGACTCATCTATCCGGTATAGAATCAGAAAAATTAAAACGCGATTGGGTAGGCCAGATTCTTTACAGCAGCAAATCCCCTTCTCACAGTAGGTAGAGTATATCCCATACTAATACTAGAAAATGTGTTGTTGCCATTCTGATACGGAAAACACTGCAATGTCAAATACTACAGTCCTGGTCAGATGAAAATGGTCATTTTGTTTTAGCCAAGCTTGAAATCGATGATAACATAATAGGAGTGGGTTCTATTTATGCCCCCATTGGGAACAAAGCACCTTTTTTCCTTCATCTAAACAGAATTCTAACGGAGATGGGAATTTCCAAAATAGCTCTGGGGGGTGACTGGAATCTTGCTCCAGATGTGATCTTAGACAGAACCGGCCCGCTGGACACGACACATGGCAGAGATAGAGCTATACTGGGAGACATCCGTGAAGATCATGGGTTGACTGACATTTGGCGTTTACTACATCCTTCAGATAAGGGTTTACATATCACTCTGCAGTACATGATTCCTATTCTAGAATAGACTATTTCCTTATTTCACAATCTATCATACCACAAATACTTGATTGTGACAATTTAGAAATTGCACTTTTAGATCATGCTCCTATCAGTCTACAGCTTGATTGGGGTCTGAAACGCCCTTGTAGGAAACCATGACGTTTAAACATATCCTGATACAAACTACTGACAGAAAAATCACAATTACAATCACATTTGACTACTTATATGAAAGACAACAAAGGTTCAGTTTCTTCTCCACAAATTTTATGGGTAGCTGAAAAAGTCACCACTAGGGGGCCAATTATGAGAGATTCTGCCATAGCCAATAAATGTAGAACAAAACAACAGACTATTTTAGAAAATGATATCAAAACCCTGACACATGCTCATTTTACCAATCCAACCGAAGCTTCCAGATGTAGATTGGAAAAGGCTAAAATGGAGCTTAATACACTATATACTTCGAAAACAGAATATATGTTGTATAGACTTAAGGCTCACAATTACAAACAAGGAAAATAGCAGGTCGTTTACTAGCGGCACAATTAAAACAGAGAGAAGCTATGACAGCTATTCCAGCCATTTATAAATCTGATGGTAAGCTAATACCGGAGACTCAGGAAATAGCTAATACATTTGCAGATTATTATGAGAAGTCATATAGCTCAGAGGTTGATGACAATCAACACAAAGATCAGGAATCTTTTGATAAAATAACACTCCCCCACCTCAATGAGCAGGATTGGCTCATACTGGCAGGCAAAATAACAAAGGATGAAATTGCCCAAGCAATCTCCAATGTTCCATACAATAAAGCACCGGGGAGAAGATGGGTTTCCTAGGGAATTTTACCGTTGGGTAAAACCAGAAGCAATAGAAGTCCTTTATGATGCCTATAAAGAAGCAGAGGAAACTGGTAGCCTCTCCTCTCTCACAAATAAAGCTCTCATAACGGTCCTTCCCAAACCTGAGAAAGATCCATGATACTGCAGTAGCTATCGTCTAATTTCCCTTCTGAATACAGATTCAAAGATATTAGACCCATTCTCGCCAAAAGACTCAAACAAGTTATTGCTACACTTATACATAATCTCAAGTGGTATTCATGCCAGGCAGAAACTATCGTAATCATCTACGCACTTTGGCTCACATACTCTGGCTTTCCAAGGATGCTGGAGAAGACAGAGTAGCCTTATACTTAGATGCCGAGAAGGCTTTTGACCGTATTGAATGGAGCTATATGTTCCGCACACTACATAGGCTGGGATTAGACAATGAATATATCTCTAAGGTCAAATGGTTATATGATACACCATCTGCATAAGTGAATTGTTGGGGTTTCCTTTCAAAATCTTTTTTAGTGCAAAGAGGAACCTGCCAGGGTTGCCCTTTATCGCCCCTTTTATTCCTTCTTGCACTTGAACCGCTGGCTGCTGCAATAAGACAGTGTTCACAAATAGCAGGCATTCCTACACCAGCAGGGATCTAAAAAATACTTCTTTATGCAGATGACATATCGCTCACACTTACTGATCTGCCTACTTCGCTCCCAACACTCATGTCTACCATTTATCGCTTCTCAATCATTTCTGGCTACAAAGTCAATTGGAATAAGAGTGAAGCTCTCCCATGGTCCAGGGGTACAACGAAAGCAGCTACTTTGGGCTATAATTTTCAATGGAAAGTGGACCGCCTGAAGTATCTAGGTATTTATATCAACAGAGGTTTAGAACGTATGATTCAAGATAACTTAAAAATGGTCCCAGCTTAACCTGTCCTTTTGGGGTAGAGTACAGGCAGTGAAAATGATTACAGTGCCCCGTTTCACTTATGTTTTAGGTATGTTGCATTTGACAGTTAAAATATCAATATTGCGAGATATCGACAAAGGTATTAAAACCTTTATTTGGGGATCTCTGAGACCTAGACTTAAAATCTCAAAATTGATTGCTCACAGGTGATATGCGGGCCTTAGTTTACCGTGCATTGAGCATTACTATAAGTCCCTCCATTTATCTCAGTTGGCCCAGACAGGATGATCCCGCACTGTGGGCTCTCATTGAAAGAGAAACTCTACAGGCAACTTTAGGTTTACAAATATTTACACTCATAAATCACCTGCTTTACAAACTTCCAACCTTATTATTCAATCTATGCTTAAGATTTGGATACGTGCCCACAAACTCCTTAAGAGTAACCCGAGACTACAAGGAAAGCCCCCGATATGGCATAACGCTGATATTAGAATAGGTAAACAGACTATTTCCTGGGACATACGGGAGAGAGCAGGTATTCTAATGTTAGATCACTTACTCACTTTAGAAGGTGAGCTTAAACCCTTTGAAATGCTTCAGATAGAATTTCAACTCCCTACCTCCCAAGAGGGGAAATACTTACAAATAAAACAAGCCCTATTTCGTAGACTATGACCATATCCTTGGATAGGTGAGCATTCCCCAGTATTGCAATACTTAAAAATATGGGGGAAATTCAAAGACACAGTCTCTGGATTTTATAATCTCATAGTGCTAAATTACACTCATGCCCATTACTAGCACAACTTCACGTCAAATGGTAAGGGTTAATTACTGTAGCTTATTCCGATGAGGAATGGGCGGATGTTATTATGAACATGGATAAGGGAATCAGAGAGGCCAGAATGAAATTTACTCTCTTCAAAATTCTTCATAACTGGTACTGGTCACCACAAAAACTCATAACAGCAGGTTTACTACACCAATCTACCTGTTGGAGGTGCCCGCAGGAGGACTGCGATATACTACACATTTTATTCCGATGTCCAATTTTGAAGGAATATTGGTCTTCTATAAATGCCTCTCTACACAGAGCTCTACAAGTGTCCATTCCTTTAATGGAAACATTAGTTCTATTACATGATGTCACTGATCTCCCAAATCTAACAAACCATACAAGATGATTGATAGCTATTGGACTCACCGTGAGGAAAGATTTGTATATTAAGACATTGGAGAACACCGCAATATCCTACACATGATGAATGGCTTATTGAAATATATGAAATAGCATCAAATGAAAAACTCATTTATAGATTGCAGGACAATGTTGGAACTTTCATCCAAATTTGGAACCCCATTCTAGCTGATAAATATTCTATTTCTGGTAATATTTCTGGTAATATTTTGGATTTTTCCTTCTAATTAGGAACTAGAATAAGGGAATCACTTCCTTTTTCATCTCCTTGTTAATTCATTATCATCTTTATTTATATTCATGCAGTTGCTATTATCATTAGGACTGTTGATGCTTTAGCCATTGAATTAGGACTTACTGTTCACCTATTGGAAATTGTTGAGGCATTAGGAATATCTCCACTTGAAATTGTCGTGTAGTTCCAATATATAACCTATACAGAATCTGCGCGTTCGGATAACATGAACTGTGGGCTTGGTGGCATACTGACTCTGAACACCCCCACCGAAAATGTTAGCCTGTTTGCATTAGCTAGCTCACAGTGCCACTAGTGTCTCCTCTTATCGGGGAGAGAATAGTTTCTGGCAACCTCGGAACATGACAACCCTGATCCCTCAGGATCGTGGAAACAATGTACTACTTTTCGCCTAGTCACTCGTGCTCACTTGTTCGGTCTCAGAGAAACACAGAATAAACAGCCTGGGCGTTTCAATAAGGGTTTATTGAACAGTCGTTATTCTTGTGTAGAATATATGAGCAGCAACAACCATTAGACAGTAGCAGAGATATATGATTAGCACTACAGTGAATATAAATGGATAGTACAGTTCTATCATTTTGCAATAAGCATGAATAAATACATGAATATGAAATGCATGATAAAAGAAAGCTCATACTCCTACGATGCCTATCTAGATGTACCTGAGTGTACCTAGCATGTGAGTCGGTATGAAGCCAAGAATCCCTCTAGGATTTAGTCGAGCCCCATTACCTGAAGTGTGAAAATGTAGGAGCCTTTCTTGGTCTCGAGTTGGACACCCCGCGAGGGATGTTCAGACCACTGTCAGCTGGAGCGTCTTCATGCAGGAGCCTCAGCTTCTCTGGTCAGTGTGTCGGCCTGGAAGTCTCTGTTCCCTCTGACTAACACCAGCAAGAGGTGCTGTATTTATACAGAAAGTATCTAGGGCTCCTTTGTCCCTTGTTGCTTGTATTAGTCATTGTTGGATTTGAGGATGACGTATGTGATGAACCATGTAAGTAGATATGGAGAGGAAGGTGGTATAGCCCCAGCCTGGTTTCTAAGAACCCTTATGAATATTCATTCGTACTGTGTGAGTCTATTGATGGAGCTATAGGACTCTATTGTTTAGGAGAAACCCTTCTTCTGCACCCAGGACTAGAACTAGGTAAAGGTTCAATCCTAAAAAGCTTGTTACAGTGTAGTATAGGGGAGGTAATGTAGGTGAAGGGGTATGATGTTACCCGGGCCTATATTAGGGTACCTATATGGAACATAACACCAACTCCTGTTCCGAACAGTCAATAATGATAAAAAATGCTAGCAAACTACTATTTCAACTAGGTAGCAGCGCATAAAAATATCAGTGAGCCACGTAAAAACATATTTCTAAAACATTAAAAACATTTAAAAATAGTGTAAGAGGTGAAAATTCTACTGAAAATCAGTTGTTTTGGAAATGTTATTTAACCCCTTCCATGCTCATGACAGAATGGTTCCGTCATGAGCACAAGTTCTAGTGTGCTCATGACGGAACCATTCCGTCATGAGCACGTGCTCAGGAAATCCCTCTGCTGCAGACAGCAGAGGGATTTCCCATTTCTTTTTTGCTTGGGGAGGTGGGGAAGAGCTTCCCCAACCTCCCCAGGCCTATTTTTGTATTTCATTGTAATGACGATCGCGCGCATGGCGCGCTATCGTCATTGCAACGAAATAGAAACTGAAACTTAGTTTCAGTTTCTCAGTTTTGGTGCTTGTGGGGCTATCTCAGCCCCCTGAGCACCGAAAAAGATGGGAGAGGTATTGTTGGAAAGGGGAGAATCTCCCCTTTCCAATGGTAGCCTTTCCTAGTGGATCCCTGCTTGGGGATCACCCCAGGAGGGCGATCCCCAAGCAGGGATCCACCCACTAGCACCAGGGAGGGGGGAGCGGCCCCTTGGGCAAGGGCCTTTGTTCCCCCATGTCTTTGTTTGGTCACAACAGTCTTTCTGACCTCCGGGGGGCAGAAACCTCACTAGAAAACAGGGATTTATTTTTTTTATTGACGTTGGGGTGTGGGATGCCCAAAAAGGGCATGGCAATGCCCCCCCCCCCGAGAAATCTCAGTCTTTCTGCCCCCCGGGGGGGGAAGAAAGCCCACTAGAAACCAGGGATTGTTTTTTTTTTATTGACGTTGGGGTGGGGGCTGTCCAGAATGGGCATGATAATGCCCCCACCCCAAAAACAAATACCACAGTCTTTCTGCCCATCCCCGGAGGCATATTGGGGCAATTGCCCCTTATCTGCCCCCCTGGGGGGGGGCAGAAAGCCCTCTAGGTCTCAGGATTTTTTTATTTTTATTCAGGGTTGAGGTCATCCCAGAATGGGCATACCAATGCCCCCACCCCCCCCAAAAACATAGCCACAGTCTTTCTGCCCCCCTTGGGGGCATTTCGGGGCTACCCCCCCACCCCCCCCCGATTTCCCCTCCAGGGCGGCAAAAAGCCCACTAGGCCCAGACCTGTTTTTAGCAATGTGCCTACTTGTGGATTTTGGGCCCTAGCGCAGCCGGCACATAGGGAAACTGAGCAAACCTGTACATTTTTTAAAACTAGACACCAAGGGGAATCCAGGATGGGGTGACTTGTGTGCCTCTCACCAGGTTCTGTTACCCAGACTCCCTTGCAAACCTCAAACTTAGTTAAAAAAAACAAATTTTCCTCACAGTTCTGTGATGGAAAGTTCTGGGATCTGCGTGGATCCACAAAATTCCACCCACCCCGCATTTCCCAAAACCTTCAGAGAAAAATGGTACCTCACTTGTGTGGGTAGGCCTAGTGCCCACGACAGGAAACGGCCCAAAACACAACGTAGACACACCACATTTTACTGTGAAAACTGACACTATTTTGCAAAGTGCCTAGTTGTAGATTTTGAACCCTAGTTCTGCCGACACCTAGGGAAACCTAGCAAACCTATACATTTTATTTTTGAAAACTAGACACCCAGGGGAATCCAGGATGGGGTGACTTGTCTGGCTGTCACCAGGTTCTGTTACCCAGAATCCCTTGCAAACCTCAAACTTTGTAAAAAAAACACCACATTTTCCTCAAATTTCTGTGGTGGAAAGTTCTGGAATCTGCATGGATCCACAACATTCCACTCTCCCCGCATTCCCCAAAGTCTTCAGAGAAAAATGGTACCTCACTTGTGTGGGTAGGCCTAGTCCCAGCGACAGGAAATACCCAAAACGCAATGTGGACACAACACATTTTCACAGTGAAAACTGACCCTTTTTTTGCAAAGTGCCTAGCTGTAGATTTTGAACCCTAGCTCTGCCGGCACCAAGGGAAACCTAGCAAACCTATACATTTTTGAAAACTAGACACCCAGGGGAATCAAGGATGGGGTGACTTGTCTGGCTCTCACCAGGTTCTGTTACCCAGAATCCATTGCAAACCTCAAAATTTGTAAAAAAAACACATTTTTGTCACATTTCTGTGGTGGAAAGTTCTGGAATCTGTGTGGATCCACAAAATTCCACCAAGCCCGCTTTCCCCAAAGTTATCCGAGAAAAATGGTACCTTATTTGTGTGGGTGGGTCAAGTACCCGCAACAGGCAAGGGCCCAAAACCTATTGAGGCGTCTTCAAAATTACCTATCACAAACAACCTGGTTTTGCAAGGGGGCGGGGGGTCCCATGAGTTTTTGGCCCCGGGCTCGGCGGCCATCGAGGGAAACCTGCCAAACCCACACATTTCTGAAAATTAGACACCCTGGGAATTCCAGCAAGGTATGGCTTGTGTGGGTCCCCCAACATTTCCCTACCGAGAATCCACAACAAACCTCAAATTTAGCTGAAAAAATAACTTTTTTCTCAAATTTATGTGCCGCAAAGTTCTGGAATCTGCGTGGATCCATAAATTTCCTTCTACACAGCATTTCCCCAGGTCTCCCAATAAAAATGGTACCTCACTCGCGTGGGTGGGTCAAGTACCCGCGACAGGCAAGGGCCCAAAACCTATTGAGACGACATCAAAATTATCTATCAGAAAACAACCTGGTTTTGCAAGGGGGGTCCCATGAGTTTTTGGCCCCGGGCTCGGCGGCCACCTAGGGAAACCTACCAAACCCACAGATTTCTGAAAACTAGACACCGGGGGAGTCCAGCAAGGTACCTCCGGGTGTCTAGTTTTCAGAAATGTGTGGGTTTGGTAATTTTCCAAGATGGCCGCCGAGCCCGGGGCCAAAAACCCAGGTGGCCCCCCCTTGCAAAACCAGGTTGTTTTGTGATAGGTCATTTTGATGTCTCCACAATACGTTTTGGGCCCTTGCCTGTCGCGGGTTCTTGACCTACCCATGCGAGTGAGGTATCATTTTTATTGGGAGACCTGGGGGAACGCTGGGTGGTAGGACATTTTTGTATCCACATAGATTCCATAACTTTCCCACACAGAAATGTGAGAAAAAAGTGATTTTTTTTTAGCTAAATTTGAGGTTTGCAGGGCATTCTGGGTAGGAAAACGTTTGGGGACCCATGCAAGCCATACCTCGCTGGACTCCCCAGGTTGTCTAGTTTTCAGAAATGTGTAGGTGTGGTAGGTTTCCCAAGAAGGCCGCCGAGCCCGGGGCCAAAACCCAGTTGACCCCCCTTGCAAAACCAGGTTGTTTTGTGATAGGTCATTTTGATGTCTCCTCAATACGTTTTGGGCCCTTGCCTGTTGCGGGTACTTGACCCACCCATGCGAGTGAGGTACCATTTTCATCGGGAGACCTGGGGGAATGCTGGGTGGTAGGACATTTGTGGATCCAGGTAGATTCCAGAACTTACCCACACAGATATTTGAGAAAAAAGTGATTTTTTCATCAAATTTGAGGTTTGCTGGGGATTCTGGGTAGAGAAACGTGGGTGGATCCCCACAAGCCATACCTTCCTGGACTCCCCCATGTCTCTAGTTTTCAGAAATGTGTGGGTTTGGTAGGTTTCCCTAGATGGCCGCCAAGCCCGGGACCAAAAACTCATGTGACCCCCCTTGCTAAAACAGGTCATTTTCGGATACACAGTGGGCATCTGAGTTTTTGGTCCCGAGTCGGCAGCGATCTAGGGTAACCTACCAAACCCACACATTTCTGAAAACTAGAGACCCAGGGGAGTCCAGGGAGGTATGGCTTGCGTGGGTCCCCCAACGTTTTCCTACCCAGAATGCCCTGCAAACCTCAAATTTAGCTGAAAAAAATCCCTTTTTTCTCACATTTCTGTGTGGGAAAGTTCTGGAATCCACGTGGATCCCCAAATTTCCTACCACCCAGCGTTCCCCCAGGTCTCCCAATAAAAATAATACCTCACTCATGTGGGTGGGTCAAGTACTCGCGACAGGCAAGGGCCCAAAACGTATTAAGGAGACATCAAAATTACCTATCACAAAACAACCTGGTTTTGCAAGAGGGGTCAGCTTGGTTTTTGGCCCCGGGCTCGGTGGCCATCTTGGAAAACTACCAAACCCACACATTTCGGAAAACTAGACACCCGGGGGAGTCCAGTGAGGTATGGTTTGCATGGATCCCCCAAAGTTTTCCTACCTGGAATGCCCTGCAAACCTCAAATTTAGCTGAAAAAAAAACATTTTCCACATATTTTTGTGTGGAATCACCGTGCTGGCACAAATATCCTACCACTGAGCATTCTCCTCAGTCTCCCGAGTAAAATTATACCTCACTTTTGTGGGTGGGGCAAGGGCCTGTGACTGGGAAGGGCTCAAAACATAGGGAATAAGGGTATAGCACCGAGAATTCTAAGCGCTACATTTTTTTAAAAATACGTTTTTAGCCAATTCTGCATTGGACACCCACACAAGTGAGGTATCATTTTACTCAGGACCAGGGGCGGTGCGTCCATTGGGGCGTTGGGGCGTTGCCCCCCCCCGCCCGCAGCTGCTCCCTCGGCGTCTCTGAACTTAAGTAAACTCTCAGTTTACTTAAGTTCAGAGATGCCGAGGGAGAACTGACAATCATGTCAGTCAGCATGACGTCGGACCGCCCACCCCCTTCAGAGTCTGAAGGGGGTGGGCGGTCCGGTGTCATGTTGACTGACATGATTGTCAGACCAGGGGCAGCAGCACAAGTGCGCATGAGTGGGGAAGGTGAGCGAATTTTTCGCCCGTGCCCAGTCATGCGCACTGGTGTCTGCTGTGGCTGGCGCATGCCCATTAGGAGAGCGAGGGTTGAGCAAAGGCTCAAACCTCGCTCTCCTAATGGGCAGGCGGGCGGAGAGTAACCGTGCCCTCAGTCAATCTTGGCGCTGCCAGCAGTGCCAGGATTGGCTGAGAGGGGTTTGCCACTTGCCAGAAGTGATGCGGCTCTTCCGGAGTGTAGGCGCCAACAGACCCGAGGCGGCGCGGACCTTGTCAGGTAGGATTTTAATTTTATTTTATTTTAAAACTAACCCCCCACCCCAGCCCTTACCCCCGTGCGACACCCTCCCCCCCCACGACACCCCCCCCGAAACTTAAAAGTCCACACTTGGACAGCGGCAAGCAAGGTTTCTGTGTAGTTTCACTCTTCACACGGAACCTTAATCATTAAGGTTTCAAAGAGTCTGATGCTTGCTTTTAAAAACGGTTCCATGTCAAGATTTAAACTCCACAGAAACCTTGCTTGCCATGATATACTACATTGTACATGATTACACTTGGCATGTCTTCAATTGCAGTATTGTCAAAAGTATCGAAACAGAAACAGGACAGAAACAGGAAGAACATGGAGCTTCACTTGCAGTAGATTTAGGGGCGAAGCTTATAGGTAAAAGACACAATAGCTGAGATCGTTTTTGATAGTTTTTGGTAATATTAAAAGCAATGCAACACTATTAGCTATTCACCAAAGATACACTGCTACCACGCAAGATCAGAAAGCGGTGGAGTTGCAAAAAATACAGTCTGTGTCTCCATGGTGAGAGATATCTTTAGGGGTGAAACAACAGAGACCTCAATTAACTAGGGTGGAGAATGGAAAGAAGCCGAAATCTCAATGATCCTGAGTGAAGAGTGCGAAGTTCATGGGAAAATGTGGAAATAAGCCACAATTTTATCATAAACATAAAGAACAGGGAGGATAGAAGAAAGAGATAAGAGCTCCAGAGATATATCATTAAGGCTTAATGACTTAAAAGAGCTTTTTCTAACGGCGGGGAATGGGTTCCGGAGAAGGCACAGGAGGAGGGAGCAGTAATAACAGCAGCTGCTGTTGTACTAGTGGGGTCAGAGCAGACGCAGGTTAGAGATTTGGACGAAACCATTTATTGGGGGTTGTTGCACAAATTTCCCCATGTATACATTCGGCTTAATGTCACTAGAAGTATATTCAATAAGAGCAAAGATATGCTATATTGCCGAATTCACTGATTGGTTAATTCAAAGCCCATGAACTTCATTTTTTTAATTTATTTTTATTTTTTTATTAATGAAAAGGTCAGGTAAAAACAAATATAGCTTATACATTCGTCTAGAATACTCCTATTCATACAGCGCTAAATATATACATATATACAATTTACATATTTAGTTTATACACTTTTACTATTCCGCCATAGTAATAAAGGTTCCCATAATTTCATACCCTTCATCTTTGCTTTACGACCTTTGCATTTATACAGTGATATTTCCTGTGCACTAATACTAATCATTCTATGCAACCAAAGCTGGTACGTAGGTGGCTCTGCATCTTTCCACGCTGTTGCTATCAACAGCCGGGCTACAGCAATTGTCATAAACACAAAATCCCTATGTTCCGAATTCAGGTTTGCCCAGCTATCATATCCCAATACCATTAATGCTGGAGTAATCATTACTTGCTTATCTAGTGTTTGTGCCCAAAATTCTTCTATACTTTACCTAAGTTGCAGAAGCTTAGTACAGGAATAAAACATATGAACACTATCAGCAGGACCTATCTGACATCTTGGGCACTTATCATCTCCCCTCTTCCCCCATGCATACAATTTTGCCGGCGTATAATATAAATTGAACAGAGTTTTGTATTGCTGGGCTTTTAAATTAGCAGATAGGAAGGTTTTTACCCCTAGTTCAATTACCATATCCAGATCAACATCCCCATCCCCCAATTTCTCTGCCCATTTTGATTCAGTTTTTTCAATATCATCTGGAAGGGTTTTTAATAATTCCAGATAATATTCCCTAATTCTATTATCAAAACGTTTACAGATTTCTAGTAGTGGGATCTTCTCCAGCTTATTAGAATCCTGAAGAAATTGTTTTAAACACCTTTGTACCTGTAAGTATTTATACTGTGTGTTATTCTTTACCCCGAATTTCTGTACTAAGTCAGTAAACGGCATTAGTTTATTATTCTGACATAGATCTACCACACTGATTATACCAGCATTCTCCCAGTTTCTAGCCATACCATCATAAATGATTTCCGGCAAAACAGTTGAGCGCCACAAGGGGGAATACCTATTTTGCCTGGGGATCCTCAAAACTTTACTAACTTTTCTCCAAACCTTCCAGGCACCTTGAATACATTTGAACCTTATTTTTTTAAAATAACTTGGTTCTACCTGCCTCAGAAAGAGCCCGTCTGCTTCCTTTCCTAAGGACAGTTGATATATTGTGGGTAGACCCGCAGAACTATCTCCTTTTTTACCAGATAGAATTAACCCACCCATCTGTTGGAGGGCAACAGCCCAATAATAAAATAACATATTTGGCGCCCCCCATCCTCCCCGTTCTCTAGGTAGAGTCAAAAAATTAAATGCGCGGCGTGTTTTATGATACCCCCATATAAATTTAGAGAACGTAGCACTAACTTGTTTTATCTTTTCTTCTGCTAAATCTAGCGGGATCGCTCGAAAGAGATATAATAGCTTTGGGAACATTATCATTTTAATAATATTAATTCTGCCAACAATTGTAAGGTAGAGTCTGTCAATTCGTTTGAGTTCCCTAGTTATTTTCTCTATCACCGGGTCGATATTAACCGCCCATAACGTGTCTATTTGACTTGTAATATTCACCCCTAGATATGTAGCCACTCCACATCTTCGGGAATCTTGTAATTGACACTGTGATGAGCATATAATTTGAGTTTTTCCCTTATTCAATAAGTAGCCTGTTCTCCTACCAAATCCCTCTGCCATCCTTTCAATTTCTCTAATTGCACTCACTGGTTCGCTTGTTATTATTGCCACGTCATCAGCATATGCTAAAATCTTGGTTTCAAAGCCCATGGTACTTACAGGTTTTATTGCTTGATTCTGTACAATTTGCATTATAAATGGGTCCATATATAAGGCAAATAATATTGGTGAGCAGGGGCAGCCTTGTCGTGTTCCTCTGGCAATCTCGATCTTCCTTGAGGTATTACCCATTATTTGTAACTGAGCATAAGGCTGATAGTACATCGCTTGTAAAGCCCGAACCATCCGTGGACCTATTCCCCTATCTACCAAGGTATCCCATAAATACTGCCATGACACCCGATCAAATGCCTTTTCCGCATCCAGGAGGACCACAGCCACCGCCCTAGATTCTACTTCTGCTATATCTAAAATTGCAATAACCCGTCTAACGTGGTCTGTGGTCCCCCTGCCTGGTACAAAACCATGCTGCCAAGGTGAAATCAGAGTTAGTATAGCCCCTTGAAGTCGCATAGCCATAATTTTTTAGTACAGTTTAGCGTCTGAATTCATCAGAGATATTGGCCGATATGACGCCGGCATTTCTGCCGGTTTCCCTTTCTTGGGAAAGATCACCACATCAGTTCCCTGCCATGATACAGGGGGATTCCGGTATACTGTACTCCCAAAAATAAATCATACAGCATTGGAGCAATTTCCTGTATCAGAATTTTATATACCTCTAACGGTATCTTGTCCGGGCCTGCTGCTTTCCCTGCTGACAAGACACCAATAGCCTCCTGAACCTCTTCCAGCGTAACTTCTGTTTCCATTACCTGCGCTGTAACTTCATCTATTTTTGTTAAGATTGGCCAGCTGTCTTCCCGCTCTAATATGCTCATTCCTTGCGTATCTACCTGGTATAGTTTCGTATAAAATTCTTCAAAAACCTCCATTATTTTATCTGGGTCATTTACAATTTGTGCATGATTATTCCTAATTTCCTGTATATTATTTCGAGTGCTTTTCTGCCTTGCTCGCAATGCCAATAGCCTACCTACTGTCTCCCCATATTCATACATTTCCCCCCGATGGGTTTGGTATACCTGGGCCACCCTTTCCTGAAAAAAGTTATTAAATTCTGCCTTTATTACTACTAATTTCAGCCTATGTTCCCGAATTTGTTCTTCCGGTTTCCCCTCCCTGATCATAATCACATGTTCTGCCTCCAAGCATGCCAATTTACCCATTAGTGTATCAACCTCGGACTTTCTCTGCTTACAAACTCGTCCCACATAACTAATTACTTCTCCCCTCAATCCAGCCTTGAAGGAGTCCCATACCACATTTCGAGAGGCGCTATACCTGGTAACATCAAAGAATTCCCTGGCCCAATGCTTAATATAACTACAGAAATCTTCACTAACAAGTAATTTTTTATCAAAAGACCAAACACTCGATTGTCTTCCCTTACTAGCTCCTATTAGCTCTAATATGAGTGGATTATGGTCCGAAAATAACTGCGGGAGCTTCTTAATTTTAACGCGATCTATTAATCTACGTGAAGCTAAAAAGTAATCTAACCGGACATACTTCCTATGGGGATGCGAGTAATATGTATATCCTGGATCCCCTTCTTTTTTTTCCTTCCATATATCAGTTAACCCGTGGCTAGATTGAAAATTAATCAATGCTCTATATACCCTTGGTTTCTTTCCTACATATTTCTTAGTCTGATTTTTAGTAGTCTCTAAATGTATATTTAAATCGCCACACACAATCATAGGTTCAGGCCAGGTCGCCAATTCCAATTCCAACTTCTCCCATATTTCTGGATCATCCTGGTTCGCCCCATATATGTTAACCACTGTGATCCCCATAGCTAGCCTTACTATTGCCCAGCGTCCCCAGTTATCAACTGCAATCCTCTTGGCCTTACCCATGTAATGCTTAGTATAAATTGCTACCCCTCTAATCATCGAGGTTTGGGTGGAACAAGCCACCAAATTATACCCCCTAATCACCAAAACATCTTTGTTCTTCCACGGGATATGTGTTTCCTGAAAGCACATTACATCTGGACTAATAGTTCTAAGTATCTCATAAGCTCTTCCACGTTTATGCTTATCATTCATCCCTCCAACGTTAATTGTACAAAACTTAAAACTACTCATTTTGAGCTATACACAACAGTTTAGCGCCCTCCTTATTCATTTTTAATTTATATATACCTTTTATACCTGCCTTTCCTTTTTCAGTTTTCTGACCCCCTTGCCCTCACCCACTACCCCTACCCCCAACCTCCCATCCCCACATCCCCCACCCCCTGTCTGCCCCCCTGTCCCCACTCCCCATGCTCACCCTCCACCGTGGAAGCTTCCAGACCTAAGTCTGAGTGTGTGATGACGCAGTGTAGCAGCATGATCAGCAAAACCCCAATACTATTCTAGCTAAAAAATAAACCGAAGAGAGAGAAGAGAAGAAAGCATACTGAAATATGGGCTACGTAGGTACCAGATACATTAAACCTCAAACAGCAATGGGTCAAGCTAATACGATCTGAGTACTTCTTATGTCCCCATATTACAAATCCTCCAACATCCCCTATCCGTTGATACTCTCACAATCTCTTATTGTACTCTATTCTGAATCCGAACCTAAAAAAAAAAAACCCTCCTAGCCCCTTATCTCCGCCAAGGCCACCTTAGCTTTAACCTCAGAATTATAATAAGAAGTACGGCCTCCTAAGATTATTTTTAATTTAGCAGGGTTTATCAAATAAGCTTGAGCCCCTTTGGCCTGAAAAGGGGCTATCATCTGTCGCAGCATCCAGCGTCTCTCAATGGTAATACGACAAAAGTCCGGTCTTACAAAAAAGGCCACATCCTCCACCCTCCGTTTAGCTTCTGGTTTGGCTTTCTCCCAAATGTTTTGTCGCAATAGGAAGTTCCCAAAAAATACCAGGATAGCCCTAGGTTTAACGTCTGGACCAGTTGGTTTCCTTAGATTGAAGGGGATTCTATGGGCGCGTTGAACTTCCTGCTGCCAATTCCACCCTTCCAAATCTGGAAATGCTTTGCTGAGAAGATCAACCATAAAAAGGCGTGTGTCTGATCCTTCGCGTCCTTCCGAAATATAAAAAAAACGCAGATTATTACGCCGTTGGTAATTTTCCTGTTCTTCTAACTTCCACTGGATATCAGACAATCTGGCTTCATGTGCCTCCGATTGAGTCTGCACCACTGATACATCCTCCTCCAGGACTCTAGTACGTGTCTCTAACTCACCCAGTCGTTCACTAATTGAGTTACAAATTTTGACCACTTTGCGTACTGAGCCTTGCATCTTCCGAAGGGCAGATTGCGATCGTCTACTGTCTTGCTTAGCCTCTTCCCGGTGTGATGCAATTGCTTGCAATACTATTTCCAAACTTGATGTTGCTCTCTCCTGGTCCTCTGCGGCTGCCTTAGCTGTTACAGCGCCACCCAGTTGTGTAGTTGGGAAATAATCCCAATTCAGCTCTTCTTGCACTGTAACTTTCTTCCTTGCAGCTTTTTCTGCCCGACTCGACCTCCTTCTTGCTTTACGCCTAGATGCTGCGGAATCTACCTCGCTAATCCAGCTTCCGCTAGATCCTGATAGCGATATAGAGTCATCCACTGAACATGTAGCGTCAGATAATGAATAAAAACAATCTGCAGTTTCAGTATCATTCCCCTTTTTCCCGCTCATGACCTTGTTTAATTCCATTACTGGCTCTGCCTCGGTCCCCTCACGCCGATCTCCACTATACTGTGAGGGATGTAGAGGTAGCTGTTCCCTTTCTTGTACTCCCTTACCTTTTCCTTCCTCCTCTTCTTCAGGGTCTGCAGCCCTGCTCACCCCAGAATTATCAAAATCAAGGAGTTGAGGAGAGTCAATTAGCAGGGTTAGCTGCTGGGAAATTGCCAAGGGGGGTGGGGGGGTACTATCTATTACTAAATCTGTTAGCGTGTCTCCATTGACCACATCATCCCCCTCTTCACTTACAGTTACCCCCTCATGATATGCCTGTTGTGGGGTATCCTTACCGATAGCCTTCTCCTTCAAATTGTCCTTATTCCTTCGGTCGTTTCCTCCTCCTTTTCCTTCCGGGCATTTTTCCACCCCTGCCCCCCGCATAGAGGTACCAGCAAGTTCTCCAACTGAGGTGCCCTTCTTGGCCCCCTTTAGTAAGTCCAGCACTGTGCTGCCGGGCTGCCGTTGTTGCCGAGTGTTTGCAGTCTTCCCTTTCGCCTCCAGGGTTACCTCATTCCGGTTCACTTGACCTCGGCGTCCCTGGTAACGCGCTGTAGTATTTCCGGATTCTGCCTCGGAGCCAGTCAACGTACTGCAGCCTCCAGGAGCCTCCACAGCCGGCCCAGCCCCCGCTATCGCCGAGGCTCCGGTAGTCCTGGCCATGACTTTCGGCTTCATTCTACCTGGTGAGTGCAGCCCGGGGATGAAAAGCGTTTTGCCGCAAGAGAGTTTCTGGGTCACAGCAAATACCTCAAGCCGTCCGTATTTAAGCTTTGTAGCCCAGGCTGCCACTGTCCCCACAATAGCCTCGAGGATTGTGCGTAATAACGGGATCATTCCTCTACTCTCATTACGGGGTTCTGCTGGAGCATACCGCTACAGACTGCAAGCGGTCACTTCAGCCGACCGCCATCTTGCTTCCCGACATAAGCCCATGAACTTCATATATGGTGTTTGCCCTACATAGAACTATTTTGCGAACCATGGGGAATGGGTGAAGCAGAGTCCATTTGGGTGAGGGAGACAGTAGGGAGTTAAAGAGTTTCAGATTCAGTGCGAAGGTCATTTCGCAAAGAGGGTATTAAGGCAGGTGCCTGCAGAGAGCGAGAGGGAAAGAAATCATTAGCTGGGGAGATAGCGGGAGCAGTAAAGCCACATGTCTATCAGTACAGGTACAAGAGAGTTGGGCTGCTAGGGAAGGAGATGAAGCCTAACGACCAGTGATGGCAATTTTGGAATAAGGGAAGCAGGTTCGAATCCCGGCGTACGCTCAACATCCTGTGATTCTTGGCAAATCACTCAATCTCCCATGCCTTAAAAATAATAATCTGGCCTTGTGTAATGTAATCTGATACACATGCAAATCACTTTAATGCCTTTGATTAGTGCTCGCGCTGTGTAAAACTGCGCTGCAAAATACAATACAAGCTGTTATGATTTGCAGCCACTTCCCCAGGAGGGGACTATTGGAGCAGTGTCTCTCCCAGAAAAGGTATTCAGTCCAAAAAGGGAGGGGGGAGGGGCAGGGGGCAGAGGGCAGTGTTCACCGTTATGGTGAGATGCTTGTATACCGGTTAACTGTAAAATAAGGGTGACGCTAGAGGTTTAAGAAGGAGATTCCAATAAGGCGAATAAGCTGTTTCTTTGCAGGGTGCTATGGTTTGAAAAGAAGGTGAGCACATCAATGCCTATGGAGCCATTTTGTTTGTCAGGGGGTGACTGAGCGAAAAGAGGGTGTCACCTGCAAAATGTGGGTGAGTTGACCATTATGTCCTTTCCTAAAATAGATAGAAGGAGCGACCCAGCATACGGAGGGTTGTGTGTTACCGGGGTCGTGAGTATGCCAGGTGATCTGGCTGACCCATATGTATTTACGTATACGTCCTAGGTTGTCTTTCCCTGCTCTCCTATTTCCTCTGCTTGAGCCATTTCCCGGTGTTATTTTTTCCCTGTTTGCAGAATGACTCTTTCTCTTTCCTGCTCCTAATTCCTCATCTTCTCAAAGCTTCTCAAAGCTAGCTGGCTGCCTATGGTACATCTCCCCCTCCACATTACTTCAGTGTTGACCCTACCTTTTTCCTTACCTCCCAGCTACCCTCTCTAAAACTCCTACACTTTTTCAGACCAACAACCATTCCATTTGTTTATTCTTCTTTCACTATATATCTGATTCACAGCAACTGGTATGTTTTATATTAGATGAAGTTTGGGTTAACTACAATTTTATGTACAGCTCGCTGACACCTTAGGTTTAAGTGTGCTCCATAAGAATATAAAAATACTATAGCTTACTCCTAATTTTGGAGGGTAACAGACTACAGAGCATAATCACAAGATCAGTCTTCAATAACAAAAAGAATATTACAAGGGGCATAACACTAAGAGGTCCAATTATGAGTGGGCCAGATAATGGCCCAGTATTCCTTCTCTGAGCCAGAGGTATTGATACCACGGATGTCAGTAATTCCTGGGGGCTTGGGCGAGGGAGGGGGGTGGGTGGCGGAATGTGGACCCAGGCAGCTCCTACTACCTGACTCACATGGATTAGCGTGGGACTTCTTATGACGCTATGCTTGTAAGAGTTCTTAACAACGGACCATTACAGGTTCAGGAGAGAACAGATCACGGTGCTACTCTCCCAGAATTGCCTTGAACAGTGACCAGATGTTCTATCTGTTTATGTATTGTTTGTGTGA
Source organism: Calotriton arnoldi (assembly GCA_963921515.1). Classification (NCBI taxonomy): domain Eukaryota; kingdom Metazoa; phylum Chordata; class Amphibia; order Caudata; family Salamandridae; genus Calotriton; species Calotriton arnoldi. The sequence goes on along the minus strand of CAWUFW010007157.1, from coordinate 622,356 downwards.
ATGTGTGCCATATATTTTGTGTTTTCCTGTGAAAACGCGATGTAAAAGTCCTACCTAATTCAATCCTAATGCTTTCTTTAATGCAGCCGTGAATGGCAACAACATTAAACTCACATTCCTAAGACATACTTTAATTTCTTTGCTTAACTCATGCGCAGAAGAATTTATAGTGTTTATCTAAGTTGATGTAAAACACCGACTGCCAAATAAAGAATAATTAGAGCAAAAAAGGTATATACATTCACAGTATGTCGAAAGAGAACCATGTTTTCTTAAACAGCTAGTCTGCATGGCAGGGAAGCTCATTTCTCGCTAATGGAGAAGATAAAGCTATTAGGAAATATAACTTAGATTGTAGCTATCTATAAGCGGGATCCTGAAAGAAAATGCAATGTTCTTTCCTGAGATTAGTACAGGCGTGACAATTAATTCTGTCCCTTTGACTTTGAGGAAAGATGTGTTATGACAGCTTGCTGGACAGAGTCAGTCAAAGTAATTACAGTCTGAGAAATGCAGCTATTAGGGAGACTGAGCGAGACAGAAGAGCTGACAGCATCTACAATAAGATGCCTGCGTCTTGTGGGGCTGCAAAGGATTCCCATCTGTTTGGATGCATACCTACTATGGTTAAAAATGTCAGCACGACACTCATAGAGACAAAGTGTAACTCTTTGTATGAAACAATACATAACACTGACAGTAAGGATGAATCAATGTACAGAATACTGAGTAAATGAACTTTGATCAACATACAACGTCATTGTCGAGATAAAAAGAAACTTTGTGTTTGGGTGAACGTTCAAACCCGGAGAGAAGGGATCAGAAAGTGAAGATACTGAGAGAATTCTTCACTCCTTCCTGTCCCCTTCACTGACAGCTATTTCATCAGGTGTTAGAGAAAGGTGTATGAGTGTGATTGCATGAGTAGGACATACTCCTATAAAAAAGTTTAACTTTGGTAGGAGGTGCACAGTAGTGATGAGGTTGGAAGGGCTATGTTGAAGGATGGTGGATTCTTCCTACAGCATCTCTTCCAGTCCATCTTTCATTTCTGTTTTTTTCTGTTCATTTTAAATCACGATCATTCTGCCGAACACGGAAACTTGTAATGCTGATTGGATTGGGAACTCCTGTTAGCAACCCCACCAGGATTTCCAGGCTGCTTAGAATCGGGGCCTTTCAGCTTTTTGTGTTGCTTTGTGGTTGCCACTTTGATGCTGTGTGGCTTTTGAAATTGTCTTATTAAACTTTCCAGTTTGTTAAACCTATTGGTTTGAGCATATTATGGAAACAGCACACTGTAAACAGGTGCGCTGGGCACAAAGAGGGAGAGTGTGCCCAATTATAATGAATGTGCTGCCCGACCCCTACAAGGGAGAACGCAAACTTGTGCTTCCCTGGGAGCAACACATTCAATGAAATACGAAGCAGATGCTTCAAAACCTCTTCGTGCTTCACAGTGCAAGTGGTATGCAAGCCAGCTTTACTTTAAAGACAGGAGAGAGATGCCCGTTCAGAGATGCCCATTGAGGCAATTTCAATGTTAATTATTTATAAGAAATCATTATTGTTACTCATTTATCTTAAACAGCTAACACCCAGTGACAAAGCCAATCATACTGACAGGCTTTAGGCGTATGTCAGTTGCTGTGCCATTTATCAGGATAAAATTACATCTCAGAGAGAAACCAAAATACTGGTCTGGTGGCACACTATGGGAATCACAGAAATGTATTTGGCATGTTCCTTTATAGGGAGCACCCACTTTTACATCTCACTTAAAGACCTGTCTGCACATATTTCTATATGACTGGTTACAGCCAGCAGCTGTGGGTGCTTCCCGAAGTCTGGTTAGAGCATATTTTTCCAAAGTTAATGCTGCATGCAGTGCAAGACACTGGGCAAGCTAAGCATACATTTTAAAGGGCTAAAGTTGTCATGCAGAACAATTTACATATTACAGTAACTGTTGAACAAATTAATGCAAGAAGATACGGGGCAGTTTTTAATGTGTTTAATATTTCAAGACTATACCTTCCCACTGCTTAATAAGCCTTGCTTTATCGCTGCATTCATTTGCTTTAAAATGCACCATTTGCCAATCTTTTTTAAATTTCTTTCTCAGGAGAGGGACTCTCCCTAGACCCCAGGTTTGTCCATTGAACTTGTTCACATCGCTAACTAGTGTCTTCTATTAGAAAGGGTAGAGCCAAAACAGTCTTGCTTAGTACCCTAGCTCTCTTCAGAAGTCAGACTTGCTTGGCAACCCAGAAATTCTCTGAAATAATGTTTAGTTTTCTTTTATGAATGCCTAGAACTACTGAATTTTTAGTCCATTTATCACAGATATAGTGCTGAAAATCGCACCAAAAAGATGCCAATTTTTTTTAAATTTCTTCACGGGGGGAGAACCCCCCCGAACTCCCCTTATTGCTGTCGGGCTCGCTCGCTGCGCTCGCTCGCATGCGTTCATTTGCTCTGCATACGCCCCACCAGTTTCAAATTCAACCAGCCGCCCCTGCTCAGGACACTAAAGAGAACGCTGTGGGGTACGACATTTGTGCCGCCACGGTGATTCCACGCAAAAATATGTGGAAAATGTGTTTTTTTAGGTAAATTTGAGGTTTGCAGGGGATTCTGGGTAGGGAAACGTTGGGGATCCACGCAAGCCATACCTCATTGGACTCCCCAGGGTGTCTAGTTTTCAGAAATGTGTGGGCTTGGTAGGTTTCCCTAGATGGCGGCGAGCCCGGGGCCAAAACCCCAGGTGCCCCCCCCAAAAACCAGGTAGTTTTGTTATAGGTAATTTTGAAGTCTCCAGAGTACGATTTGGGCCATTTCTTGTTGCAGCCACTATGCCTACCCACACAAGTGAGGTAACATTTTTATCGGGAGACCTGGGCGAACGCTGGGTGGTAGGAAATTTGTGTCAGCCCATTGATCCTACAACTTTCCCACACAGAAATGTGATAAAAAATAGATTTTTTCAACAAAATTTGAGGTTTGCAGGGGATTCTGGGTAGGGAAATCTTGGGGGACCCATGCTAGCCATACCTTGCTGGACTCCCCCTGGTTTCTAGTTTTAAGAAATGTGTGGGTTTGGTAGGTTTCCCTAGATGGCCGCCGAACCCGGGGCCAAAAACTCAAGGGACCCCCCTTGCAAAACCAGGTTGTTTTGTGATAGGTAATTTTGATGTCGCCTCAATAGGTTTTGGGCCCTTGTCTGTCACGGGTACTTGACCCACCCACGCGAGTGAGGTACCATTTGTATCGGGAGACCTGGGGGAATGCTGTGTAGAAGGAAATTTGTGGATCCACGCAAATTCCAGAACTTTCCCACGCAGAAATTTGAGAAAAAAGTGATTTTTTCAGCTAAATTTGAGGTTTGCAGGGGATTCTCAGTAGGGAAATGTTGGGGGACCCACGCAAGCCATACCTTGCTGGACTCCCCAGGGTGTCTAATTTTCCGAAATATGTGGTTTTGGTAGGTTTCCCTAGATGGCCGCCGAGCCCAGGGCCAAAAACTCATGGGACACCCCCTTGCAAAACCAGATTGTTTTGTGATAGGTAATTTTGAAGTTGCCTGTCGCGGGTACTTGACCCACCCACACAAGTGAGGTACCATTTTTCTCGGAAGACTTTGGGAAAAGCGGGTTGGGTGGAATTTTGTCGATCCACACAGACTCCAGAACTTTCCATCACCGAAAGGTGAGGAAAATGTGTTTTTTTTTAATACTAATTTTGAGGTTTGCAAGGGATTCTGGGTAACCGAACCTTGTGAGAGCCAGACAAGTCACCCCATACTGGATTTCCATGGGTGTCTAGTTTTTAAAAATGTATAGGTTTGATAGGTTTCCCTAGGTGCCGGCAGAGTTAGGGTTCAAAATCTACAGCTAGGCACTTTGCAAAAAAAAGGTCCATTTTCACCGTGAAAATGTGTTGTGTCCACGTTGTGTTTTGGGCCGTTTCCTGTCATGGGCACTAGGCCTACCCACACAAGTGAGGTACCATTTTTCTCGGAAGACTTTGGGGAATGCGAGGTGGGTGGAATTTTGTGGATCCACGCAGATTCCAGAACTTTCCACCACAGAAATGTGAGGAAAATGTGTTTTTTTGGACAAATTTTGAGGTTTGCAAGGGATTCTGGGTAACAGAACCTACTGAAAGCCAGACAAGTCACCCCATCTTAGATTCCCCTGAGTGTCTAGTTTTCAAAAATGTATAGGTTTGCTAGGTTTCCCTAAGTGCCGGCAGAGCTAGGGTTCAAAATCTACAGCTAGGCACTTTGCAAAATAGTTTCAGTTTTCACTGTAAACTGTGGTGTGTCCACGTTGCGTTTTGGGCCGTTTCCTGTCGCGGGCACTATGCCTAATCACACAAGTGAGGTACCATTTTTCTCGGAAGACGTTGGGGAATGCGGGGTGGGTGGAATTTTGTGGATCCATGCAGATTCCAGAACTTTCCACCACAGAAATGTGTGGAAAATGTGCTTTTTTGACAAATTTTGAGGTTTGCAAGGGATTCTGGGTAACAGAACCTGGTGAGAGCCAGTCAAGTCACCCCATCCTAGATTCCCCTAGGTGTCTAGTTTTCGAAAATGTATACGTTTGCTAGGTTTCCCGAGGTGCCGGCAGAACTAGGGTTCGAAATCTACAGCTAGGCACTTTGCAAAAAAAGGGTCAGTTTTCACTGTGAAAATGTGGTGTGTGCATGTTGCGTTTCAGGCCGTTTCCTGTCGCGGGCACTAGGCCTACCCACACAAGTGAGGTACAATTTTTCTCGGAAGACATTGTGGAACGCCGAGTGGGTGGAATTTTGTGGATCTACTCAGATTCCAGAACTTTCCACCACAGAAATGTGAGGAAAATGTGGGTTTGTTTTACAAATTTTTAGGTTTCCAATGGATTCTGGGTAACAGAACCTGGTGAGAGCCGGTCAAGTCACCCCATCCTGGATTCCCCTTGGTGTCTAGTTTTCAAAAATGTATAGGTTTGCTAGGTTTCCCTAGGTGCAGGGAGAGTTAGGGTTCAAAATCTACAGCTAGGCACTTTGGAAAAAAAAGGGTCCGTTTTCACTGTGAAAATGTGGTGTGTCCACGTTGTGTTTTGTGCCGTTTTCTGTCGCGGGCACTAGGCCTACCCACACAAGTGAGGTACCATTTTTCTCGGAAGACTTGGGGGAACGCAGGGTGGCTGGAATTTTGTGGATCCACGCAGATTCCAGAACTTTCCACCACAGAAATGTGATGAGGAAAATGTGGTTTTTTTTACAAATTTTTAGGTTTGCAAGGGATTCTGGGTAATAGAACCTGGTGACAGCCAGTCAAGTCACCCCATCCTAGATTCCCCTGGGTGTCTAGTTTTCAAAAATGTATACGTTTGCTAGGTTTCCCTAGGTGCCGGCAGAGCTAGGGTTCAAAATCTACAGCTGGGGACTTTGCAAAAAAAGGGTCAGTTTTCACTGTGAAAATGTGGTGTGTCCACGTTGCGTTTTGGGCCGTTTCCTGTCACAGGTACTAGGCCTACCCACACAAGTGAGGTACCATTTTTCTCGGAAGACTTTGGGGAACGCGGGGTGCATGGAATTTTTGGATCCACGCAGATTCCAGAACTTTCCACCACAGAAATATGAGGAAAATGTGTTTTTTTGGACAAATGTTTAGGTTTGCAAGGGATTCTGGGTAACAGAACCTGGTGAGAGCCAGTCAAGTCACCCCATCCTGGATTCCCCTGGGTGTCTAGCTTTCAAAAATGTATAGGTTTGCTAGGTTTCCCTAGGTGCCGGCAGAGCTAGGGTTCAAAATCTACAGCTAGGCACTTTGCAAAAAAAGGGTCCGTTTTCACTGTAAAAATGTGGTGTGTCCACGTTGCGTTTTGGGCCGTTTCCTGTCGCGGGTACTAGGCCTACCCACACAAGTGAGGTACCATTTTTTATCGGGAGACTTAAGGTAACACAGAATTGTAGAGCAACTGTTATTACCTATTGACTTTCGATGCATTTCTGCAATGTATAAAAGAAGTCTTTTTGAAAAATGACCTATAATTCTCATGCTAGTATGGGTACTCACAATTTCAGAAATGTACAAATATCTACTGTTTCTAAACTCTATATTTTGTACCAATTTCAGAAATACATAGGTGTCTTTCATACCGATTTTTCCATGTATATGTTTTCCCAAATTAATTGCTCTATACCCGGTACATAATAAAGAACCATTGCAAGATGCTGCTCAGTTATTGGCTCTGGGTTTGTCAGGTTCTTGGTGAACCTACAAGTCCTATATGTCCCCACAACCAGAAAGGTCCAGCAGATGTAACAGTATATTGCTGTCAAACAGCTGTCATAATTAGAAGAAGTTACAGATGAAAACATTGACACAAATGGCTGTTTTCTTCAACTAATTTTCACTTTTTCCTATATTCAACGGTTAGTTCCTAGAAAGAAACCTTGAAGGATCTACACAAATTACCCCTTGCTAAATTTAGAATTTTGTCTACTTTTCTAAAATGTACAGCTTTCCAGGATCCATTATTGCTTTCATACCCATATGGGTTTCAATACCAAAAATAGCAAAAATAGGCTATGTCCCAGAAAAATGCCAAAACTGTAAAAAATGTTGGTTGACTGACAAAAGTCTGCTTGTCCCTGAAAGCTGGGAAGATGGTAATTTCAGCAGCACAACCCTTTTTTGATACCATTTGCAGGGAAAAAACAGATGCTTTCATCTGTAGCCCTTTTGTCCCATTTAAAAAAAAAAAAAAAATGTACCTGTATTTTGGCTAATTTCTGAGTCCCCTCCACGAGAATCCACAAACCCTGGATACCTTTAGAATCCCCATGATGTTGGAAAAAAAGGACGCAAATTTGGCGTGGATACCTTATGTGGTCAAAAGGTTACAGGGGCCTAAGCGCGAACTACCCCAAGTAGCCAAAAAAAGGCTTAGCACAGGGGGGGGAAAGGCCTAGCAGCGAAGGGGTTAAGCGAAAGTCCTAGACGAGTTCGTTTATATAGGTCGAACCACTTTAAGCATCAGGAGGCCATGCTATTCAGCGAAAGTGTAAATTTTAAAGGAAATGTTCCAAATTTAGTTGTGTTTTGGAGAAAAAGAACAAACGGGGGGGCATATTAGCAAGACCCACGTTAAAATTATCGCCGTTTTAGTGGCAGGAAACTGCCGCTAAAACGGCGATAATGGGCTTGCTAATATGCGTTATGGAATTCCAATAGAAGGCCAGGTTAGCTGTGCAGGACATCTAACCTGGGCTTCTATTGGAATTCTGTAACGCATATTAGCAAGCCCATTATCGCCGTTTTAGTGGCAGGAAACTGCCGCTAAAACGGCGATAATTTTATCGCCGGTCTTGCTAATATGCCCCTGAATTCTTCCCCAGCACACGACGAGCCAATTTTAGATTAAGTGTCCTGGCTGGGAGACGCAACATCATCGTTGCTTGCTGATGCAGGGGACGGTCCTTGTAACACCTCGCAGAGTACGTCAATGGAGCACAGATGATATTCAGCACTGCCAATAGCTGGTGTAGAGGCAGCAGGTGCTGTAGTCGATACCTGGGTGCTAGTGGTGCTAGTGGTGGAGCTGATGCTCAACCCAGTTGTAAAAGGCACCTGCGGATTCTCGAGGAATGCAGCCATCAATATGGGAATATGCTGGGGACATTGCCGAGCATGGGCCCTCAGGGGTCTCAGCCGGGTATTCAAGTCCGCAGGAGTGTCCGTTGCAAGTGTCAGACAGAGGTCCAACACGCATTTGTCACCGCAAAACAGGCATCGAAGAACAGGTAAGATGCAGTCCATCCAGACTGGTCTAAACGATAGGAACCAAGAAGCACTCAGTTCCCGTAGGCGAGATGTGCCCAGATGTTGTACCATGCGCTCACAGTACTTGCGCTCCAGGAGTGCTTTTGCCATCTCATTGGTGATTGGACCGTCCATTGCGGAGCAGAAAAATGACAATCAGGATTCCTGCGATAGAAAGCAGGATCAGTGGAAGACCTCCAAAAATGCTTCCCAATATGGAGTGTATAAAATTTGGAATAACTCCGAGGATTGTCTGAAAGGTACTTAGAAATCCTGACCCTATGGTCTTAAATAGGTGTACAATACCACTTGTATCAGACATATTAAAGATACGACCCACCATTTCTGCGAAATGAATGGGGCAGTTTGTACGTATAAGTGCCTGTATCTCAGTCGAGGTCCTTGCGATATGAAGATCAAAGGTCTCTCGAGCGGATGTTAAAGGTACGGTTTGCTGCAAAAGCATGGCTTTCAGTCTGCTCAAAGTATCAAACTGAATAAAGGAAACATTCAACGAAGGCCATAACGGTGCCTCCCTGACTGTACTTGTTGGGGGAAACAATACTTGCGTACAGCAAGTAACCCTGGAGTTCACAGTGACCAGATAGGCAATGACAGGAAGCATCCCCCAGCAACCTTGATCGTTCAGCATCAAGTCACTCCCATTTGAGAGCAGATAGAATACCGGTTTAATCACTGCAGCTGGAGTCCCTTTCATGTGGCAGGACAAGTTTGCTACCGACCCATTACAAGCTCTGTGCAATCAAAAAAGTCCTGGCACATGAGCGAACCGCTTAAAGCGTTCTTGCAGTTTGTCCCGCTTAGAAACACTTCTCGATCTCTACTCCGGCATCGAAATCTGTATGGTAACTCCCAAGATTCCTTAATGTATTCCTTACCCATCTTTTCATATTTGCCCGCCTGCCTTTGCACAAGGCAATATTGAAACTGAAAAGTAGTGACCGGTAGAGTGATGTGGCCATGGATAAGCCATTCCGTAGACGGAGATTCCACTACCGCAAACGATATTCTGTCCAATTTTTCAATACGCAGCATTGTATATTTTGCTCCCCTTTGTGCCATTTCCATCTGTTTATCTGTTAGATTATATTCAGAAAACAGAGACGTACTGTTGATATAACGCCTAGGCACATAGCCTGCATGCAAAGATTGTAGCGTCCAGCCCAATAACATAACAGAACGTAACTGAGATTGCCTGTGTTGTAATATGGCTAAATCCTGTTCCAGTATGTCTATCGAAGAAGATACAATGTTGCCCAAGGATTATATCCTGGAGGTCAAAGTAGTTAACCCGTTGTCTACCACTGCTAAAGATTTCTCCAAGTTAATACGGTCTATTTCCCGTATTCTCTCTGCGGCCTCTTGTTGAGATATTTTCCAATTTTCATTGTAGGCAGCATAAATACCAGCATATATGAAACGTTTCTGACTGGGTTTCCTGGGACCTAGTAAAAAATTCCTATGATCTATGTCTTGTGAGAGTAAGGCCAAGTGTTGTTTCACTTCTGTGAGTGTTAAGGTTTTTAGCCAATCAAGGCACAACTTCCCAACACTTTAGGATGTCACTACCCCTGGGTGTTCTCTTTGTACATAGCGTGGGTCTGGCCTATGAATACTGAACGCTTCGGTGGTACCCCAGAATCTTTTCTGACATGTGTTCGTGGCTAAGGGCCAAACCACCCATTTTTCCCAATCGGGGTCTGTTCTATTGTACTGTAAAATGTCATCTATTGTTGCCCCTTCTTTTGAAGTCCAATTTTGCCACCCCTCCATCTGTGATGGTGTTGGAAATCGAGGTGTGTTTAGGTCCTTGTTCTTGGCTAGTCCAAGACAGGATGTCTGTTGCATAGTGTCATTTAGAAATATCATCTGCTGTGGAATGAGGCATGCTCTAAATAGCGCTTCTGTTCCCTGGACTTGCCAGTCCCTAGAACCCCAGACTGATTTTAAGTCTATTGTGTCCTTCCATAGGTCAAAACCCTGTTCAGACAATTGGGCAAAAAAGGAAGCAGAGTATATCTGTTTGGTATTAGTCAACATAATTTTCAGTGCCGATGTCGGAGTAACCTTATAATAAAATGACGTTGGGTCAGTGGTGTTAAAACCTGAAAAATATCAAAATTTATGTGCAAATGTATGCAAACTACTTTTTGGTGGTGTAGGGCAATGTTCCCACTGGTGGTACTCAAAAACATTTCTAGGTGAAATAGATTTGTGTAGGAAATAATGACCATAATGTTGGTAACAGTACAAAGCGTCATAGTCTGAATTACCTTCTAACATTTCAGTGTTCGGAAATGCAGCAGTTTTTTCTAAATCAGACAACATGTTATTAACAGTTTCAGAGTCCCAATCATCAGAAAATGTACTGGAGGTAATGATATCACTTAATGAAATTTTAAATACATGTGAAAGTTTTAAAAGTTCAGTCGGACCGAATATATCAAAATCATCTTTGTCCCAGACTATACCGTCCGGTATAGGAACTGCTGTGATGTTCACTGATGACAAGTCCCTTTGTTCACGATGTGAAGATTGATGTGGTTTTAAAATCAAATTAACTTTTTGGGCTGTAGAGCTTTGTTGAAGGGATCGTCCATTAAAAAGCATGCTAAAAGTTATAACTAAGCCTAGCCAGAAAAGAAAAAATAGTATCCCAGTAATTACCCAGAGTTCTAACCAAGGCGATACCAGGTAAGTCTTTTTGAGAAAGTTTAGTCAGTCTTTTTCTTGCTGCTTGCGTGAATTTTGGGCTGGCGTCGTTTCCGGTTCACTTGGATCCAAGGAAAACGTATCAAAGTTCATGAAGTAGCCAGAAGCAGTTCGATCAATTGTAGGAATTGCATCGGGATTTGTTGAAATCGCATTTTGCTCTCGTCGAGGCATGTTGACGTAGAGGTCTGTATTTGGTCTAATTGCAACTTGTGTGTTATTTTCAGTTTGATTTTGAAGTTGAACTTCGGGTTCAAGGGGAACGAGTTCCATAGCATTGTTGCTGAGTCCTTCATTCCGCACAGGAGGCTCTTCAAACGTGATGAGTCTTTCTGTTTGAACTTCTTGGATGGTAGCTAGAGGAGGGAGTCTGCTACTGTGGAGTCCACGAGGCCTACTGTTCAGTATCGGCCACATAGTGTGGTTTGATTAAGTCGATTGAGACAAATCTTTTCTCCTTTTTTCCAGCAAGAGGTGGCAAAAGTACAGTTCTTGTTCCTTGAACTGCTAGGACAGGTATAAGCTTTCTGTATGATGGTCCAAATGCTTTTTTGTCCGCTATTTTCTCTCTGACCAGATCCCCGACTTTTGGGATCCAGACAGGTCTTGCCATGACTGCCTTGACTTCCCCAGTGGCGGTCTGTTTTAAATGGACGTTGCTTTGTTGTATCCTGGATTCATTTAGATCCTGTAAAACAGCCAAATGATCATGGATATCAAATGGTTTCTTATCCGCCACTGCGCCTTCACAATCAAGATCAGGTACCCACATTCTCGTCCCAAATAGGACCTCATATGGGGTGACACCCCCTAGAGAAATTCTTGGCTGGTTATTGAGTGCCCGTTGTACCCCATATAGGTGATTGACCCAACTACCGCCCTTGCCTAATACCCTAGCTGTTAAAGATTGCTTTAAGTCCCGGTTCTTCCTCTCCACAGCCGAATTTCCCTCAGGATGGTATGGAGAGGAGTTCGGCAATGCTACACACATACTTTCCATGGCCTCTTTGTAAGCCCGAGAGCTAAACGCCGGGCAACGGTCAGAATGTAACGTGCCAACTGTGTATGTCCCTATAAAGATTCGCAAATCTTTGATAACAGTTCGAGCGTCAGCCGTAACCCTGGGCGTAGTTCGCGTAGTGGCGCTACGCGTAGCTACGCGAAGTGCACTTCGCACTACGCACGCTACGCGTAGCTACGCGAACTGCGTAGTGCGGTAGGGAAATGCTGTTTGCACTGATTGCACAGTGCCGGATGCTTGTCCGCACTGTGCAATCATTGCAAACGGCATCTTGCACAGTGCAAGCAGTCGTTTTCTGCCGCTCGAGTAGATTTGTACTCGAGCGGCAGCTTTCTCAACGCGGACTGGTAGTTTCTCATCGCGAGCGGTCGCGAGCGTACGCGACCACTCGCAATGAGAAACCTGACCTCCCCGCGTTGAGAATCTCGCCGGGAGGTTTATTTTCCATGCTCGCTATCGGCAGCTTGATGTTGCTGATCGCGAATGAGGAAAAAGTCTCGCCGGGATGTTGATTTTGCTCGCTCGCCAACTTGGCGTTGAGGACCGCGAGCAAGCACAAAATGCCCGCTACGCTATGCGTTTTTGCACTGTGCTACGTGCAATTCGCGTAGCGCATAGTAGCGCAAACTCATAATATAAAAATAGCGATTCCTAAACATTCCTTAATTGCGAGTCGCAAATTGCGAGTCGCAATTAAGGAGCGGCTTCCCATTCATTCCTACGGGCCTACAGGCCCATAGGAATGAATTGGAATTGCATGCGCAATTTGCAAGTACCCATTAGGTACTCGCAAATTGCGCATGCAAATACAAGCGTGCAAGGGTGTCAAAAGGACACCCTGTTGCACCCCTGAAATTGTAATGTGCACCCATGTTGCGCACACACATGCCCCAAGGGCATGTGTGTATGTAACATGTAACTTTGAAAAATGCACTTTAGTGCATTTTTCAAAGTTTTTGTAAATTACCGACCTGTTTTATTTTCCGGTAATTTGCGAGCCCTGATAGCGACATCACTATTTTAAATTGCTTCTGGCATTGCATTTAAGGAATCGCAATTTGCGAATCTTTAAATGCAATAGAATTTGCGATTTTTGCATTTGGGATGATGCATCCCAAATGCAAAAATACCGGTCGCAAAGGGGCAGATTCTGAGAATTTGCCCGTTTGCGACCGGTTTTTAGTTTGATGCATGGGGCCCGTAGTCTTTAATTTGTTTTGTTAGACCTGGCCACCAATAGCGCTGTTTCAGCAATGAAATAGGTGCTGTAATGCCTGTATGTGCAGAGCCCAAACCCTCGTGTGCAGCAATAATTAAACCTCGCCTACGATCCATATTTGGTATTACTCTATCCCCCACTCCAGGAATCTGAGCATATGGAATGTTGTTTGCATCTAACTTGTAAGAGTACTTGAGTGGAAATTTCTTTGGTACCGCACCGCTGTTTTTGCTTGAAGCAATAACAGCCACCATAATCTCACCGTCTATTCTCGTTTTTGAACAAGTGATTGCAGCTATGGAAGCTGTGCGTACAGCCCCTTTGCGGCTTCATCAGCCAATGAATTCCCTTCAACATGAACGCCATCACGTTGATGACTCAGTGTATGAATCACGTAAGCCCTCGGTAGTTCGTTCTTCAACTCAACTATCTGTCCCCATAGCAGTTTATGCTTAATTGTGCCACCTTTTGCGTCTTTAAACCCGTTCTGCTCCCAATGATATAAATATTCATTGTATGACTGTACACAGTAAAAGGAATCACACACCATTAGTGTGGGGAATTCGTGATCCGTATTTACAAGTGCCAGTATCAGTGCTTTTAACTCTGCCAACTGAGCCGTGCAGTCTCCTAGAGATTGCATTTTGGTGCAACTCGGATGGAAATTTCCATCCCGCGTGCAACCTTTAACGATAGCACATGCTGCGCTGTATTGTTCCTTACTCCCTATGGCCGGTTGAGCAGATCCGTCAGTGTAAATTATATATTCATACTGATCGAGAGGCAATATTTCATTTGGTAGAGGATATTCTTGTTCGTATTGCAGAAATGCTTGTGTTTTTAGACTTGGATCAAATCTGTATTCAACTTCTGTTGCAGTAAGAGAATTAGCCCATTGTATCCATGTTGGATGTAAGGCTTTTGCGTTTGGAATGCTTGCCTTTGTAACAGCTTCTAAAGCTGGTACCAGGGTTACTACAATTATGCGTTTCCCCTGAGCCAGTGCTCTTTCTCTTGCTACAGCAGTCTGAACTGCTGCCAGGATTTTTTCTGTTGAAGTGAAACGCATTTCTGCGCTTGTGTACAGGTGTGATTTGTAAGCGATTGGTACGGTTTTGCCTTCATTGAAGTATAAGTAAGTGTACCCGCATTGACCCGCTATTATTCGGATCACTAAGTTGCGTACGTTTACGCGTGTCTGTAAGTGTTTGGAAGATATCATGTCTTCTTGTAGTGAACCTAGGATGTTTGTGTGTTCCTGTGTCCAATGTCTGACTGAAAAGTCAGGTTTGATTAAGTCGTAGAAAGGGTTTACTCTTTCTGCTTAATCTAAAATGTATGTTCTGCCAAAATTTAGGAATCCCAGTATTGATTGTAAATTTTTTAATGATTTCGGTGGTTGAAGCAGCGCACACTTTTCTAAAAAGTTAGCTGCCAGGCTTTTCCCTTCACTTGAAAGCTCATATCCTAAAAATAGGACATTGAGGTGGGCTATTTTTGATTTCTTAAAATTAAGGGGCATATTAGCAAGTACGGTGTTAAATTATCGCCGCTTTAGCGGCAGGAAACTGCCGCTAAAGCGGCGATAATGGGCTTGATAATATGCCCTTGAGAATTCCAATAGAAGCCCATGTTCTGGTGTAAACATGGGCTTCTATTGGAATTCTCAAGGGCATATTATCAAGCCCATTATCGCCGCTTTAGCGGCAGTTTCCTGCCGCTAAAGCGGCGATAATTTTAACGCCGTTCTTGGTAATATGCCCCTAAATTTGTAGCCCTCAGAGGCGAATCCTATTATAATGGTGCTCACCCTGGTCAAGTGCCTTTGTAAGTCATCGTTCATCAGATAAATATCATCCACATAGGACAATGCTTCCTCTTCAAAATTTTGGAGTAACTCAGTTACTCTTGCTGAAAATACCCCCGGGCTGTTCTTATACCCTTGAGGGAGACGACAAAATTGTCGCTGGGACCCCAATGCTGAGAATGCAGTCAAATACCTGCTTTCAGGCGCTATATTTTGGCAGAAAAATCCATTTGAGATATTAAGTGTGGTTTTGTATTTTTTCCGCACAATGTTATTCATTAATGCGGCACTGTGTGCGTTTTGGACAGCGAATGTCTTTGTGCAAGTGTTTAAATGTCTGTAATCTAAAACTAGACGATATGAGTTGTCAGGTTTTGATACGGGAAACAAAGGATTGTTCATTGGTGAGGTGCATGTTTCAATCACCCCTTGGTATTCAAGTTGATCTAAGATCTCCCTGACCTGTTTTTTAGCTTCTTGCTTTATTGGATATTGTCTCTGTGCATTTGGTGAAACTTTTAACGGGATCACGTGGTGGGTTGAATCCTCATCCCATCCGGCATGATTTTTGTACAATGCTGGAGCTAGGGCAACTGCCCACTCCTGTGCATATGCATGTTTAAGGTGTATGGGAACGAGGTCGGAGAAGGCTGGAAAAATTACGTTTCTACCCTAGGGCACTCCATAACGAATGCTGGCGGCCAATCTTGTTCAGCTAATAGGATGTCATAACCAGATGATAGGTTTTTCCAAAAGAGACCTTTAACTTTCCTGGGCTTGTCCCCCTCCATTTGGAGTGTTATTTCATGTAACTTATGTGGGACGCCTCGCTCACCCTTGTATCAGGTGTTTCCACTGTGATGTAATCATTGAAGTCCGCTGTCACCAGAAATTCCATCAGGTTCTGGCGAGCTATTGTTACTTCTGCCGCACTGTCTAGCATCGTCAGAGCCCATTCCCCGTTCAGAAGCTGCGTCCTCAGAATTCTGGGCATGTCTGATCTTCAGGCCTGCAACTTTCTTTTTCTTAAATTGAGGTTTTGATTTTTGCTTCTTTTCTTTTTTGGAAGTATAGTCTTGACGTGCTTCTTGTCTCTGGACTTTGTACGCTCTTCTTTGTGTTCTGACCGGCCTTCTCTCTCTGAGTTTTTCATCGAGCCCTGAAAGGAATGAGAGGAACGTGTATCAGTATCCTGATACCTGTCAGGTTTCCTAATGTTATCCCTATTCCTGAGATTGTACCTCTTTTCAGAGGGCTCCTGTGGAGGAGATCTACCTCAGGATTCAGATCTGTTTCCCTTAAAGTTTTGTTGTTTTTTATTATCCCACTTCTTTTTAGAAGAAGTATGTGCCTGCTTGGAAGTGTCCTTTTCAGGACTGCCCATCAGTTGTGGTTTTAAAGCTTTCCCTCCCAAACTGTCTCTGCCTAATTCTGCATATGCAGTTTCAATTATTTTGGGTAGTTTGTGTTGTTGATCCAACGGACTGAACTCCCTTAGGAGTTGGCGTATTGCCACTGAAGCTGCTTCCCCTTTAATAATATTAGCTAGTATTATGGCTGATACCTGGTCTTAGTTATTTAATAACTTCGGGGCATATTATAAAGAAATGGCGTTAAAATTATCGCCGCTTTAGCGGCAGAAAACTGCCGCTAAAGCGGCGATAATGGGCTTGATAATATGCCCTTGAGAATTCCAATAGAAGCCCATGTTCTGGTGTCAACATGGGCTTCTATTGGAATTCTCAAGGGCATATTATCAAGCCCATTATCGCCGCTTTAGAGGCAGTTTTCTGCCGCTAAAGCAGCAATAATTTTAACGCTGTTCTTGATAATATGCCCCTTCATCCCCAAGTTTAGAGCAGGTTCTGCCCCGTACTCGTTTTGTATTTGTCTTAATACATCTGGTATCACCGCTAATGAAGGAATACCATGTGTCCTGGCATATATGGCAGCAAAGACTGTACCCCAAGATGTGCAATCCTCTACTTGTGGTGTTATCCCCATGGGCAAGCAGATTGTTAGCATTCTGTGTTTTCAAACGGAGTAGTATTCGGAAATACTGCCTCGAGCTGAGTTATTTTCTGAGCTACCCAGAACGGCATTTGTTCACGTTTCGTGGGCATCTTGCCCATTACTGCGTGTAACGTTTGTGGTGTGATTTTAGTTGCTGTACTCTGATATTGAGTTCCATTTGTTGCAACTGTTGTTGGTTGGACTGTGAAAGTCCTCATGACGAATTGTGTCAAGTTTCTGTAGATTCTAATTAAATCCTTGTGGTGTATGAGTAAGTCTGCCTGTGGCATTGTTTCAATGTCAGGATGTGGTGTGTAGGCCGCTAATATTGGCCATGTTGCCCCTTCTCCTCCGAGCGGGCCTAATCTTACTCTGTGTCTTATATGGGGTAGGGCGCCTTTAAACCAGTATAGGTGTTCCTGGTACGTGAGTTGAACCTCTATGTCCTCGCAAGGACCATATTCCACTGGTGCATCTCGTTCTGCATAGTAGTGAAATGTCTGTGTTCTTGCATCTGCTTCTGAGAATGTAACTCATGAATAGAATACCTCTGTTTTGTTTGATTTGTGTGCCTCAATCACGAAAGCTACTAAGCCACCCCTAGCTGATAAACCATATTCTAGTAGTTTCAGGGTGATAGTACGTCTGAATTTAGGTGCAATTTTAATTCCATTTGCATCTTCCTCCTCGTCTGAGAGGGGCAGTGCCATTTGCAGTGGGTCTAAGACCTGGTTAGTCATTGTTTTTAGTATATTAAATAACTTTTCAAGGGAACCAAGATACAGTGTTTTGCACAATTTTAGGAACAAAATGTCTTTTAAGCTTGATTAACCAGATGCCAATAAATAAGATATTTCGCCTACTCAGCTGTGGCGGAGTTTGTGCCCACCCACTCTAGACGTCTCTGGTGTTTTGTGAGTAGGGGTCTCTGAGAAATAGCACAACTGAACTGCTCAGATTCTACTGTTAAATAAGTACCCAACCAATGTTGGGCGCCATGTCGTGTAGTTCCTATATATAACCTATACAGAATCTGCGCGTTCGGACAACATGAACGATGGGCTTGGTGGCAGACTGACTCTGAACACCCCCACCAAAAATGTTAGCCTGTTTGCATTAGCTAGCTCACAGTGCCACTTGTCTCCTCTTATCGGGGAGAGAATAGTTTCTGGCAACCTCAGAACATGACAACCCTGATCCCTCAGGATCGTGGAAACAATGTACTACTTTTCGCTCAGTCACTCGTGCTCACTTGTTCGGTCTCAGAGATACACAGAATAAACAGCCTGGGCGTTTCAATAAGGGTTTATTGAACAGTCATTATTCTTGTGTAGAATATATGAGCTGCAACAACCATTAGACAGTAGCAGAGATATATTATTAGCAGTACAGTGAATATAAATGGATGGTACAGTTCTACCATTTTGCAATAAGCATGAATAAATACGTGAATATGAAATGCATGATAAAAGAAAGCTCGTACTCCTACAATGCCTATCTAGATGTACCTGAGTGTACCTAGCATGTGAGTAGGTGTGAAGCCAAGAAGCCCTCTAGGATTTAGTCGAACCCCATTACCTGAAGTGTGAAAATGTAGGAGCCCTTCTTGGTCTTGAGTTGGACACCCCGCGAGGGATGTTCAGACCACTATCAGCTGGAGCGTCTGCATTCAGAAGCCTCAGCGTCTCTGGGCAGTGTGTCGGCCTGGAAGTCTCGGTTCCCTCTGACTAACACTAGCAAGAGGTGCTGTATTTATACAGAAAGTATCTAGGGCTCCTTTGTCCCTTGTTGTTTGTATTAGTCATTGTTGGATTTCAGGATGACGTATGGGATGAACTGTGTACGTAGATATGGGGAGGAAGGTGGTGTAGCCCCAGCCTGGTTTCTAAGAACCCTTATGAATATTCATTCCTACTGTGAGTCTATTGATGGAGTTATAGGACTCTATTGTTTAGGATAAACCCTCCTTCTGCACACAGGACTAGAACTAGGTAAAGGTTCAATCCTAAAAGGCTCGTTACAGTGTAGTGTAGGGGAGGTAATGTAGGTGAAGGGGTATGATGTTACCCGGGCCTATATTAGGGTACATATATGGAACAAAACAAAATATTATATTTGTATGATATTATCACTACTATCTTCCAACTATCTATAATATATGGTTTACTACATATTGTTTACTATCTACATCATCTCCTCCCTACTCCACCTTTCCTATGATGAGGAGGAGCATGTGCAGCGTACTTCACATGTGAAAGGGGGCGGGGCAGCAGGGGACCACACAAGGGGGCCTATTCACAAAGGCATTTGGAGTGCATAAAGTAGTACCCCTGTAGTAGTCATTAACCTACTATCATATGCTTTTATGAATTGACCCCAAAACCTCTAAAGTGGAAATGAAATGGAAATATGCAATGATTATTCATGTACAATTAGTATAAATAGAAAGGACTGTGTGCCCTCTGTGCACTTACGAAGAGAGAGTTGTACAATTCAAGGCTGATTAAAAGGGTACGTAAAAGAGTACTCCTGTATTACTACTTCTCCTTTTTGAAGGGCTGTCCGAGGCCCCAACACGCACCGGACTTCTGTGTTATATCCAGCTAGGGTAGGACTCGGTCCCCCAGCATTCCTCCGGAGGCTGAGCCAGCTCTCCCGATGCCACGAAGACTCCCTTGCACTCCCGCAACCTGGGATTTGTTTGAAGGGCCGTCCGAGGACCCAACAAACACCGGACTCCTGCGGTATCCAGCTGGGGTGGGACTCAGTCCCCCACCAATCCACCGGAGGCGTGGGAGGCGGAGCCAGCTCTCCAGACGCCAGTAAGACTCCCTTCTACTCCCACAGCGTGGGACGCATGCGGGCGTGCCCGGGCCATGCCCGGGCCAACGTCGTGCCCGTCTGCGCCCGTCAGAGCCCGGAAGAGACTGGGCTGGGCCACCCCTCTAAGCCCTTGAATCCAAAGGTACTTTACTATTTTATACGTGCCCTGGGACTGTGCTTGTTGCTTCGTGACTTTTAAACCAGGGGTCTCTGTATAATCTATATAATTGGTCATGGGGAAGAGGAAAGCGACTGAAGGAGGTTACGGGGAGACACGCCCAAAAGTCAAAAAAACAAAGAAGGGCTTGAAGCACGTGGGGAGAACTGTGTTCTTGATAGAATAGACAATCTTGTGTCCGAATGTGTGGAAATATTGGAGTCCCCGGAGTCCCTAGTTAATCCAAGCATTAGCAGCCCTAAGTCCTCACCAGCATCTGTAAATACCAGACTACCCAAACACACTCCCCTTATTCCTCACATCTTCAAAAAGCATACTAAACGCGTGGCAGGGTTAGATTCACCTAAATCGCAAAGGTGGAAGAAGGCTAGGCCAGAAAGTCCAGCTACTGCACAGTCACGTGACCAGATAGATTTAGTTGCCATCTGCAGCAACAGATTTGCACCCCTTACAGCCCTTGCAGATAATCCCCAAGATGACGAGGTAGGCTGGACTGTAGAGGGTGAAAGTATAGGAGCGAAGGTGGGGTTGGGGGCAGAACATGGGCCTGAACATACTGACCAGAAGGAGCTAGTTATGCCAGATTATGTTTTAGCAATCATCAGCGATCTAAGAGCAAATGTAGCCTCCCTGAAGTTATTAATCCTTGGGTTGAAAGACCAGGTAAGCCTTCTCTTGGTCAAGAATGGGAATCCTTCCATTGAACCATCCGTCCCAGCCCTTCAGCTGGTTAAATTTAGAGAGGCAGACTCAGCTCTGCCTCTAGTAGGACCTCCCCAGTGCTCGACCAGATCTAGCAGCATAGTCCACAGGCACAACAAGAGCGATCTAAGGAGTAATAAGCTTCTGGATAGTCGGGGGGCATATTGAGTACAACCAAACGGTTTCCAGGCTGGGGCGAAAAACCTTATTGTATTGATACCCAGCCCAGGTGCAATCACAATAATACTCTAGCAAGTGAGGAGAATAAAGCCCCTCAAACCCCTAATATGATATATAAGACAAATATCCCAAAAAGCAACACCAACCAGAAGTGGGAAGGCGAAGAGTCACTCAAAAACAAAGTACTACACTGGATTAGGATTAGGCATACTAGAGGCTGTAGGTGGAGAGGTGTGGTGCAGCGGCCAGGGCAGCTGACTTCGGAGAACAGGGTTCACGGTTCGATCCCCGGCTCCGGCGGCAGCTCAGCTCAGCACCATGTGACTCTGGGCAATAGCTCACTTAATTTCCACGACGGCCCCCAGCGCCTTGAGACCCGTAAGGGTGAGTGATGCGCTATATAAAAACGGACTTACATTTTTTACATTTAGGTCAATAATTAGGGAGGACATCTTACGAGTAAGAAGGTTACCCACCCCCTCAGCCCCAGTGACTGTATTGAATTTACCTTGGCGGATGACAGGCTGGTTCATAATCTAATAGCCCTGGAAGCTAGAACGTGCCCCTCTATGAACACCAGCATTACATTTAAGTACCAACTCCCCCCTGCCCCCTTCCACTTTGCCCAAGACTCGAGCCTGGCCACTATTGACTCACTAAATCGGTCAATCATAACGCCTGTCCCAAAGCATTCCGCAGCTTTGCCATCCATACTTGAAAAGAGTTGTGGCTCACTTAGCAGTGTAAGTTCAAGATCGCCCTGGGGCTTACTTTCGACTGCGCCTAAGCCACAGCCAGTGGGGGATATCTCACCTCCTGTAATTAGTAACCATCAGACAAACCCAGAACTGTTGATCTTGAGACCTAGCCCTTCCAATTCCCCAACGCCCCTGGTCATGTTTGAGCTTAAGCTGGCATCTTGCAATGTGGCAGGGGTAAAGACTAAGATGGCACTCCAGCATTAGACTCATTTTATGGAAACCTTTGATATCTGTCTACTCCAGGAAACCTGGAGCACCACTCCATCGTATATACCTAGTTTCCTAACATACCATCGTCCAGCCATTCAGAATAAAGTTGGTTGCCCTGCAAGGGGGATTACTAGTTTGGGTACAGATAGAGCTCAATTGCCAGATTCGAGAGCTTCCTTGTAACAGCCCTGATATCCTGGGCATACGCCTAAAGGGCAAAACAGACAGTACCCTGGACATCTTTAATGTCTATGCGAGAGGAACTAAGGGGATGGTAGATCAACCACCTTGCAAGATTTCGAGGAGCTTCTTGAGGTAAGATGCTCCTCATACCCTTTGATCTTAGCGGGGGACTTTAATGTCACCTTTGAACCCTTGGGGAAGGATGACAGTGAGGAAAAAGAAGAAGATGATTATTGGATAGTCCCCCAACTTGACCTTCCTCCTATTCGGAAATGGACTCATGTCGCATTACAGCTAAAAGCCATTACATTGGAGTATGGACTGAGGGCTACAAACGGGCAGAGTAAGTTGGATAAAAAGGGTGCTAACACTTTTAATAGATCCAAGGGAATTAGTCGCATAGACTACTTCCTTCTTGACCTAAGGCTCTGGCCTCTGCTCATAGATATGGTTGTGGGATCAAGCGTAGACAACGACCATAACCCCTTAAGCATGAGCCTTACATCACCCTGGGAGGTGACTTCGATTATGCCTAGATCTTTCGAAGTGACTAGAGAACTTCTTCCCTCGAATGACAACCGTCGCTTAAAGGGGCAAAAGGTGATCCTAGTTGAGTCCACGCTTCAGGCCCTTAATCATCAACTTGCCATAGGTCTGATGGATTTCAAAGCTATGCTCGGGGGCCCAGATGGACTGGAGCTTATCTCCCT